>JAJJMB010001160.1:1000553-1264356 GCA_023531105.1 Papaver atlanticum | reverse complement strand
CACAAATCTGAACGAACCCATTCTTACCATTATCTAAAATTAAATCATATCTCGTGGGAATGTCTTAGGAATTATTCGGAAACCTCATTAAGTCGAGTCAGAGTCTAGAGTAGACATGACCAGTGTATCTCGCAATGATGTACTAGGAATCAGTCCTTGATCTCAAATAGCGATGAGTCGTGCTTACAAGAGACATGTATGTCTTCGTTCTGGGTCATAAGTCCGCTGGGGACGTTCTTTTATGCATCTACAGAACCTACATGACCAGCAGTATCTCGTTGAGGATGTATACTAGGAATCATAGCATCACAATCAGCTGCGTCTCGTGAAGACATGCTGGAATTGTGGCTGTTCTAGTTCATAAGTCTGTCGGGGACGTTTTACGCTTTACAGAACCTACGTGACCAGCAGTATCTCGTCGAGGATGTGCGCTATAAATCACGACATCACGACTAGCAGTGTCTCGCGCGGACGTATACTAGAAATCGTGGCTACAGATTCCTTGAGGACCAAGGGCTTAATCTCTCCCATGAGAGTTAAGTTTTGTTTATGGTCTTGAAATGACGCTTTTGCCCATTATCCAAATTTCACCATCTACACCTTCGAAAACTTGTTATAATCAATAGCACATATCAACATTAAGGATATGATACCTAATATGAAGACAAGTTTAACTTGGATAATCTCACAAATCAATATCCCAGCAATAACCTAGTATGTACCCTAACTGTTACAGAACCGAATTCCGTCAAGAACAAGTTTTGTAATCTTTTTTTCAAGATACAAATTCTAAAGAATAAATCTTGCAGGTTCTATACAGTCTTAGAGACTTAAAGCTATCTAGGTTATTCTAATATACTTCTTCTTATATTTCTATTATATAGACAAACAATATAATGCAGATAAGAAATAACACAAGACAACAACAAAAAAATTAACGAGAAAAACTGCAAAGCATAAAAATCCCAGGATCTAAACCAGAACTTGAGCATCACACTGTATTAATCCGCTACGAACACTAGCCTACTATCATACTTCGGACTGGAATGTAATTGAGACCGAATCGACCCTACGAGCAATTCAGCTTCAGTCGCGCTCCTTTACGTCTCTTGGATCGCGCAAGACCTTATGAAACACGATCCCCTAGCTGACATATTTTACACGCCTAGGAGTTTCTTCAACCCAAGTGAAGACTTTTATGAGTATTCCGCCTCTAACAGAAATCCTTTATGATTTCCTTCAGGAAAAATATTTAATCAAGGTATGGAGATTTATATGCTATGAGAGATCTTCAAGAAAAAAAGATATCAAGCAAACTCAAGAATAGTTTAAACTTGTTCTCTTCAAAAATTTTAGAGATGCCTAATCAATTTTAACTCATAATACAATCAAACCAGAAGTGACTTAGATATCTATCTTGCGGAATCACAAAGTCTGAGACGAAGAGAACTTTGTGGTTTCTATCTATCAAGTTCCTGGTATAAAGTTTCGAGAACTTGGAAAACCAATAAGAATAAGATCCGGATAACAAGAATTATCAGGTAAAATATAGTCTGCGAGCTTCACGAATCCCTTAGTGAAGTCTTTCAAAGTCGTAACCTAGAATACAGTTCCAGAGGAAATCTAGGTTTTTAGAGGACTATAATAGTCTGTAACTAGGACGTAGAAGTGCTGGGACTAAGTTTCTAGTGTGCAAAGAGTCCTCTATTTATATTGATGAACAAACTTGGTAGCTTACAAACAAATCTAAGTTCGTGAATTATTGACTTGTATGAAACTGCCAAGTAAGCGAAACTTATTTACATAGATTATGCATAAAGCATGTAAGAAGTTTGCTTTAAATCACAAAAAAGATGTCTGCAACCATAATGCACCATATGGTTTTCCAAAGAGCTGTAGTTAAATAGTTCTGAAATCGACAGGCTTAATTTGTTACACGACCAAATCAGTTCGTGAACTCTCAAACTGAACTAAAAAAATTTCTGATAACTTTGGGAATTTTATTATTTACAAATTCGCAAACTGCGAAAAATAATTTATGTACTTGAAAATAATAGGTATACGGAAGACATATAAAAAAAAAACTGGTTCGCGAACTAAGCAAATCAGTCCGTGTATGCTGAATTAAATAGTATCCAGTACTATCTGAAAATCAACTAGTACGCGAACCGAGCAAATAAGTTCGTGTATACGAGTTAATTGAGATATTAAAAATCAAATCTTTATGTTTATAAGTTCAAGTTCGTGAAATGGTAAAAGAGTTTGTGATCTTTAAGAACTAACTTGACTACTCCTTATAACCTGCAATCTTCTTTGCAAAGTTCATCATTATACAAAAGTCATATGACATGTCTCAATAGATAGAATGGTAAATGATATGAGTAAATAGGATATTCAGTCTATATATACCTATGTTGATTAAATTTCCTTTAACGTCGTCTCCAGTATTCAATCTTCAAAGTTGATTGGTGAATTCTCATACTCAACTACCATGCTTAATCCTAGTCCGAGACTGACCTTAGTAGACTATAAATCAAAACATAGTTTGATCCATTAACATTGACAACAAGCTTGACATACAAAAACTTATGAGTTTGGCCGAGCGATGCTCTAACAGCGGAAACTAATGTTAAGTTGTTTTTCAGAACTGAAATTTCGTATATTTCTATTGTATAATAAGGCCAGGAACTATGGTATGCTATTTCGCTTAGCTATAGCTTATTTATAACGAAAGCCAAGTACTATGGGGCTTTACTTGGCTTTAATGTGACGAGATTCCATTGCTAAGCTAAAAAGTGGATAACATCTGACCCACCTTAAGCTAAACGATTAGACATGTTGAAACAAAGTTTCCGTTTGAAAAACTACTTTACGAAAACTAAATTTCCGTTTTTGGGTCAATACGGAAACTAAGTATCCGTGACATTTTTAACGGATACTGAGTCAATATCCGTATACACTTTTTTACTCCTACTATTTATCTTTTACCTCTCTTATTTACTAAAATTTCTTTTTTCCTATTATATCTTTATATTGTCTCTTAAATATTTTTGAACCAATACCAAATATTTATTGAATCCAACGAATAAAATTTTGGAAAAGAAAAAGTATAAGCTAAGTGATGCCCTTTCCTATAATGAGACGCATTTTCAATCTTATTTTACTTGGCTACATCTAAGCTGCCAAGCGACACGTCCAACCATAATGCTTAACCTAAATTTTAGGCGGTTTATTAAAAAAACTGATAAGTTTCCACCAAGCATTACTTAACTTAAAACCACATTGTAACCAAACGATGGCTCATAGTAGTTAGTGTTAGCTATAATATGGCAAAAGCTAAGCAAAATACATTACAATAGTGCTTGGGGCACCCTTTTTTTTTCGGTACTCCTTTTTTTCTTCGTATAAATACCTAGCCAAGCAGGGAGTTGGAAGAGTGACTCACTGATTAGTTCGGATTCATAGTTTCGGACAAAATTATCTTTCTGTTGTAGTGGAAATGTAAGGAAAGAGAAAGAGGCAAAGAAATAGAAGGATTCTATTGATAAGAGAGTTCTCTGGTTACATGAGTACAATATACTTTATATACATGGAAAAGGGGAAACCGAAAAGACTTCCGTTTTGGGACGCACATCCATGGGCATGGGCCCTTTAACACTCCCCCTTGTGCGGTTAAACAATGGAACTTCAGATGTAGTGCTTCACATATAGTTCTTAGAATGTAGGTCTTCAAATGTCATGCTCTCCTTGATAACTTGTGCCGAAATCAATTTCCTCATTAAAACTTTGACAAGGATAAACCCAGTGAGACAAAACCTTGGTACAACTATTCACATGTAGTACTTTACATGTTATCTCGTACTTTACATGTAGTTCATCACATGCAATACGATCTTCAAAGATCGAAGAGTCTAAGTTAATTGCCTCATTAAAACTTTGTCATGAAAAACCCAGAGGGACAAAACCTGAACTAAATAAAATGAGTACAATATATATTAAACTTAGAACATAGTTGGATGCGTATACGTTGCCTCATTAAAACCTTGACAAGGAAAACCCAGTGGGATAAAACCTTGATGAAGGGAAAAGAATACAACGTGATAGATGCAAGTAAAGGTAATCTGTTGCAGATGATCACTTTGCTCTGTTGAAGTTGACTAGTTGCTTCACAACTCCTAAGGCAAAAAATCCTCGTGGGAAAGACAATAGCCTTAGCTGGGAAATTACATTCCCGGTGTTTGTTGTTGTCTCATTAAAAACCTTACCGAGTAACAAAACTCTATGGGAAAAACCAATATCTGTGAAGGAAAATAGTTCAACATACCATTAAATGCTCCCCCTGATGTCAGACAATTTCATTAGTCTAATGCAGTCAAAAGGAGTTTATCGCACTTTACTTTGGTGACTTGAATGTTTATAAGACCATGTTGTTGATTCTGGAAGTTACGTTGCTTAACAAAATATCGCGTTTCATTTCTTTGATTCAGATATTTTCAGTAATATCAACGCAGTCTTTATGTCTTCAACGTTCAACATACTTGATGTTTTTAGTGTTGTCTCACTAAAAACCTTGTCGAGTAACAAAACCCTTTGGGAAAAACTATTCTCGATCGAAGGGAAAAAGAGTACAACACAGCTTCAATTTCGAAGTAAAATATGTCGACATCATATCCTTGGATCCTCCCCCTGATGTCGGCATCTCCCCCTGATTACTTTCATAGTTGTTCCAGACAGTTCCTTTAGTCATGTACTTTTCGAAACTGAATATAGGTAATGACCTAGAAAGTAGTCTACCATATCTCCCCCTGATTACTTTTATTGGAGAAGAGATCATTGTTCCTAATCAACAACTTTTGGATTGCACTTTCATTAGCATTCCTTTTTATGTCTTTGCAGGGATAAAACAAATTTATGTCAATGTTTACTTTTAAGTACATGATTACATTCACTATACCATTCCAATGACATTGCGTTGGCGCTGAGCTATATCTAGCTAACAAGTTCCCTGAGGATGTAAAATTTAATCGAGTACATTATTATACTAAGTACAACAAGGCGTCTATTATACTTAGATATGGGAATTTCATCATCCAACACATATTTGTCATCTTCCTTTAGACGAAATGGTCACTTACTTACATTTGAACCTCGACTAATCATGGGAGTGCTATCAGGATGCATGTCTTTGTTAAATTTCCTAAAAAATTTAGACATATGCAAACTGGTGGAATAATATACCACAATCTCAGTATTCGGTCGAGCTTTCCCAAGATTCTTCATCTAAAATTAGGATTTTAAATAGCTTTTAAGGTCTCTTATTACATCAAGAGTACCCATCATGTCTGTACCGTCGACATAAATAGCTACAATTCCAAATTAGGAACTTTCTTGTGAATACGCAAGAAAAAATAACTAACTTGTCTATCCCCTCCAAATCAAAAAGCCACTTAGACGGGTATACCACTTCCGCCTGATTGCTTCAATCTATAAGTGAGCGTTCTATCTAATTGTAAACGCACTCTGTGGTTTAGAGTCACTTGATTTGGACAACAAAAGTCTATCAAGTACTTTTGTAAATATCTTCTATCTCTTGATTCTTTCTGAGATACGTAATAACCACATACATATGCTTCATTTCAAGTCCTTTTGAAATTACCAAGCTAACTAAGTAGAGGAACGCTATAACGTTCATTACAAGAGGACAATTCCAGGGTTTGTGATAAAACTCGCGCCACAAGGAGAGTCTTTATACTTTAAGACTTCATTCTTCCCACTGTGATCTATGACAAATAATCATGTATGTCCAGTAGGCTTTACACTTGGTTGGTTAGCACTACCACACCAAATAACTTTATATTTGTCAAAGAACCAAGTTCTACCTGGATAGTATAGGCCAAATATGCTCTTCGTTGACATTAAGCAACAAGGAGCTTGGTTCGATCTCATCTTGCTCTATTTCCTTAAGCAAGTGTATATGAAATTAATTATCAATATGCTCGCATGATCTTTTCATTGACTCGTGCGCATTATCATAATCCACTTGGGATGTCATTGTTCTATGGAATCATTAAACCTTGGAGCGTCCTCCAGTTTGATTTATGGACATATTCAGAGACAATATTATGAGATGATTTATGATGATATAAATAAGTTGTGCCTTACTCACCTACTTCCTTTATAGGTGAGGATTGATTGAACCAATTGGTCTCTCCAACTTCCTTTATAGATCCACGGCCTAAAACACACTTCCACTAAGTGTAGTTGCAACACCTTAATTAGTCTATGGTGTATATCCCTTATTTGAGGATTCGTAACCTTGCAGGTAGGTTTGCAGCTGGTATGTGTGATCCCATCACTTTAGCAACATCAGTGTACATTTTGTAAATCGATTATTCTTTGTCACTTCACATTTACATTTGTGGAGTACAAGAATCAATATGGGACATAGTGGGAACACACCATGACAATTCACGTCGTTCCCTTAGAAAATACTTTTTCTCATCTCCTCCTAACGATGGGAAGACTGTCTCATTAAAGTGATAACCCGCAAATCTAGCGGTAAGAGATCTCCTGCCAAAAGTTTTAAAATGCGGATAATTGTTGGGAACTCATTTCCAGCATAACTAATTAACAGTTTTGAAGACCCATCATAGTACGATGTGGAGTCGTAATGGCACATATATAGTGAAACCAAAAATGCGTGAGAACACGAATGCCAGGCTTATATCCAGTTACCAACTGGTACGCATAAAAGGTTGACTAATATTGGGTTTTAAAACGAATTAAGTAAAGATGTGTTAATATTGCATATTCCCTAAGAAATTAAAGGTAGTTTTGTACGCATAACCATTCCTTAATTATCATTTGTAACCTTTGATGATAGCCTTTGCGAGACCATGAGGTATAGGATGCCCTGCTGATCCTATTAAACATGCAATAAAAATCAAGTCATTTTGATGTACACTAGCTAGCATTTACAAGGGGTGGTGAGCCCATACATGTATAATATGTGCTAGTAATTTTTTAATCGCAAATTTTTTTGGGAACTATAACTAGTTCAAAATGTCAAAACATCCGCCAGAGTCATAAGTCACTTTAATGGTCCGCATTCTGCGTGGATATTTTTTCTAAATATCACCTTTTTTTCTTTGTAATATGGAATTTTTACCATTTGCATCTTAGGATGGTCTCGATCCTGTTTTACTGAAGACTTTGTAAAAATGAGTGATATGCTTTCTTGCCTAAAAGCATAATGGGAAGGGGGGGTTGTGCATCTAGTACTTTAGAAAAAAACTTATTGAGAGATATGCCGTCTCTTCACATTCTGTCAATCTTTTTCCCATTGTCTCGTCCACTCAAACACAGTGATGTATGTATGATTCCTTTCAAAATGAAACATCATGTCACAACCAAAGTGTCTTTATGGTTATGTCAAAGCCTGTATGAGTTAATTCCCAACATTTCATCGTCGGAGTCAATATGGATTCAATAATCCAAATACTATAGTGATTTACATTTCACTAAATTGACTCATTAGTTTATCTACGATATATTTTATTTTACATGCATTATAGATATAAAAGATGCAATCATTTACAATCTCATCAGTGCGAGTTTCCATATGATATCCACTTGCATGGGTTTCTATGGAATTTAACAAGGTGTGATTAGCCCTAAGTACATACAAAGCTTAGACATTGAGTCTTGAGAGATTTAATAAGTGGTGTGGCATTGCATAACAAAAATCAGATTCAACTCAATTAATTTAAAGTGAATATGTTACGTTTCATCCAGATATATCTCAAGTGCTTTAGAGAATTTATGTCTCGTGGGAATGATGTACTTTTCATTCCATAATCGCAAACATTGGATCTAGTTCAATTAAATAATCATTTGGCCAGGTAAAGTTCTTTTTTATCATTAAAGTTGATGTCTGTAGTATTATCTTCCTATGGAAATTGGTTGCTACTATGGTACCGGCATTGCATTGCTTGTACCAATACCGGTAAGCAGATTCATTCCCAACTTTTTGGTGAAAGCTATAATTACATCTTGCTGCATCCCATATTTAGTTGATACCTGTACTTTGGTATCATTACTACCGATGGAAAAAATCTTTGTCTCATGATATATATATGTCCCTTTTTCACATGCTTTATATGAGTTGGTACGTCTAACCCTCATTACTTCGGGGTTCTTTCCATTATCAATTTTGCTAAATTTAGCTTAATTTGAGAAATTTCTTTATCTCAACAGTCTAAGAGAATCTCACTACATGTGTCAACCAATTATTTTAGGTTGAATAGATTACTAAAGATAGTTCTCTCGTTGTCATACTTCAACATATACTGGTTCGTTAGTATGATGGATGAAGTAGAGAAAATGGATTTTTTTTGACTCATATCACCTTTTGTGAGTTCTTCCACAAAAATTGGGATGCATGTGTTTAGAAAACACAGGGGCATATATAGCTCCACCTTTTAGACGGTGCGTTGTCATTGGTGGAGGTTTTGATATGGGATATATTTCTTTTTCGCAAAGAAATGTTTTCCACACCCAAAACACAATAATGGAGCTCAAGTACTTTTTAGTCCAAAATATTGTTTTTGAGTTAAGTTGGGGTCTAAATGTAAAGGACCTTGATAAAGAATATTAAAATAAATAATTCCAAAATGATTACATAGTTTTTAGTTGGTAGCCGAGCAACAAGCTGAGCACCAACTCCTTTTTGAATAGAAACACCCAATCTGTGAAAAATAAAGCTACCTAGACCGCTACCAGCGTCATGGCTAACAAAACAATTCTTCAGACGCTTGAAAAAACATATAGTATCTTCACTAAGTTCCCCTAAGGTAGCGAAAGCTAACACACCCAAACCATAACCATGCGAAGTACACTCATTCAAATATTTAGAACATTTGCGTGAAATAGCTTTAGAGATAGCTTGGCCTGGGACGAAAGAACGAACACCATCTCCAGTAAAGGGTGAGACACCTTTGACATCCATACACACATCTTGGCCGTTTTCCCAGTTGAGAACAAGGATATCCGCTGGACGTAAATCCTTGTTATTATCTGATACAAGACCCAAAGCAACTTCCTTGCGTGCAGGGACACCAGCTTTGAAACAAATATTCGCAATTACATCACGTACCAAATCATGGCGAAACTTTAGTCCAACATCATTAGCACAATGAAGAGCATGATCACCAAAGATATCCATAGGCCTATTGCAACAAGAGCACAACCCATCCTCAGCAAATAAAGGGATACCAAGATGATAGCAAACTACGGCTCTGAACTATCTGGGACCAAGGCACTGATCCAAACCACTGATTGGAACAGCCAAAAGGTAGTCTTGAGCATGTTTGATCTGATTGCATTGCCAAAGAATGGAGTCTCTCGCAGATAAAGTAAATTGGTCGGGGATTTGCTTCTTAACTGCATCGAAATAAGTGACTGCCAGGGAGTGCATAGAGGGGGGGGGGGCACTGTCATTGACGCAATAAGTAGAAGGCAAACCACATACCTGAATGAACTTCTGAAGAGCCAACTGATAGGCAGCCCTATTATCGGTTGAAAAAAAGCTACCAAGTATCACCTTCCGCACCGAAGCAGTCTGACTCTGAGAGGCAAGATAACAGTAGGTGCGCATGTCAGCCATGGTGTAAATGCCAAGACCACCATCTTTGATGGGAAGAGTAGCCAGTCTCTGTTGCAAAGGCCCAAAACCATCTCCATCCCATGTGATTAAAAGCCTCAAATATTGGAACAAGTGGTCATCAAAGAGGTCAGAGGCCTATTGCAGAGCTGCCGGGTTAGTAGTACGCATAGCAAAATATATTCTGGATACACCGACACAGTTGCGGAGTAACAACATCTCACTCTAGAGATCCTTGAGCTTTTTGATAGCATACATTAGCTGAATAGTCTTATTCACCCTATTAAGCGCTATGTCACTCATGAAATCCAAATCCAAACTCACCGGTCCACCCAAAAGCTTAACTCCCTTGCTAGGCCTACCAATATCCGTTGGGAAAACACCTACCTCCAAACTGCGTGGATCAGGTGTATGCCAAAAGACCTCAGTTTTCTTGATATTAAGATGAAGACCACTGCTCGGTCCTTCGGATTCAATAATACTCAAAGATCTGGCAACCTCTATCGTGTCACCGATGATAGTGCCATCATCCAGGTACCAAGCATGCAAATCAATCTTACAACGAGAAGCAATAGACTTCACAAAAGGGTGAAGTGTCAAAGCAAACAAAAGGGGGACGAGAGGATCACCTTGCTGAACACCAAGTGCTGAAGACATGATGTATTGGTCATAATAAAGTTTAGAAGGCCTGGCATAACAAAATTCTACCCATCGATAAATTTGTACTATTTGGCGCCGTTTAGAGACCAAACGGCGCCAAATAGTACAAATTCCAAAATCAAGTTTCTTTATGTTTTTTTTTAAAGGTGCAAACTGCTTGTAAAAAATAAAAAAAATCCGTTTGCTAACCAACTTACTTCATGGTTAAACAGGGGGAACCGTTTGGTAACCAAATTCCTTTTTGGTTATAGTGTCGCGGTCATGTCAAGGTCCAATCAAAACCATAGCCCCGTTAATGGACGACAATACTTATCAACCGTCAACAATTAACATCAAAACCCATTTTAACAATATAGAGGTTGACAAAATTTGCAAACAAATAATATGGATATGTTTAACAATACAAAGCTCATATTGCATAATTTAACATTACAACACTGGTATTAATATATTATTAAGTGAATAAAAGAAAAAAAAAAGTAAATACATGTGATGACAAAATAAAAACCATACATACACAGAAGATTGAAAACTATTTTATGTTTTACTCTAACACATACACGTAAAATCAGTCTTTGACACACACGATTTCATAACAATATAACATCATAATAAAGCCTATACATACAACAGCACATCATGATTATAGACATTAAAAAAATATTGTGGATAAAAAATAAAAAGAAATATAATTTAATAAAGATACAAACAGGCATATATGGTATGCAATAAAGATTATAGCATAATATATGGTATGTAATAAAGATTATAGCATAATATATGCATTAAAAAAAATAGGCATTAAAGAAAAAACGGCAAGCATGCATAATATAAACCAAATAAAACGGCAAGCATGCATATATAAAAAAAAGACATTAAAGCAAACAATTACTTTATTATTATTTATTTATTTATTTATTATTTTATTTTTAATCAAGAACAATTATATACTCACAACATGATAAAAAGATATGCAAAAAAAGGGATAAAATAGATGATGTTAGATTTTGAATATAAAAACAAAAAAAGAAACAAACTTTTTAATACCGAAGTAATCATCAATCAGAGATTCATAGATGCACATCACGTGTTGCAAAGAGACAAAATGGAAAAGAATGGTTTGTTTGGGTAATACCTTTGACGTTTAACGTTTGATTCCAAAGAAGAAGAAAAATTAGTATAGATCCGATGGATATCTAGGATGATTTCGTTCTTTGGTCAACGATCATAACCGGTATGATGTTTAGCTTATTTAACGATAATGATTCCAATGATTTCAACATTAGCTTGACGGTGATTGCATAAATGATGTTAATGTAAAATTGCGCCTCAACTTTTTCTTTTAATCAGAATACTTTGAAGATGATAACCAAAAAAAAAAAAAAATCAGTGGGTAAAGAGCTCGTGCTTGATAACATGTTGCAATGGAAATGTAGGAAAAGAGAAAGAGGCAAAGAAAGAGAATGATTCTATTGATAAGAGAGTTCTCTGGTTACATGAGTACAATATACTTTATATACATGGAAAAGGGGAAACCGAAAAGACTTCGATTTTGGGCTGCACATCAATGGGCATAGTCCCTTTTAACACTTTCCTCTATATTTTTACACTCTTCTACAAAATTCAAACTTCCGATCTATTTTCTTTTTCACTTCACCTTCTTCTCTTTTCCCACCAAGAAGGAAAAAATACGAAAAACCACGACACAAACCTAGCTAGGGTTTTTGATTCCAGATTTCTTCTGTAGTTGATGGAGGAGTCTGTGGCATCTACCTCTCACGATTTTTCTCAATTATACGTTTCTACGAATCCACCTCCATCACGAAAGCTTGAACCGATCGATTTTTCTAGTTTAAAATGGTGGGGGTCAATAGGGTTCACCCGCCGGAGAAAGGGTCCCAACTTTGAGTAAGTTATCTTTTAATTCTTGATTTTATTTTTTCAAAATTAATCGAAACCCTAAGTTAATCATAATTGATATTTGTTATTGCAGTGGTAGTTTTGTTGGGGAAGTTGCACATCAGCACGTGATTCTACTTGAGGGTGACAAATTCACTGTCGACGGCGGCCCTGAGTGAGATTTTAAGGATCCTGAGAACATCAAGTTTTTGGAGGTAACATTCGCTTTTCATCTTCAATATAACTAACTTAAAATTAGTGGTCGTGACACTAGAGTCAAAATTTCAAGCTTGGTATTTGTTGTGAGTGTTATTTTCTTTATGGATAATAACCAGTAGAAGAATGAACCCACGGCGGCACGTCCACTAGTTTCTTGTTTGTCTCACTGGGTTATGTTGAATCTTATCTGTGGCTGACTTTGGGTGGGCGAGATATATGCACATTTTTTTCGATGTCATCTCACAATATTTGAGCGCAATTTGTGCAAATGCAGAGGAAGAGAATAAAATACATAGCAGATTTGCACATACCAAGAGAAAATCTGTTGCTACTTGGTTTACTCTTATGGTATTTAGAAGCACAGCCGAGGTGCCGAAGTGGTAGTGTTTCTACTTTGGGTGCCTCACCTTATATTCATCGCCACTCTCTAAGGTCTCAATGGATTCGAGCACTTGAAAATAAACATAAACTGTAGAATTGTTTATAGGTACCCTGAAGTTATACGTACTTTTATAGCTATTTAACTTCTTTAATCAGTCGGCTGGATCATAGAATAGAATAGAAGATATCATATCTTCATTTTACTTTGTGAGGCATTTCTGCCACCCTAGATTTGTAACCAGCAGGGCCGACCCCTTTCCCCAGATGGCGTAAGTTTTCTCTTCTCCCACTTACTGATCGATATACTTAGATAATTATCATTATATCCCCCAGACTTCGTGAAAGTAAGGAGGTGGTTGATTCGACCGTCCTGATTGATTTGCTTGGTCATTTACTATTGGGTCAAGTTACCTCGATGCTTCGTACATTAAGTTACAATTAGGCTGCACGTCATCATGCCATCATTGGTATTATTTGTATTCCTGTTTTGTTAGTTTAGGCTTTGAGACTTCTAAAGTATTCCATATACTAGCATGCTCTTTTTAGTTTCAGTAACTACCAAATTCCTGAAGAATTTGCTGTAGTTGGATTGCATACTTTTCTGGTGCAAAGAACCTGGCGTTGGAAAAAGTGAGTCTGTTTTACCCCGAATCTGAAATATTTATTACGATTGCCTGCATTCATTCTTTTGCTACTTTTCACAACCTGATGTCGCTTTACTTTTCCTTTCTTGTAGGCTGCTGGTAAGTTTGTCCCGGATATAAGTTTTGAGGAGTCTCGTAAATATCTGCGGTTTTGTTGAGTATCTTAAGGTTATGCCAGCCGAGCTAAAGATATGACATGTTAACTGGCTGTGAATCTTACATATTATCAGGGTGATATCTAGCTTTACTGGTATATCTTGTTTCCTTTAAAATATATATATATATCTTGTTTGGGACTGGGTTCATGCTGTAATATTTAAGTACTGTGTAATTTCTGTGTATTGGGTGTTTGGGACTGGGATCATGAGTAACAACGCAAAAAACAACTCTAAAACAATATACTCATGAGAGGGTGATGATGAACCCGTTGGGAGTGGTGGGTCCCTTGTTGAATGGCTTGGAACCCACTAAACAAGAAAACATGTTAGTGGTTGTTTTAACATACGGTTCATTTAGAAATTTTGTTTCTGGACACTGTAAAGCACTTATCTGTTTAAAGTAATTTTATCGTTTGGTGTTTGATTTGGTTGAAAATAGCTTTCAATTAGTAAACCTCTTTCCTAATCTGCTTTGCTTTCGATTTTTTCGTTTCATCGATTCATTTTTTTCTTGGAACTGCATTCATTAAGATAAACTAGCTAGTTGGGTAACCCTTTTAGCATTAAAAGAAGCAAACATACGGAGGATATAGGTTAATCATTATTATTTCTGCTAGGCTTAGGATTTTGGCCAAAGTTGGGGAGTTTCAAAAATATAGGAAATACCATTTAGTCCTAATAATAATATATTAGAGTTAGTTTGTTCCAGTTGACCCAGTCAACTGTCTTTTTGGTCCTTTTTAAAAATATATATTATTATTTGGTCCTAAATATTATTGTTTGGTCCTAAGGTGGACAATACCCACGCGGGATGACGTCATCAATGATGTCATAATTTTTTAATAGTGGTAGAAATGCCCTTTTTCTTTTTTTCTCTCTCTTAATAAAAATAAATAAATAAAAACTTAAAACTGAAATATCTTTTGAACCACATGTCCAAAAATGATAGATTTTATATATTCGGAAAGTCCTCGACGAGAGCTTTCAAACGAGTACTATTGTTGTTATGTTTCGGAGCTTTTAATTTTTATCTTATTCTTAGGATAAAAAATAACTATAAAATGAACTATATACGAGTTCATTATACAAAATGAACTAATTTAATGAACTACCATACTAGCTAGTTCATTCTGTAGAATGAACTGTCATGATTAAGTAACATGCGAGTTCATTCTACAAAATGAATTTGTATAATGAACTATTATTACGAGTTCATTCTACCATATGAAATACCATTAGGAGTTCATTCTACAATATAAACACCTATCACGAGTTCATTCTACAATATGGACTATCACTTACGAGTTCATTTTATGATATGAACTACCATAATGAACACCTATTACGAGTTCATTGTACAATATGAACTGCCATACTTGATTATCATTACGAGTTCATTTTACAATATGAATTATCAATCCTACAATATGAACAACCATTATGAGTTCATTCGAAATAAGAACATCTATCACGAGTTCATTCTACAATGTGAATTATAATAATGAACTACTATTGTGACTTCATTCTTAATAATAAAGTACTTTTATGAGTTCATTCTACAAAACAAATTGCTAGCATATACGAGTTCATTCTACGAAATGAACTGCTAGAAGTAGAATGAACTACCATGTTCTAAAATAGTGTCATTCTTGGATATGAACTATTATTATACCGAAAAAATTAAAATTTCGAAACATAGTATAATGGGTATTCATTGTGTAGATCTCGACGAGTTTCCGAATATATAAAATTTATTAATTTTCGACTTATATTTTGAGAGATATTTCATTTTTAAGTTTTTTTTATTTATTAATGTTAAGAAGAGAGAGAAAATAAAAAGAGATAAAACAAAGAAAAGAAGCACATAAGGAAGGGAGAAAATAAGAGAGATAAAGGGTATTTTAGATACTTTAATATTTTTGAATAAATAAGGATCAAATAGAACTCCCTTTTTGTTGGTGGACCAAATTAACTTGGGACCACATAAAATAGGACCAAACAATTATTTTCCCTTTAGAAAATAACTCCTAATTTAAGACCGATTCATAATTGTAACAAGAATGGACAAAATTACCCTTACTTTTATGCTCTTAAGCAAAATTGTCTAAGCTTTTAAACTTATCGTAGCCAAATTTCCTTTTTTCACTGCAGCTTCTTAATTAAGAACACGAAATAAAAAACAAAAAGAAAAAAAACACATAAACCTAGCTAGGTTTTTGATTTTAGATTTCTTCTGTAGCTGATCGAGGAGTCTGTGGCATCTCCCGCTCGCGATTTTTCTCAATTATCTGTTTCTATAAATCTACCTCCATCACGAAAGTTTGAACCAATCGATTTTTCAAGTTTAGGATGGGGGTCAATAGGGTTCACCGCCAGGAGAAAGGGTACCAACTCTGAGTAAGATATCTTTCAACTTTAATTTTGTTTTTCTGTATTGTGAATTTGATTAGTTAAAACCCTAAATTTATCAAAATTGGACTCACTTTTGGTTTGGATTTGATATCATTCTTATTGCAGGGGTTGTTCTGCTGGTAACGCCGCACATTATCAATACGTGATTAAATTTGAGGGAAGGCTGGGTAGTATTTTCACTGTCAATGGCGGCCCTGAGCGGGATGCTAATGATCCTAAAAACATTGAATTTCTGGAGGTAATGGCGACTGTTATTTTTCATGCCATCATCAGTATTATTTGTATGACTTCTAAAGTATTCTATGTATTAACATGCACTTTTAAATTTTGGTAAATGCAAATTTAGTGACTGATCAAAACATCATGAACTGCATAGCATCAAGAATTACAGAATTCCGGAAGAATTTGCGGAAGAAGGAGCGCATACTATTCGGGTGTTAAGAACCCGTAAAGCGTTCAAAGAAGTAAGTCTGTTTTACCCCGAATCTGAAATATTGCATAATGATTGCCCGCATTGATTATTTCTTTTGATACTTTTCACAACCTGATGTGGCTTTACATTCCCATTCTTGTAGGTTGCTGGTAAGTTTGTCCCGGACGAAAATTTTGAGGAGTCTCGTATGTATATGTAGTTTTGCGGAGGATCTTAAGCTTACGTCATTTGAGCTAAAGATATGATTTCTTAACTAGCTCGGAATCTTACATATTATCAGGGGTGATATCTAGCTTTACTGGTGCATCTAGCTTGGCACTGGGGTATATATCTTATTTAAGTAATGTGTATTTTCTATGTACTGGGAGTTGGTTATAACTTTTACAGTTTTCTGGACACCATTAAGGACTTCTCTATTTAAATAATTTAATCGTTTTTTTTTTTTTGTTAAAGTAGTTTAATCGTTTTCTTTTTGGTTGGAAATAGCTTTAACCACTTGCGTTTCCGTCTTTACTTTGAAAACGAGTTTCTACACAGATTGACGTAGGTTCAGAATAATGCACCAATTTTGGCTATTTTCTTTGGAAATCAGGAAAATGACTTTTTATGTACCACATACTGGTATATGTTTGACTACCTGGAATAGAACACATGTATTTCGCACAAAGTGAATATAAATAAAATACTCCCTCCATTTCAGAAAAAGTAATACTTTCATTTGCCGGGATATAAGGGTTAAAAAGTCAGTCGTTTGTACTCTGAATATGAATGATAACGATTTCTCACAGTGATTCTTTGCAACAACTTGATGGGGTTTTTCTTTTGTCTAAACTTTTATGATCACAGTGATTCTTTGCAACAATTTTATGATCACAGTGATTCACATTTCTGTCTAAACTTTTGATTTTTGTTAAAGGGAAAGCAAAAAGAGATTCGAGGAAAGCAAAAATCGTTGTTGACTCATTATCTAGGAGCGATTTAATATAAATATTCGATCCAGACATAATTACCCTTTGTGATCATAAAAAAATTTCACACACGTTTAACATCGACTAAAACCTTACCCTCTCATCGTCTTCTCCAATTCCAAGATAAAATACACTATACATCAAACCAAAAGTGTTGAGTTATGGTACTTGTTGATTTAAAATGAAGTGTGTTCACCAAAAATCAGTATCAATTTCATAGGTAATGAAAATCCATTTATCATCATTGTTACCATTCTAAAAAAAGAAAAAGAAAAAACAGTATTGTTATCGGTGATAAGATGATACTCAGTTTAGGATCTCGTCTTGTAATAGACAACACTTGCATCTTGATTAAATAGGTCTGCACGTTAGAATCAATCATCGTAACAAATTGTCCTCTTTGACTGAAATCTCTAGATCATGATCCCACTTCTGTTGGTGATGATATGTGTTAGGATTTTTCTTGTTAACCCTAAACCAAACTACCATTAAACAACAATCTAAATATATAACATTGTATTTCTTCATTAGTTTGATTAGAAAAAAGGAAACCTTAATAAATAGGTTTCTGGATACAAGTTACAAATGCAAATCCTTGGGAAGTTTTACAATAACTGAAATACTAAATAACTGAACTTCGTATAATACTACTCACACATACACCTATCATGGAATTGTGACATTTCAGTCCCCTCCAAATTACGCCTTGTCCTCAAGGCGTTATTGCATTATATTGAGTAATTAAATCACCAATGACTTCCCTTCCCACCGAATAAAAATCTTGGGGACAGCTTAATTGTTCTTCTCACAAATTGTTGAAGTAGCTTTTCACGCTCACAAGGTGCTGAATCAACTTGTACACATTAGTAGTACCTTGAATATAAGAATCAATCCATTGCGGAAAACGACCATAAACAGCTGGAATGGAGACATACAGACTAAAGCTTGATCTGATGTGTTTCACCCAAAATTGGTCCAAGATAACCAGACGCTACTGCATTATATTGAGTCATTAAATCACCAATGACTTCCATTCCCACCGAATAAAAAGCTTGGGGACAGCTTAATTGTTCTTCTCACAAACTGTTGAAGTAGCTTGTCAAGCTCACAAGTGCTGAATCAACTTGTACATATTAGTAGTACCTTGAATATAAAAATCAATCCGTGACGGAAAACGACCATAAACAGCTTGGAATGGAGACATACTGTTAGAACACTGCTCAGTCGAACTCGCAAGAGTTGCTATCTCAAGCTTGTTTGTCAATTTTAGTGATCAAAACTATAAGTCTTGATTTCTAGTCTACTTATAGTGATGTCTCGGACTAGGATAGATTGTGTTATTGAGCATTAGACTTAACGGCGTTCATCAATTGAAGACGAAGAACTGCTAAGGCGATCTTGTGGAACTTCATCAACAAAAGGTATGTGGAGACTAAAACTCATCTATCACTTGGAAAGTCTATTTCTACTCTATCTCCTATATTGAGACAAAAGTCGTATTACAATAGTTTTCGATTATACACATTTGAGATTTCGAGTTGAGATTAACTCGCTTACATATTTCTCGGAATATGTGTTGGTAAGCTTTCGCTTCAACCAAGTTCATCTTATATTCTTGAAGAAAGTCAAAAGATGATCATGTGAAAATCTCCGAGTAACATCTTACATGGTTTGTGTGATACAATCATTTGGTGTAGACTTGGAATGTTTCGTTATGATTATTTAAACATCTTGAAAATTGCTTTGATACTAATAGTGTGTGAAAACGGCTATTGTCATCCTCAAAGAAAGTTCCAATGATTGAAATGAAGTTTAGAATACTTAACCATCATTGGATTATAAACATAGTGTGCATTCTTGCATGTATGTGATCCATAACCGGAACTAAAGTATGCATACCCGTATACGTACTTGTAGCTGTGAAATTCCGTGTACCAAGTTCACATACCGGTATGCATACTTGCGTAAGGTATAGGTCCGGGAATTTCTGCTGGGTTTTGGAAGTGTACTTAGGTATGCGTACCCGTTCGCATACTGGCGAACCCAAACTCAAACCGGCTACTTAAGTATGCGTACCCGTTTGCATACTTGAGTGGTTAAAGTTCTAGAATTTGTTTGTTCATGAACTAATAGATTTATATATTAAGGAATGCATTATTTGCAAAACCGTGGCTATAATGTCCATGAATTGATTCGAGTGAATCAAACCAATTTTGCTTCGATTGTGTTCTAGTATACTTCTATGAGAATATAGCAATTGAACAACTCTTTAACTAGTTTCATTAGAGTCATTTGAAATAGTTATGGTTAAGATGAATATGGTTGATATGAGAGTGTTCATATAGCTAACCTCGGTTAACTACGGTTGAGCCAACATGGTGTACACGTTTAGGTACTGTTACATAAACCTAAATGAGGGTACATTTCGTTTGTGTATAACAAGCTAAGTTCGATCTAACGGTTGAAAGATATTAGCTTGAATCTAATCAGGTTTTCATTTAACGGTGAATATTGAATGCTTTATTACCAAGGTAACTTAGATTGCAAACCCTGATTTGGAGACTATATAAAGGAGAACTCTAGCAACTTGGAAACCTAATCCCCACACCTCCTGTGTGATACTAGTTGTATAAGCTAGAGTCGATTCTCCTTTAACCTTAGGTTTTTCACGAAACCATGTAGGTTAACGATTTAAAGACTTCATTGGGATTGTGAAGCCAGACCCAACTATTTTCTCTATAGTTGCGTGATATGATCTTGCTGTTTCTATCGTATTTGAGTACTATCTTCTTTAAGATTGGCTCAAGATTTATTCTCCGATAGGCAAGATAAAAAGTAGTCACGAACATCTTCGTCTCATCGTTTGTGATTCCACAATATCTTGTTTCTCTACCATACGATTAAGATTATTATGAGGTTATTGATAATACTAGGCTGTTCTACGGGAATATAAGTCCGGTTTATCAATTGGTTCATATGCACCTTGATTTATCAAAAGACGGAACAAAACTCGTAGGTATTTCTGTGGGAGACAGATTTATCTATTCCAATAGACTTTTCTGTGTGAGTCAGATTTGTTTATCAAGTCTTCGACTTTGGGTTGTAGCAACTCTTGGTTGTGGGTGAGATCAGCTAAGGGAATCAAGTGCATAGTATCCTGTTGGGATCAGAGACGTAAGGAGCGTAATTGTACCTTGAATCAGTGTGAGATTGATTAGGGTTCAACTACAGTCCAGTACGAAGTTCATTGGTAGTAGGCTAGTGTATGTAGCAGCTTAATACAGTGTGGTGTTCAAATCTGCAATAGGTCCCGGGGTTTTTCTGCATTTGCAGTTTTCCTCGTTAACAAAATTCTGGTGTCTGTTTTATTTCTTTTCCGCATTATACTTTGTTATATAATTGAAATATCACAGGTTGTGCATTGAATCGATCAATTAGGAAATCCAACCTTAGGTTGTTGATTGAAATTGATTGATCCTTGAACACTGGTCTTTGGTATCGTTCAAGTTATTTCTCTTATATTCAATCGGGATTGCAAATTCGTATTTGCTGATTGCAGATTGAATTGAGTGATAGAGATATAAAACTCTTTGATATACTTTTCTCAAGATTGAGTCTAACTGTCTAGTTGATTCTTTTGAGAGTATATTGGAGTTTGTCTATTCAGATTGCCAAACGAAATATTGGGTGTGGTTGTTGTACCCCCGCATTTTCAATTGGTATCAAAGCGGGAAAACACATTAAAAGACCTCATAAGTCTGTGTTTGTAGCGCTTTGAATATATGCGGAAATGTTATCTCTAAAAACGCTTCACCAGAAATGGATAAACTCAACTTCGAGCGTGTTCTAGAAACCATCGATATGGCTGAGAATCCTAATTTAAAAAAATTCATCAATAATCTTTATCTAGAAAAACATCGTTTTATAAGAAAAATTGATGAACTTCATTGCGAGTTTTATATAAAAGATTCTGAGCTTCGAGAACGTTCTGAAGAGGTGGTTGATCTCCAAAATAAGTTGGATGAACAAATCCGGATCAAAACGTATCTTGTTGCAGAAATTACAAAACTTAAGGATTTGAAATTTGTAAAGTCATCTTCAATGGATTTGAGTCTCCTCTAATTCTTCTTTGAAGAATTGCCGTATGTCAGGTAATAAGCAAGGTTTAGGCTTTGTAAAAACTGAAAGTGCTTAGAATTCTTCGAACAAGAATAAATATGTTGGTACATGCGTGTTTTGTGGTTCTCGTGATCACTTTCAACATGTATGTTTGTCTTTTAGAAAAAGATTAAAAGTTGCACGTAATCTTCATAAGAATGTCGTACAACTTTTGTCCGCTCTTAAAAGACAATCAATGCTAACAAGAAAGCCTAATTTGGTTAGTAGTGCTAGTATGGGAGCTTTTGCTCTAAAATCAACATCACCCTTTCAATGGTTTCTTGATAGTGGATGTAGCATGCATATGACTGTAGATCTCTCATGGTTTGTCAACACAAGCGATTTTGATGGTGGTTCAGTAACATTCGGTGATGGAAGCTGCTGCTACATAAGCAAAAAGGGAACGATCAAATTACCCGGTGTTCCTGAAATTCATGATGTAGTATACGTAAAAGGTATGACTGCTAATCTTCTTTCTGTTAGTCAAATCTGTGACAAAGGCATAAGGTTGTCTTCAATGCTAATGGATGTAACATTGTAGACAAATCTGGGAAAGTGATTTTTCAAGGATCACGTGGCAAAAATAACTGTTATCTGTTGGATACTCAGTTCAGTAATTGTTGCAATTTGACTAAGGTGGAATCTACACATCTTTGGCATGAGCGTTTTGGTCACATCAATTATCGTCTTCTAACTAAGATCATTAACAAAGAACTTGTTAGAGGTGTTCCCAAAATCAGTGCTAAGATTGAAGGTGTATGTAGTGCCTGTTAAAAGGGAAAACAAAAGAAAGTTCCACATAAATCATCTAGAGATATTCTCACTAAAGCTCCACTTGATTTAATTCATATGGATCTCTTCGGCCATATTCAACAACCTATTGTGGCTGGAAAGAAGTATGCTTTGGTTATGGTAGATGATTACACCAGATTCACTTGGGTAGCTTTTTTGGCTCACAAGAATGAAACTTTCAGTGAATTCAAGATTATTGTTAATAGGATCCATAATGAACAGGGTCGCAAACTAAAGAAAATTAGAAGCGATCGTGGCACGGAATTCAAGGACACCAAAGTATTTGAATACTGTGATTCTCTGGGGATTATTCAACAATACTCTCCACCCATTACTCCACAAACTAATGGAGTTGCAGAAAGAAAGAATAGGAACATTCAAGAAATGGCAAGGGTAATGCTCCATAACAAAAAATTATCGTTTAAGTTTTGGGGATAGGCAGTTTTTATAGCTTGCTACTTGATCAATCGTGTTTACTTATGGTCAAAGACCTTAAACACTCCCTATGGGTTGTGGTACGGTAAAAAACCCAACTTACACTATCTTAGAGTGTTTGGCAGTAAGTGCTACATTCTAAAGGACCGTGAACAGAAAGGGAAATTTGACTCGAAAAGCGATGAAGGTATTTTTCTTGGCTATGCATCTGATAGTCGTGATTTTCGAGTTTTAATCTCAGAACCCAAGTCATGATGGAATCTGCAAATGTTATCATTGATGATCTAAGTAATTTTTGTCATGATGACTCTCCTGCTGAATTGCCTCTAACCGAGACAATTGAGAAAATCAAAGAAATCCCAGAATCAGTAGAAGTTATTCCAACAGTTACTGATCCTGATGTTTCTAGTGATGAGGAGAAAAGCCCTAGTCAGGATGTTCCTGTTGAACAAGAACGTGCCCCTCCGCGACATCTATGGGTTTAAAGGAATAATGATACTAACAGTATTATTGGTGGGAGAGATTCTACAGCTAAGACGAGAGGACAACTTCAAAATATTTGTAATTTTGGTTGTTATCTATCACAAGTAGAACCGAGAAACATTGATGAAGCTCTTAGCGATCCCTTTTGGGTGAATGCAATGCATGAAGAGTTAAATCAGTTCCAAAGACAAGATGTATGGAAGCTCGTACCTTGTCCCCCCAATATCAATATTTTTCGTACTAAATGGATATTCAAGAACAAGTCTGATGAATTTGGCACCATTGTCAGAAACAAAGATAGACTTGTCACTCAGGTATATTCACAGATTGAAGGAATCGACTTTGACGAAACCTTTGCTCCTGTGGCACGCCTTGAGTCCATTCGGTTGTTATTAGCTCATGCTTGTTTTCTTAAGGCTAAGATGTTTCAAATGGACATTAAATCCGCTTTCCTAAATGGAAATTTAAAAGAAGAGGTCTATGTCGCTCAACCTAAGGGATTCGAAAACCCTGATTTCCCAGATCATGTCCTTAAGCTTAATAAGGCATTATAAGGGTTAAAACAAGCACCTCGTGCCTGGTTCGAAAAACTGACTACTTCCCTTCTTAGGAAAGGTTTTTCGAGAGGTGGAGATGATAAAATGTTGTTTACCAAATGGAGTGGGAAAATTTTTGTTATCACTCAAGTCTATGTAGATGATATCATCTATGGATCAACATCTGAGAAACTTTCAAAAGATTTTCAAGTTTCTCTTGGCAAGGAGTTTGAAATGAGCAATGTTGGTGAATTAAAATTCTTTTTGGGTTTAAAAATTCAGCAACACAAGGATGGAATTTACTTATCTCAAGAAAAGCATGCAAGAGATCTTGTCACGAGATTCGGTCTTGATAAGTCAACTCCAAAACTGACTCCTATGCCCACCACGGGTAAACTACATCGAGATGAGAAAGGTGTAAATGTGGATCAAAAACTCTATCGATCTATCATTGGAAGTCTTTTATATCTTACAGCCACTAGACCTGACATTGCTTTTAGTGTTGGTTGTTGTGCTAGGTTTCAAGCAAATCCAAAGAAATCTCATCTTGCAGCTGCAAAAAGGATCATACGATACGTCAATCACACGGTCGGGTATGGTCTATCTTACACTTTTGATACTAACACTGATTTCTCTGCCTATTCAGATGCTGATTGGGCAGGATGTGTGGAAGACAGAAAAAGTACATCAGGGGGTTTCTACTATGTAGGATTGAATCTTGTGGCTTGGCATATCAAGAAACAAAATTCACAATCCATGTCTACATGTGAAGCAGAATATATTACTGCAGGCTCATGTTGTACTCAACTTCTCTAGATGAAACAAATGCTTGCTGATTATGGAATTGACACTGGAATAATGAAGATTTTTTGTGAAAACTTTAGCGCGATTTGCATCACTGAGAATCCCGTTGAGCACTCAAGAACTAAGCACATTGATATAAGGTATCATTTTATTCGAGATTTATATGAGAATGATATCATAAATATGGAATTTGTGCCTTCCGAACAACAATTGGCTGATATTCTCACCAAACCATTAGATACTGCTACATTTTAACACTTACGGCAGTCTATTGGTGTTGTTTTAGTTCATTAGTCTTTCCTAAACTCTTGCCCCTGCACTTATCTCGATCTGTTGGGCAATTGAGTTTAGAATTCCATTTTAAGTGTTACTTCAATTCTGCATTTGTTTCAGTAGTTGAATTTCTATTGAGTATCTTAGTGTTTGTCCAAATAAATCCTTCTTTTCTTGTAAAAGTAAGGTCGCTCTTGTTGTTCCTTCGGGAATGACATTTTATGGGGGAGAGTTCTTAATTGAACTTATGCTTAATTACCAAATCTTTGTGGGGAGTGCGGCTGTGGAATATTGTAGGGGTTATCTTGTATCTTTATAAACTCCTTGATGAATGCATTTAGTTTCGGCTATTTGATGGCATCTAAACAAGTTGATATGTTGTTCTCTTTTGGTCTTGAAGTATCTCTATGGAAATTTTATGAGGATCCTACTAGTTTTCGTACCTTTGCCAATTTTTATTGACAAAAAGGGGGAGAATTAATGTGTAGTTCACACTACAAATACATATGGTTTACGGATCATTATGTAAGGGGGAGTGGATTTCATGTGAGATGAAGTATTGATTAAGGGGGAGTGATACATATCACCATAGTATTGTTGTCAAAGTTGTGATAAATTGAACTTTGATGCCGTATAATGATACTATGACACTGTATAATAATGATTGAGAGCAACTGTTTTCTCATTGTTATTGTTACGGATCTTCAAAAACAACGATGCGGAATTGAACACATTTGGAATCATTGGAATACTTGGAAGTGACGAAGATTTCGAGTAACGTTGAAGAACCAAGGAGACCAAACATTTGGATGAGAAGATACAAAGTTTATTTATTTTTTAATCCATATGTATTGATAGTTTTGTCATTAAAATTGACAAAGGGGGAGATTGTTAGAGCACTGCTCGGTTGAACTCGCAAGCGTTGTTATCTCAAGCTTGTTTGTCAATGTTAGTGATCAAAACTATAAGTCTTTATTTTTAGTCTACTTATAGTTATGTCTCGGATTAGGATAGATTGTGTAGTTGAGCATTAGACTTCACGGCGTTCATCAATTGAAGACAAATAACTACTAAGGCGAGCTTGTGGAACTTCATCAACAAAAGGTATGTGGAGACTAAAACTCATCTATCACTTGGAAAGTCTATTTCTACTCTGTCTCCTATATTGAGACAAAAGTCGTATTACGATAGTTTTCGATTATACATATTTGAGATTTCGATCTGAGATTAACTCGCTTACATATTTCTCGGAATATGTGTTGGTAAGCTTTCGCTTCAACCAAGTTCATCTTATATTCTTTAAGAAAGTCAAAAGATGATCATGTGAAAATCGCCGAGTAACATCTTACATGGTTTGTGTGATACAATCATTTGGTGTAGACTTGGAATGTTTCCTTATGATTATTTCAATATCTTGAAAATTGCATTGATGCTAATAGTGTGTGAAAACGGCTATTGTCATCCTCTAAGAAAGTTTCAATGATTGAAATAGAGTTTAGAATACTTAACCATCATTGGATTATAAACATAGTGTGCATTCTTGCATGTATGTGATCCATGACCAGAACTAAAGTATGCATACCCGTATGCGTACTTGTAGTTGTAAAATTCCGTGTACAAAGTACACATACCGGTACGCATACTTGCATAAGGTATAGGTCCAGGAATTTCTGCTGGGTTTTGGAAGTGTACTTAAGTATGCGTGCCCATTCGCATACTGGCGAACCCAAACTCAGACAGGATAATTAAGTATGCGTACCCGTTTACACACTTTAGTGGTTAAAGTTCTAGAATTTGTTTGTTCATGAACTAATACATTTATATATTAAGGAATGCATTCTTTGCAAACCGTGGCTATAATGTTCATGAATTGATTCGAGTGAATCAAACCAATTTTGCTTCGATTGTGTTCTTGTATACTTCTATGAGAATATATAAATTGAACAACTTTTTAACTAGTTTCATATGAGTCATTTGAACTAGTTATGGTTAAGATGAATATGGTTGATATGAGCATGTTCATATAGCTAACCTCAGTTAACTACGGTTGAGCCAACATGGTGTACACGTTTAGGTACGGTTACATAAACCTAAATGAGGGTACATTTCATTTGTGTATAACAAGCTAAGTTCGATCTAACGGTTGAAAGATATTAGCTTGTATCTAATCAGGTTTTCATCCAACGGTGAATATTGAATGCTTTGTTACCAAGGTAACTTAGATTTCAAACCCTGATTTGAAAACTATATAAAGGAGAACTCTGGCAACTGGGAAACCTAATCCCCACACCTCCTGTGTGATACTAGTTGTATAAGCTAGAGTTGATTCTCCTTTAACCTTAGGTTTTCACGAAACCCTATAGCTTAACGACTTAAAGACTTCATTGGGATTGTGAAGCCAGACCCAACTATTTTCTCTGTAGTTGCGTGATCTGATCTTGCTGTTTCTATCGTATTTGAGTACTATCTTCTCTAAGATTGGCTCGAGATTTATTCTCCGATAGGAAAGATAAAAAAGTAGTTACAAACATCTTCGCCTCATCGTTTGTGATTCCACAATATCTTGTTTCGCTACCATATGATTAAGATTCTTGTGAGGTGATTGATAATACTAGGTTGTTCTTTGGGAATATAAATCTGGTTTATCAATTGGTTTCTGTGCATCTTGATTTATCAAAAGACGGAACAAAACTCGTAGGTATTTTTGTGGGAGACAGATTTATCTATTCCCATAGACTTTTTCGTGTGAGACAGATTTTTTTTATCAAGTCTTCGACTTTGGGTCGTAGCAACTCTTGGTTGTGGGTGAGATCATCTAAGGGAATCAAGTGCGTAATATTCCGCTGGGATCAGAGACGTAAGGAGCGCAACTGTACCTTGAATCAGTGTGAGATTGATTAGGGTTCAACTACAGTCCAGTCCGAAGTTCATTGGTAGTAGGCTAGTGTCTGTAGCGGCCTAATACAATGTGGTGTTCAAATCTGGAATAGATCCCGGGTTTTTTCTGCATTTGCGGTTTTCCTCGTTAACAAAATTCTGGTATCTGTGCTATTTCTTTTCCGCATTATATTTTGTTATATAATTGAAATATCACAGGTTATGCATTGAATCGATCAATTGGGAAATCCAACCTTTGGTTGTTGATTGAAATTGATTGATCTTGAACATTGGTTTTTGGTACCGTTCAAGTTATTTCTATTATATTCAATTGGGCTCGCAAATTCCTATTTGCTGATTGCAGATTGATTTGAGAGATAAAGATATAAAACTCTTTGATATAATTTTCTCTAGATTGAGTCTAACTGTTTAGTTGATTCTCTTGAGAGTATATTGGAGTTTGTCTATTTAGATTGGCAAACGAAATATTGGGTGTGGTTGTTGTACCCCCGCGTTTTCACATACAGACTGAAGCTTAATCTGATGTATTTCACCCAAAATTGATCCAAGATAACCAGTAGGTCCATTGAGTGTGATGGTCTCCAGTAAAACTTTTAAGATACGCGGTACTACGACATAGTTTAGTGCCATGTAGACCAATGTAAACCTTCCAAAACTGGTGTTTAGATATGTGTCCCAACAGTTTCATAGTTCCAGATCCTTGAGTTTCAGCAATAGCATTCGAATAAATTTCCAAAATAGACTTATCTTCTGCATCTTGTTGATTTGTAGGTGATAAATTTTCATTGACATCCTCCATTTCCAACAGTAATTGTTGAGGTTGTTTACGATGACCCGGTTTAAATTGTTCATCACAGTTAAAGCATAAATTTTTAGCTCTTCTTTCAAGTTGCTCATCAATACTCAAACAATGGGGTCCCATGGGTGATATTTAGGTAATGCAGAATGGTTAGAAGTCCCCTTAAGAGGTAGTGAAGGAAATGCAAGGGCAGTTGGCTTAGCTAATACTTGGTTTGATTGGATGGGTGATGAAAGAGTAGTACACTTTTTGGAAATTGTAGATACCAACGTACCAAGAGCTTCTTCTTGTCTCTCTGCCATATCATATTCTTGACTTAATGATTGATAAGATAGAAAATTAACACCTGCTTTGAATTCTTCCTGGAGACCAGATATAAAACAGCATATTATAAATTTTTCAGGTAATGCGCAACAATGATTTACAAGCCGTTCAAAAACAGTTTTATATTTGCGCACAGTTCCAGTTTGATATAACATCGCTAGTGCACCTTCCGAATCATCATCTTCCTTAGAAGCGAATCTAGAACAATAATAACTACAAAAAAATTGCCAAGTTGGAAAGTCAATGGTTTTGGTTAACCATTGATACCATGGAATAACATCCCCAATTAAGTGACCGTAAGTTAATTGCACCATATTCTCATATGGAATTCCATTTAGAATTTTGTATTGATCAGCCTTAAACACACAACCTCAAGGTTCGGTACCATCACAATCCATAAAATTAAGCCGAATTGAACGACCTCAAAAACCAATAAAGTTGGGTTGATCTACTTGAAACCATGGTGGTGGTTGTGGTTGATATGGTACATATAATGGTTGTTGTAGTGGTAGATAATTTTGTGGTTGATTTGGTGGATTAAGCGGTAGTTGTGGTGGTGGATTAACTGGTGGTTGTTGAGGAGGATAAAGGGGCAGTTGTGGTGGTGGATTAATTGGTGATTGTTGCGGAGGTAGAGCGGAATTACTGGTGATGAATTAGTAGGAAGTTTTTGTGGAGAGTAATATAACGGTTCTGGTTGATAAGGTGGTGTTTGAGGTTGTGGTGGGGTGTAAGGTGGTGGTCGGGGTTGTGGTGAGAGGTAAGGTGATGGTTGTGGAATAAGTAACTAATCCAATTTTGTCTGTATAGACTGAACATCCGTTTCCAGAGAATCCATAGGAGATTTAGGATGCTCATCATGGTCATCTTGCTTGTCTCCTTGTGTTGTAGATAGTGATTCCCTAGAAGAACTACTAGTTTTCTCCACAGAACCGAACTGTACATGATTCATGATTGGTTCCAGGAAAGAGCTCTCGATACATTTTGGTAGGATCTTGTTTGTTAACCCTAAACTAAACTACCATTAAACTACAATCTAAATAATTAACATCGTATTTCTTCATTAGTTGATTACAGAATAGGAAACCTTGGATACAAGTTACAGATGAAAATCCTTGGGCAGTTTTACAATAGCTGAAATACTAAATAACCGAGCTTCATATAATACTACTAACACGTACACCTATTGCGGAATTGTAACAATATGTAGATTTCTTCGTCTACTACACAGTTTATTCAAATGTTGTATAGGCTTATGTAGATTTATTTTTTATATGCACGACAATAGTTTTGCTTTATTACGATTACAATGGTAAGAAAAAAGTCCATCACTATTAATGAAAATTTAAGTCTTTGTAATGGTACGTACGATTATATATAGGAAAGAACAAGACGAGGCAGGAGTAGGTTTGATGATGACTGAACGAGTATATGAAAATTTAGTGTGGCCAGAAAGGATAATCGTGTGGCTATAAAGGATAATTTAGTCCGACTCATTGATATATATATATATATATAACTCGGTTCAACTAGTGAGTTGCCTACGATTTTTGCTCTCCCCAGATCTCCTTTTGCTCTCCATCTAGAAAAAAATCAAACTTTTTGAGAAAATGGAGATTCCTTAACTCCAAAATCCTTAAAAAAATTCGTAATGTTTAATTCTCGGATCTTTGTTTTCATATAATCATCAAACTCTCCCGTGAAATTTCATATACAATCTCACACCCTAAACCATCATCGTTATCACTTTTCATTGAACCCAAATTTTACTAATAAAACTGACCAATACAAGTTGATTGTAAAACGGGTAGCTAGCTCATCTGGTCATCCCCGTTTTCAGAGGTTTGATGCTCTTCAGGAAGTTTTAGGTTCGGGTCCCCGATAACACAATATTACATAATTTGACATGGAAGGTAGAGTTAGCTTGTCCCTCTTGCGACATACCTATCCGCTTCACCCATAACAAGTCCATCCCAATCAAAAAATACGATTGAACTTCATTAAAAATAAATTCAGAAACTCGCAGGTGGATTCTGCACTTGTTCCCGCCAAAACAAATTCAAAAGGTAGGGGATGAGTGCCCTTTATCCATATTTTGGGTGCTGATATCACTGGGTGCCCCTTATCATTGGGTGGCCCTTATCCAAATGGGGTGCGCCAATAGTAAATTTTCGGGTGCCTTTACTAATTCTTCTTGGGTGCTTTTAACGCTTCTCCAGGGTGTCTTCAGTAATTCATTCCGAGGGTGCAAATGCCTTTTTGAGCCAATTTCTCCGCAAAAGTTTATTTCTCCAAAAACACCTACAAAAAAAAATAAAAAAACCAAATAAGTGCAAAATCAAGCACTAACAATACATATAATTGAGATCAAAATAGACTCATAAATGCGTCTATCAGTATGGAAATCTATATGCTATGAGAGATCTTCAAGAAAAAAAGATATCAAGCAAGCTCAAGATTAGGTTGAACTTATTTTCTTCAAAAGTTATAGAGATGCCTAATCAATTCTACCTCACAAAAACAATCTTAATCAATCAAACAGAAGTGATTTAGATATCTATATATATCTTGTAGGATTACAAAGTCTAATACGAAGAGAACTTTGTGATTTCTATTTATCAACTTCCTGATATACATTTCGAGAACTTAGAAGACCAATAAGAACAAGAATCGGATAACAAGAACTATTAGGTAAAAGATAGTCTGGCCGAGCTTCACGAATCCCCTAGTGAAGTCTTTCAAATTCGTAACCTGGAATACAGTTTTCAGAGGAAACCTAGGTTTTTAGATGACGAAAATAGTCTGCAACTATGATAAAAAAGTTATAGGATTAAGTTTCTAATATGCAGGGAATCCTCTATTTATATTGATGAACAACCTTGGTAGCTTACATACAGTGCTAATCAAGTTCGTGAATTGTTGCCTTGTATAGGACTACCAAGTAAGCGAAACTTCTCTATATAGATTATGGATGAAGCATGTGAGAAGTTTGATTTGAATCACAAAGAAAATCTATGCAACCAGAGTACCACATATGGTTTCCAGAGAGCTATAGTTAAATAGTTCCGAAACCGAAAAGATTAATTTGTTACACGACCAAATCAGTTCGTGAACTGTCAGAATAGTTTGTAAACTAATAAGTCGTCTCATAAATTTTGGAATTTTATTATTTACAAGTTTGAAAACTGTGCAAAATAGTTTGTGTACTTGAAAATATATAAAGAGTGTACAAGAGATATAAAATAAAAAAAACTAGTTCTCGAACTGAGCAAATCAGTTCGTGTATGCGAGTTAATTGAGATATTAAAAATCCAAGTCTTTATATTTATAAGTTCAAGTTCGTGAACCGATAAAACAGTTTGTCAACTTTAAGAATTAACTTGACTGCTCCTTATAACTTTCGATCTTCTTTGCAAAGTTCATCATTATACTAAAGTCATACGACATGTTTCAGTAGATAAAATGGTAGATAATATGAGTAAATAGGATACTTAGTCTTCACATACCTTTGTTGATGAAATTTCCGTTGATGCTGTCTCCAGTCTTCGATCTTCATGGTCGGTTGGTGAATTCCGATATTCAACTGCCATGCTATAATCCTAGTCCGTAACTGACTTTAGTAGACAATAAATCAAGACATAATTTTGATTAATAACATTAACAACAAGCTTGACATACCAAAACTCGGGAGTTTGACCGAGCGGTAGCTCTAACAACGGAAACTAGCGTTAAGTTGATTTTTAGATCTGAAATTTCGTGTTTTTGATGTATAAGGACAAGCACTATGGTATATTATTTCGCTTAGTTATAACTTATTTATAGCGAAAACCAAGTACTATGGGGCTTCGGTTGGCTTTAATGTGGCAAATTCTCTTTGCTTAGCTAAAGAGTGGATCACATTTGATCACCCCTTAGCTAAGCGATAAGACACGGAAACTGAGTTTTCTTTTGAAAAGCTGCTTAACCGAAACTAAGTTTCCGTGACATTTACAACGGATACTGAGTATCCATTTCCAGTTTTCACTCTTTTACTCCTACTATTTCTCGTCTACCCATTTTATTTACTATAATTCATTTTTCCCTATTATATATATCCATTTTTTCTCTCTTAAATATATTTTTCAGCAAACCAAATATTAAATCCAATGAATAAAATTTTGGAAAAAAAAAGTACAGGCTAAGCGATGCAGCTCTCCCATACTGAGGTGCACTTTCATTCTCATTTCACCTGGCTATATTTAGGCTACAGTCAAGAGACATTTAAGTTATAGCTAAGCGAAACGCCCAACCATAGCGTTCGGCCTAAAGAAGGAAAAACCTAAAAAAAATCGCCAAGCATTTCTTAGCTTAAGAGGAAAAACAGATGTGGTCACTCTTAAACCAAGATAAGAGATTTCGCCATATTATAGCAAGGAGATTGCCCATAGTGGTTGGCGTTAGCTATAATATGGCAAAAGCTAAGCAAAATGCACGATAACAATGCTTGGCTTAAGGGCTCTGCCGTTTCTTTTCTTTTTTAATAAGGGTAGAACAATGGTTTCTTTTTTAATAAGGGTAGAACAGTGGTCCATAGACCACATCCAAACTCGTTCAAAGAACAGTGGTTTATAGGGCACACCCAAACTCCTATGAATGGGTTTTTGTTCGGCAATTACGGGATCGAACCCCTACCTTGAAATTCTCCCTTGTTTTCTCTTATAAAAAAAATACCTAGCCAAGCAGGGAGTTGGTAGGGCGCCTCGGCTACGATGTGATCGGGCTACATACGTCTTTATTTTTTGACATCTATTTAACTAAAAAACCTGCCCATATTTTGAGAAAAAATAGGAAGTTAAAAAACAAAAAACAAAAAAACATTGTTTTTCCAAAAATTTCCTATTTTATAGTACGTAGCCGCACCCCTTCAAATTCTCCCTAGTTTTAAAAGACCCAGCCAAGCAGGGAGTTGGAAGCGTGACTCGGTGATTATTTCGGACAAAATAACCTTTCCCCTGTACACTCTTCAACAAAATTCAAACTTCCGATCTATTTTCTTTTCGACTTCACCTTCTTTTTTTCCCACCAAGAAGGCAAAAATACTAAAACCACGACATAAACCTAGCTAGGGTTTTTGATTCCAGATTTATTCTGTAGCTGATGGAGGAGTCTGTGGCATCTACCGCTCGCGATTTTTCTGAATTATCTGTTTCTACAAATCCACCTCCATCACGAAAGCTTGAACCAATTGATTTTTCTAGTTTAGGATGGGGTTCAATAGGTTTCACCCTCCAGAGAAAGGATCCCAATTTTGAGTAAGATATCTTTCAATTCTTGATTTTGTTTTTGTATTGTGAATTTGATTAATCAAAACCCTAAATTTATTAACTCACTTGGTTTGGATTTGATATTATTATTGCAGTGGTTGTTCTGGTGGTAACGCCGCACATTATGAGCACGTGATTCTATTTGAGGGTAGGCTGGGTAGCATTTTCACTGTCGATGACGGCCTTGAACGGGATGCTAATGATCCTAGAAACGCTGAATTTCTGGAGGTAATCCCGACTGTTATTTTCGTTGTAAAAATTAGTGGAAGACTGAACTCCATAGCCACTAGTTTCTTGATTCTGTTACTGAGTTTGGTTGAATCTTACATAAAATACATAGTAAACTCGCACTTGCACATATCAAGGAAAACTGTGTTGCTACTTAGTTTACTCTTATGATATTTAGAAGCACAGCCGAGGTGCCGAATTGGTAGTGTTTCTTCTTTGGGTGCCTCACCCTAGAATCATCGCCCCATGTCATCGGATTTAAGCACTTGAAAGTATAGATACCCTGAAGTTATACGTACTTTTATAGCTATTTTACTTCTTTAATCAGTCGGTTAGATAGAAAAGAAGAGAGGCATTACCGCCACCCTTGATTTGTAACCAGCTGGGCCAGCCCCTTGCCCCAAATGGCATAGATTTTCTCTTCTCCCACTTATTGATGTCCTTAGATAATTATCCATTACAGCCCCCCAGATTTCGTGAAAGTAAGGAGGTGGTTGATTCGCTTGGTCATTTACTATTTGGTCAACTTACCTCGACGACCATAAGCTTTGTACATTAAGTTACAAATAGGCCCAGGTCACCAACTTTTCCCCATGCATGTCATCATGCCATCATCAGTATTATTTGTATTTCCTGTGTTGTTAGTTGGGCTTTGAGACTTCTAAAGTATGCCATGTACTAACATGCTCTTTTTAGTTTTAGTAAATGCAAAATTTGTAACTGATCGACACATCTTAACCGCAGAGCATCAAGAATTACAGAATTCCTGAAGAATTTGCGGCAGTTGGATTGCATACTTTTCTGGTGCAAAGAACCTGTAAAGTGTTTGAAGAAGTGAGTCTGTTTTACCCTGAATCTGAAATACTGCATAATGATTGCGCACATTGATTATTTCTTTTAATACTTTCCACAACCTGATATGGCTTTACTTTTCCTTTCTTGTAGGCTGCTGGTAAGTTTGTCCCGGACAAACATTTTGAGGAGTCTATTAAGTATATGTGGTTTTGAGGAGTATCTTAAGCTTATGTCATTCGAGCTAAAGATATGACTTGTTAACTGGCTGTGAGTCTTACATATTATCAGGTGTGATATTTAGCTTTACTGGTATATCTAGTTTGGGACTGGGGTCTGCTGTAGTATTTAAGTACTGTGTGATTTCTGTGTACTGGGTGTTGGTTGCAACTTTTACAGTATTCTGGACATCAATAAGCACTTATCTACTTAACGTAACTTTTATCGTTTGTTTTTTTTTTCGGGTTGAAAATAGCTTCAACCACTGGCAATTCCAATCTTTACTTTGAAAATGAGTTCTACACAGATTGTAGTAGGTTCAGAATAATGCACCAATTTTGGCTACTCAATCTAGTTTTCCTTCTGAACCACAGAACATAGGTACTTCGGACAAAGAGTCTCCCCGCCAGAAGTCAAATAAAATACTCCCCGGTTTCAGGAAAAGTGATACTTTCACTTGCGGAGATGTAGAAAAGCGAGTCATTTGTACTCTGAATCTGAATGATTGCGTAGCATAACGATCTCACACATTGATTCTTTGCTACAACTTGATGGGGCTTTTCTTTTCTTGTAGATTCCTGCTGAATCACATTTCTGTCTAAGCTTTTAAAGAAAATGGAGATTCCTTAACTTCAAAACCCTTGAAAGTTTCTTAGGGTTTAATTCTCGGATCATCGTTTGCATTTAATCATCAATCTCTCTAGTGCAATTTCATCTACAATCGCACACCCTAAACCATCATCTTTCTCATTGAACCCAAATTTCACAGACTGAAGAGTTGTTGAATACAAGTTGATTGTAGAAAAGTTGTATTATCTAATTTTAGAAATCCAATACTAGATTTACGTTTTCTAAATCTGCAAACCTTAATCCTTATAAAACATTTGTGTCTGAAGGGATTTGATATATGGAATTAAGCTTACATTACGGTATTTGATGCCACACCAAGAAATGCTCTCTCTCACTCAAGGTAAACCTCTTTCCTAATCTGCTTTCAATTGTTTCATTGATTCTTTTTCTCTTGGAACTGCATTCATTAAAACAAACTAGCTAGAGAGTTGGGTAACCCTTTTAGCATCAGAAGAAACAAACTTAGAGTTTTCATGCAAGTAACCACCCTTTCATATGGAGGATATACATTGATCATTGCAATGTCTACTATTTCTGGCATTATAGGCTGCTTTAGGAGATTACAATTTCAACCACGGAATTAAGATAATAAGTTTTTTGAAGAGTTAAGTAAATTGTTCTCGGAATGGCTCAAAATTATGAATTTTCTTTTGGATTTGTGCCCTTGCCTTCTGCCTTGCACCTCCACACAGCAATATCTGATTTCTTTATGCTGCGCCATAGATATTGCTGCTAAGAACCCAATTGCTACTCCTTCATGATAGCTATCTGTGTCACCTCTGAAACCTGTAACACCTCTTGGATCACCTGTTTCATCGACATAGTTAATACCCACTCCTGCCTTCTTCAAAGACCTGTTATAAATTATGTAACACTGGATAGTTATTAACTGCCGGGAACATTTTAGTTGAAGACCATCTCTGATGTAGGGTAGGGTTTCTAATGAGGGTGTCACTACTGTGTAGTTTATGCAGGGATGATATTTGGGGTTTGATTAGAGCTATGGTTGATGAAGGATTTGACTTTTGAGTTCACATTTTGGAAACATTTTAGGCACCTTTCCTTCTGCACTAGCAAACAGTTCAGGAGATTCAGTGCTATTTCTGGTGTTGACGAACTACCATTAAACCAACCCTCAACCAATTATCAACTCTGGTTCCTACCCCTCTCTCCCCTACTTGCCTGCTGCGCAGACCCCATTCCAAACCACACAACCTACTGAAACTACAAGCACAAGGTATGGGATAAAATCTCTTCATATGAGTTACACATGGTGCAAGTAGGAGTTATATCATTAATCCATGCACTTAGTTTCCTAGCCACTGGAAGAATATCATTGCTACTCTTCCATATAAACATTTGGATCCTCGGAATGTCCTGCAAATTCCAGATTTTCATCCATATTGAGGTGGTTGAGGCTCCATACTAAAGAGAATTTCCATCAACTCTGTGTACGCTGTTGTTTGTTAATAATTTGCAGATAAATTTTACTGAGATCCTGCCATTTTTATTGGGGAACCAGCACAGTTCATCCTTAGAGTTTGTGGTATGAGTTATATCCATACATGTAATATTCTAGCTACCTTGAGAGGGAGGACTTGAGAGATAAAGTTTGCATTTAATGGTTTAGAGTTTTGGCCGTGAATATGTGTGACATGGGTAAGAGTGTTTCGGGTTTATAGTTTTATTCATCCGTTTTTATTTGATTTGGATAGTTGAGGAGAATGCAGTTGTGATTCCAGATTCGGATATCACTCCCGTCTCCTATCTTCCATCTTAAATTTTCTTCCCCCATTTGTTAATCCTTTTTAACCAAAAGCTTCCAGATTTTAACCATTGATTCTAATATGCAGTTTTATAGATATGTTGTGGGTTAACAACAGATTACTCTTTTTTCATCTGTAGCTAATGGAGTCTGCGGCATTGCTTAATTATCTGTTACTAAAAATCCACTTCCATCACGTTTCGCTTGAACCAGTCGATTTTTTTGGAGGTACTGGCGGTCAAGATTTTTCACCAGGAGAAAGAGTACCAATTACAGGTATCAGGGTATCTTTCAACTTTGATGTGATATATTTTGTATTTGAATTAAATCATCTTAAAACCCTGGATCTGTTAAAATTGGACTCACTTTGTTTGAGTTTGATACTATTGCAGTGGTAAAGTTGTACATCAGCGCATGATCGGATTTGAGGATTACAATTCACTGTGAATGGTTCCCTGAGCCGGATGCTGATGATCCCATAAACGCCGCGTTTATTGGAGCCTGGAGGTAATATTAGTTGCGTTTTTATTAGCAAATTAATTAGCTTAAAATTAGTGGTCTGTTGCAAAAATAGTGCCCACTAGAATTCATATGTATATGTTTCATACTTTGATTTTGCGATAAGGGGACACTTTTAAGCTTGTTGTTGTCTTCGTCGTTCTTTGTTGTTGTTGGTGGTGGCTGATGCAGTGGGTTCCAAGATAAAATGTCTTCTTCCAGATTAATGATTGTAAATATTGTCACAATCTTTTCCTTTTTTCTCTGGCGATATATAGATCGAATGAACCCATTAGGAATCTTCTTCAATCTGATTGCACATATATAGTTCTGTTATTATGTTTGTATTGTGTTAATAATTTGATTGTGTAAATTTTAGAGACATAAACCACGAAGCTAGTGTTACTGTGTATGCATAATAACCAGTAGAAGAATAAAGTCCATAGCTAATTAGGCTTAGCCACCAGTTTTGGCTGAATCTTATCTGGCGACTTTGGGACGGCACTATATACAACAGCTTTTAGTCTCCAGGATCCTACAAGATTCAATCCCCATGGGAGAATAGATTCATAGTAGACTTGCACATACCAAAGAAAAATATGTTGCTACCGTAGATTACTCCTACAACCTTTAGGAGCACAGCAGAGGAGCTGAATTAGTAGTGTTTTTACTTTGCACGCCTTGTCCGTGGATTCAAGGACTTGAAAATAAACTAGAATTGTGTATAGGCACCTTGAAGCTTTATGTACCTTTATCTTCATAACTATTTCACTGCTTTATTCAGTTGGCTGTTGGCTAGAGAGAGGAGTAGATATTATTTCTTGTTTCCAGTTGGATCAAGAGTGAGGCAGTAGTATTTGGAATCTCTAGTTCACAAAAGTTTTAAACAAAATATTTTCACCCTAGATTTATACCCAGTTCTTCTCTTTCTTCTCCCACTTATTGATATCCATTACAGCCCCTTCATTTCCTGTGAGTGAGGAGGTGGTTTGAGACATTGGAGATATTTGACGGTCCTGATTGATTCACCTGGTCATTTGCTATTGAGTCAAGTCAGCTTGACGCCATAAGCTTTGTACATTACGTTATAGATAGGTCCGGATATACAATTTCTCCTCATGCATCTTATCATGCCATCATCAGTATTGTTTTTATTTCCTGTGTTGTTAGTTGCGTTTTGAGACTGCTAAAGAATGGGATGTCTAAATTCCTCTTTTTAGGTTTTGATAATTTGTTACTGGGCAACATATATCGAACCACAGAGCATGAAGAAGTACGAAATTCCTGTAGAATTTGCAGAAGATGGACTGCACACAATTCGGGTTGTAAAGAACCTATAAAGCGTTCAGAAAAGTGAGTCCTTTTAACCCTGACTCTGAACCATTGCAGGACAATTGCTCGAGTTGATTCTTTTGCTACTTTTCACAACTTGATTAGGTTTTTATTTCCTTGTAGGCTCCTGCTGAGGCTGTCTTGGAGGCTACTGCTCAAGTTGATTTGTTGGCTGTAAACTTTTCCCGACTGCTATACATCTGAAAATAGAATACGAACTGGACTGCCAAGATCTTTTTGTAACAATACAGACTTGTAAAAAACCAGCTAGCAGAGTTTTCCTTTCTAAACTCTAGTATTTTTTTGTACAGTAACAGAGAATCTGAAATTCTCAATACACTACAGTCTTCTACAAACTACAAAGAGAGTTCCTTTTTTCTCTCTTTTACTTTTACTTCCAAATTTGTAGTCCATATTATGTGTGGTAAAAGGACTGCACGGATGCGAAAATGAGTTACTACACAAGGTCAATTCCTTAATGTGAATAGCCAATCACTTGTGTTGACAAACCCATTGAAATCTCGATGTCCTGATAAATTATCTGGATAACATCAGCAGTGTATCAATTTTAACTTGTTTGTCAATCGTCATGAATAAGTTTAAACACTGTTAAATTGTTAATGGCCTATGGCTTTTAATGGGGCAGGTCAACGTCACTCATACAGGCATATACCACAATTGCGTGGACAGAGTTCTCAACTTCTTCACATGCCCAAGTGGTTTCTGCTGTGCTGCAGATGGTTATCTGGTCAGACTCTTTCATCAGTCACAAATGATATTGGAAAGAAACATGCCTAGTGCAGACTTTAAGGCTAGTACGAGCTGGTTCGGCATCAGTGTAATACTCGTACTCTTCCATTGAATACTCGTACTTTGCAGCATGCTTCGACCATGTGAAGTCAAGTATGACAGTTTATATCTAGTAGGTATTGCTGCCCTGACCTGAATTCAAACATTTATCTGTAAAACGATACATAATGCTTGTTATTTGTAACTAGATTTGTGCCCGTGCTACGCAACGGGCTCTTTTAACTTGATGTGGTAGGATTTCGCCCCCGTGGCGATTTTTTATTTATTTGGTGTGCGCGGGGCTTCCCGCACCGTGACGATGCATTTAGATTTACTTATTGAAAAGTTAAAGGCGCATATAGATTTACTCATGGCAGCCAGTCGCCTATAGATTTGCTCATTGCAACTATCGTCTTCTTCCTCCACAAAATGTTTGGATTTGCATGTTTGGGATAAGTGGTCATGCCGGCTTCCATGAGGTGTCTCCTGAAAATATATTCCATAAAAAAATTGGTCAATTGATTGATATTTTGACTTGAACCAATTTTGATTAAATAAATGAATGAATCAGGTGATGTTTTCAAGTGGTTAGCTGGTAATCCAACAAAGAAACTTGATATGATTGTACAGTATTGGCACTTTTGCTCTTTTCTCGTCTTGTTTCTCCCCAGTAATAGCCGTTCGTTCCTGTTATAGAGTTTTGTTACGTACCGTGTAAATTTGCTTGCTCTAAGACTTTCACAACGTCTCTGAATGGACTTGGATATTCATCTTTTGATTTGTTGTAAAGGTACTTCAACACCTTGTTTTCTCCATCTGAAGCATGAACAACACATAATAGTTGTGATGATTTGCTGGTCGTATTCATGGAGACCAACACCTTGTTACGAAGATAGTGTAGTGATGATTTGATGGATTTGAGTCTGCAAGTGATCGAGGACTTGAGTCAGTAATGTTGTTGTTGTGACAGGATCGGGGAAGTGGTATTGGCTCAAGATGGCCTGGTTGCCTAATATAATTTGGAGTCCTAAAATGGTAGTTGAACGGAATTGATTTTAAAAAACAAAAGAACAATGAAAAATACGCACCTCATATTGGTATACCAAAAAATAAAATTTTCCTGAAAAAAGCTATAATACGGGACTTTAATCAATCAAAGATATCTGACGCAGTGAATACCTTTGATATGAACGGAAAAATGAACAGGCAAAGTCTTTCATACATCTTCTTGGTGTAAGAATTTGGACAAACACAACTATATTCAGAGAAACAGAGATATAGGAAGAAACGTTCTATATACACAATTACAATTAGTGTCGGCATTAGGAAACCATATCATTAACGGGACCGTAACAATATCAGGAAACCTAATCCGACGCTCAAAAATATTAGCGAACATGCCCATGGCAGCGACGCAGTGGAACTAAGTCGGTAATGGTACATGCTTTCTCTTTGCGGCTCGATTAATTACTCCAAATCGATTGCCCTGCAAAGAATTTGCATCCAACGCAAGCCCCCCATATCTCTCGATCATATATGGACTCTGAACTCGATATTTTATCGAGTTGATCACTTGAAAAGATGGCTTCAAGATCATATTTCTTCTCTATTCTCTTCGCCAAAAAATAATCCAGAATTCTTATAACTCGATTTCTTGCTCCAAATTGATTTCCCTACAAAGAATTCGAACCCAAAACAAACCAATATTGGCTTTATGAGGCTATATTGACATACACTTCTTCCTTGACTGCTGCCCTTATTATTGCAGAGAAAGATACAGAAACAGAGAATCGGAGACACGCCAACCAAATTGTACTCGTACACGGGTTAGGAAATCCGGTTAAATTTGATATTGTTTTTTCCATAGAATTCCAAACATAATAAGTCACGGGTTTTTTTTTTGATTTTTTTTTTAAATTTCATCGTTTTATTTTTGTTAACCAATCATAGGTTGCCAAGTGTCCTCACCAGAACGCTTGTTTCACAAAACTCAAAAAAAACTTATTTCGACCAATAGGAAGCGAGGGTTTCCTCACCGTTCAACGTGGGAGTTTTATTTGTCTAGGCCTTTAAGTCTTCAGATTTTGAACCAGAGTTTTCTTTAGAAATTCACTTGGTCTTACAAAAAAAGATGGACCACCAGGACACCCAGTAAGTAGTAGCCTAGTATATATACTAATATACATATCTTAGATTACTGTTGTAACAAATATATTCCTACAACACTCCTCGAGATTTGTATTTGATGATGAGATTTCAGCCGCTGGATGATTTTATAATTTCCTCGAGATTCGTTCTTTGGAAGTTGTGATTTCTGATGATGAAATATGAACCGTTGGATGATTTAGTAGTATTTCTTGTGATGCGTTCAAGAGATGCAATGAATATTTACCTGGTCTTCTCAGTAACTGATTCATCTATTTCAAGGATACAATGAATCTAGTCATTTGGTATAGAAGGATAATTGCTGACTGGGCTATGTGCATGCTGCTGTAACAAGTCTTTTTGCTTGCATTACAACAAGGTCTTTTTTCTTTTTCTTTTTTGCACCGTGTGCATAAGTGGTTTCTGTTGTGCTAGAGATGGTTATCTGGTATAACCCTTTAATCAATCACAAATTATATTTGAAAGAAACATCCCTAGTGCAGATTTGAAGGCTTAGAGTACGAGCCAGTTCGGCATCAATGTAATATATTCCTAACTCATTGATTAGTTGTACTTGCCAGTATGCTTCCACCATGTGTTATTTGAGAACCATGGGAAAGCGCTTCCCTTCCCTTGGAGAAGTCAAATATGACGGTTTATACCTAGTAGGTATTGCTTCCCTGACCAGAATTTAAACATTTATCAGTAAGACGACACATAATGCTTGTTATTTGTTATTTTGAACCAAAAGTTCTTTTTTGAAACTTCACTGGACTTACAAAAAAAAAAAAAAGATGGACCAAAATCAAAATAAACTATAACTTTTTTATTAATCATACATCAAACGTTGTTTTATTATTCTAACCAATTGACCAATTATAAGTTCCAATTCTTATTGAAAACGCGGGGATACCAAATACCCAAAAAATTTCGTTTGGCAACCTCTATGGATAAAACTTAACACAATTGCAAGTAGACCAACTTAATGATCCTTGAAAATACGTATATTGAGTTAATATCTCAACCTCTACTCAATCAGTATATATATAGACACAAGGTCCTTGAACCTGATTGTTAAGCAGAGTACTTGGACGATCTCAGAAATCAATATCCAAGATCAATCTAGTTGTATCCAAATAATTCAATCGGAATTCTTCCAAGTGATTAAACTTGTATCTATCTTTCAGGATACGAATTCTACAATAAACTAGTCTTGTAATCGACTACAATTAAACAGACATATCTGAAAAAGAGGGGGTATAACAACCACACCCAATAATTCATTCGGCAATCTGTATGGACTAAATTCTAATATAATTCCGAGAGAACCATCTTAAAAGTGAGACTCAATCAAGAAATATACCTAAGATCTTTATCTCTATTTCTCAATACAATCAGCAAATTGAACAGATAGAAATCCGTGAGCCTGATTGATATGAGAAATAACTTGGACGGTACCAAAGACCAATGCCCAAGTCACAATCAAGTTATATCCAACAAACAAGGTCGGATTTATCAACTGATTAAACTATGCAAAACCTGTGGTATTTCAATTATATAAACTGAAAAAGCGGGGGTCTAACAACCACACCCAATATTTCGCTTAGCAATCTGTATGGACTAACTCCAATATACTTTCAAGAGAATCAACTAGACAGTCAGACTCAATCTTAAGAAAAGTATATCAAAGAGTTATATCTCAATTTCTCAATTCAATCCGCAATCAAACAAATAGGAATTTGTGAGCCTGATTGAATATAAGAAATAACTTGGACTGTATCAAAAACCAATATCCAAGTGTCAATCAATTTAATCAACAACCAAAGGTTGGATTCACAAAGTTACGCACAACCTGTGATATTTAAATTATATAAACAAATATAATGCGGAAAAGAAATAACACAGACACCAGAAATTTTGTTAACGAGGAAACCGCAAATGCAGAAAAATCCTAGGACCTAGTCCAGATTTGAACACCACACTGTATTAAGCCGTGACAGACACTAGCCTACTTCAAGTTAACTTCGGACTGGAATGTAGTTGATCCATAACCAATCTCACACTGATCAAGGTACAGTCGCGTTCCTTACGTCTCTGAATCCCAGTAGGACTCTACGCACTTGATTCCCTTAGATGATCTCACCCACAACTAAGAGTTTCTACGACCCAAAGTCGAAGACTTGATAAGCCAATCTGTCTCACTCAGAAAAGTCTATTGAATAGATAAATCTGTCGCCCACAGAAATACCTAGAAGTTTTGTTCCGTCTTTTGTTAAATCAAGGTGAACAGGAACCAAGATATTATGGAATCACAAACGATGAGACGAAGATGTTTGTGACTACTTTTTATCTTGCCTATCGGAGAATAAATCTCGAGCAAATCTTAAACAAGATAGTACTCAATACGATAGAAAACAGCAAGATAAGAACACGCAACTACAGAGAAAATAGTTGGGTCTGGCTTCACAATCCCAATGAAGTCTTCAAGTCGTTAACCTACAGGGTTTCGTGAAAAACATAAGGTTAAAGGAGAATCGACTCTAGTCGCAACTAGTATCACACAAGAGGTGTGGGGATTAGGTTTCCCAGTTGCTAGAGTTCTCCTTTATATAGTCTTCAAATCAGGGTTTGCAATCAATGTTACCTTGGTAACAAAGCATTCAATATTCACCGTTAGATGAAAACCTGATTAGACTCAAACTAATATCTTTCAACCGTTAGATCGAACTCAGCTTGTTACACACAAATGAAAAGTGACTTCATTTATTGGGTTCGCCAGTACGCGAACTGGTATGCATACCACAAAACTTAGTAAAGTACCAAAACTTGAACCTCAAGCCAGTACGCGTACCTGTATGCGTACTTGGTTCCCGGACCTTGACTAAACCAATCAGTACGCATACGGGTATTCATACCATGGTTCCCGGACTTGGATTACACATATGCAAGTACGCATACTGTGCTTATATCTAATTGTTCTAAACTCCCATTTCAATCATTGAAACATTCTCGAAAGATAACAATAGCTGTCTCACACAAACTATTAGCTTCAAAGCAATTTTCAAGTGATCTAATGATCAATACTATTAGATGTCTACATAAAATGACTGTCTCATACAAATCATGTAATTAAGATGTTACCAGGCGATTTTCACATGATCATCTTTTGACTTTCGTCAAGAATATAAGATGAACTTGGTTAAAGCGAAAGCTTACTAAAACATATTTCGAGAAATATGTAAGCGAGTTAAACTCAGCTCGAAATATCAAATGTGTATAATTGAAGTTTATTTAGCTATACGAATTTTGTCTCAAATAGGATATAGAGTAGATGGACTTTTAAGTGATAGATGATTTCAAGTCTCTACATACCTTTTGTTGATGAAGTTCCACAAGCTCCCCTTAGTAGTTCTTCGTCTTTGATCGATGAATGTCGTGAAGTCTAATGCTCAATTACACTTTCTATCCTAATCCGAGACTTAGCTATAAGTAGACTAGAGATCAAGACTTATAGTTTTGGCAACTAAACTTGACAACAAGCTTGAGATAGCAACGCTTGCGAGTTCGACCAAGTAGTGCTCTAACAATCTCCCCCTTTGTCAATTTTAGTGACAAAACTATCAATACATTTGGATTGCAAAATAAATAAACTTTGTAGTTCTCAATCCAAATGTTTGATCTCCTTGGTTCTTCAATATTATTCGAAATCTTCGTCACTTCCAAGTACTCCAGTGATTCTGAATGTGTCAGCATCATAGTTGTTGAAGATCCGTAGTTATAACAATGAGAAAACAGTTGCTCTCAATCATTGTTATACAGTGTCATAGTATTATTACACATCATCAAAGTCCAATTGTATCACAACTTTGACAATAATACTATGGTGATATGTATCACTCCCCCTTAGTCAATACTTCATCTCACAATGAAAACCACTCCCCCTTACATAATGATCCGTAAACCATATGTATTTGTAGTGTGAACTACACATTAATTCTCCCCCTTTTTGTCAATATAAATTGGCAAAGGTACGAAAACTAGTAGGATCCTATGAAATTCTCATGGAGATACTTCATGACCAAAAGGAAACATATCAACTTTGTTTAGATGCAATCATATAGCCTAAACTAAATGCATTCATCAAGGAGTCAATAGAGATACAAGAAAACTCCTATAATATTCCACAGCCGCACTCCCCACAAAGATTTGGCAATTAAGCACAAGTTCAATTAAGAACTCTCCCCCATAAAATGTAATTCCCGAAAGAACAACAAGAGCGACCTTACTTTTAAAAGAAAAGAAGGAGACATTAACAAATCACATGAAACATGAACTTGTATCCAAAATACTCAATTAAATTAACCACAAGAGAACCCATGATTAATTTAATCGGAAATGCTCGACATAAGAAAACTTACGGAGCCGCACAGTACATACACAAAGATGTGGATCATGGAAAGACCAATACTGTGGAATAAACAAAGATTCATTCTATTTTTCATCAATATCTGCATACAGACATATAATAGACTTAATCTTTGTAATCAAAAGTTCATCCTATCTTCATCAATATTTGCATAATGACATAATAGGCTTATCTTTTGTTTTCAAAAGTTCATTCTATCTTTTATCAATATATGCATAAAGATACATGATAGACTTAACTTTTGACATCTTCATCTGTACTTCTTATGGATTTAACACATTTAGCAATTCAAATGAAAGATAAAATAATTCAAGGCTAAAATACCATAAAAGTTATTACAACCATTACAAAATAACAGTTTTAATAAGATCAACATAAGAAGTTCAACAGAAATATCATAAGAAGGAGTTTGAACAAAATGAAGAGAAAGACACTAATCCAGATCACGATAAAAATCCTCAGCAATCTTAGATATTGGTTCAGCTAAGTCAGGATGAACTGTCACAGCGTGAGCCAACTGTCTCTCCAAGCACTCATTCCTTTAAAGAAGACGAGCAACTTCAGGATTGTCAGGTTTCTTCATTTTGTTAATGTCTGTCTGGCTCAAAAGAGATGGAGTACCAACACAAGTTCCAAACGAGCAATGTTAAATTGACTATAGATTCGGCTGATGAGGCATGGAAAACCAGGGTTTTTCTTTTATGTAACCATGTGAATCATTTGACGAACAATTAATCCATAGAAATCAACCTCATCACCAGAAACAAGATGGTAAACCAACTCAGCCAGAGTTCTGCTCCAGAGATTTTTTTCGAGAGTACTTGGGATTAAGTTAGCCACGGCCAGCTTACCAAAAATCTTCAAATGAAAGCTTATATTATCCACGGGGAGTTTGCTTTCAACCCATGGAACATTCTTTCCTAGGAGCAGTTCAAACAACTGATTCTTATTTGGTCTTTGCCCTTCTGGTTGAGGAACATCAAAATAATAATGTAAAGGAAAGTTTAATAACTTAGCTATAACACCACGGTTAACCTCAATCATTGTTCCTTTGACTAAGGTCTTGAAACAGCAGTTGGTATTGTTGGGTGCATGAAGATTAGCATAAAATACAGGTCATCTCAGGATATGATTATCCCAAACCCTTATGAATATCACCCCACACAAACTGGTTCATGAGCATATGAAAATATGGTTCCTAAACTGACCGATCATATGCCCTTTCCATGACAAAATGACCACTAGAGAATTTATTATATTTGTCCCTGGCTGAAATGTTGATAAAACTAATTTGACGACTAGCATCAAAGTATGGTTGTTGAACGTCCACACCCAAATCATCATCAACAAATTCATCATCACTGTCAACCAACCTCCTATTTGAACTGGAATTGGTGCCCAAACTCTCACCACGATTCAATCTTTTCCTAGGAGCTATAGAAACCAAGGAATGATAAAGAACTTACCAAGTACGTGAACAGTCGTTAATGATGACGCTCAGGAAGAAGAGAATTTGTATAATTAAGGAAAGCCTTGTCGAATGATTTCATGTTACCAACACAAAGAAACAAAGAACACTTGAAAGATTAAGGTTCGAGAGTTTACAAACTCTTGGGTTTTCCTTTTCATACTCGAATTGTAGGGAAGAAGAGGTGGAAAGAATGAAGTGAGGTCTTCCCCTTTTATATGTCACATGGTGGTATATGAACCGTCATAACACGTTCTGGTCCACGGTTCATACACGTAATGGTTACAAGACCAGGGTACTTGAACCGTACATATGTGACAAGGACTCGTTTGTTTTTGAAACATCATATTTTTACTAAGCAAATATGAACAAGAGAATTGGAGCAAATCTCAACAACCTTTTAATGAGCAACTCATTGTGAACAAAAGAGAAGAGCATCCTTGCACACCATGACACCAAGAGAGAGTTTCTTTCCAACAACTCTTACAACTTCCAGTATTGAGAGATACCCAAAAAACTGTTTTTACAAGTTTTTCAAAGAACTTAAAAAGAGCACAAGATAATTTGTGTTCCTGATTTCTTTGTTTACAACTTATAGGTTTGGTTTGGTCGAGTCAGCCTTGTTTGTGATTGTGTAGAATTCCCTTGCAATTAAGAATGTCGAACTGGTATGATAGAAGCCAATACAATGAGTATCGACCTGAATTTGAATATGGACATCATCATTTTTATGACCATGGTGGGAATAGTAGTTGGGAACGCCAGCCTTTTCAAGGTTATGGTTCATACCATGGTGAACCCAATTACTATCCACACACACACCGGTCATACGAGCAAGAAAATAAGGATTATTATAGTGCTAGTACCTCGTCTTTGGACAATACAATCAAACTGTTAAAAACTAGTCCTTATTATGATCCTTCTGTTCCTATTTATGATCCTTCCGTATCTTTAGAAGAGTCTCTTAAGCAGTTAACTGAGCAAACAAATAGGTTTATGTCGTAAATGAATAGACGAACTGCACCATTGAGAAAACTTTCTATAGAGGAATCCCTCAAGCTGATGGCCGAGACGAACGAAAGACGTGCTCGAAATAATCTTAATTTCCAATATAGTGTTTCCAATAATACCCTTGAAAATAATGATATTTATTTGCATAATCAAGATGACGAGGTTAGAATTGGTAACACTACATGTTTAGATGAGGTTCAACCATTTCCATGCTATTATAATGACGATTATGATGAGGATAGTGTTGCTGAAGAATCTGAAATATGTAGGCATAGTGATCAGGAATTTGTTACTCTAATTGAGCTTTATAATGATAATGTTATTTCTAGTTCAAATCCAAATAATTTTAATAATTATTCACCTATTCAAAAGGATGAGGATTTGTCTAGAGATATCCCCGTTTTAGACGATGTAGTATTTTCTTTTGATTACGAAGCCAATAATGGTTTAGAGGAACGAGTTTATTCTGAAAATACTGTTTTATTGTCTAGTGATTTAGAAACAATAGTCTTAGACAAAGAAAATGAACTCGTAGAGATGAGTGAGGATGAACTTGACTTAGAAGAATCAATTGCCTATTTTAAGGAATCTGATGACCTAGAAATTAGGGAGATTGTGACTAGTCTAACTAGAGACACTGAAAACTCTAAGTTTGAGGGTGATTATCATTCTCCATGTGCTTTAACTCTTAGAAAGGTCCCTCACTTGGGACTTGACATATGTGCCTCAACCGTTTTAACAGATTATCTTCATACACGTTTCCCTGAATCTAGTGATGTCCATAAGGAAGTTCAGTTGTTAGAAACCCATCCTATGGTTGATGTGGTTTACCCAGGCTATGATACCCCGGTCGACTTTGTTTTCCCACCAAATATTTTTCTTCCAAATGTGGGAATATATAGATTTCAAATGTGTCACCTATTAGGTTCTGAGACTAAGCCTAAGTACTTTAGGTTAATAACATTGACACATTTGCTTAGAAATGACCACTACTCTCATTGTGGTCAATTATGTTAGTCAAACCTGATTGACTTAGAGGATCCTCAATTATTTAGGTTATTATTATGTGCTTCTAAGTTCTTATTTGAGTTTCTACAGACTCTAGGACCTAATAATTTGGATCTCACTTATGCGGAAATGCATCCAATGAAAATATTTTATTTAGACCCTTTCATAGATCCTGAACCTAAACCACAATTAGATATAGATATTCTAATCAGGAAATTAGATAAGGGAATGCTATTCTTGTTCACTTTCTTGGTTTATTGCAATTTCCTTTGGTCAGCTCTATTTTTTGAAGACCCACAGTTATTCCGACTGTTACTTTATGATTCGAGTGACTAATCCTTTCTTAGTCTGGCTGAAGACTTTAAACTTAGCACTTCTTGGGAGGTAACCCATGGTTCATGCAACACGGTAATATCTTTCTTTAACTCTTTTTCTTCAAATGGTAACAGTTTCTCCTTGTTCATGCTTTTAATTTTATCTTTAGAACATTGAGGAAAATGTTAGGTTTAAGTTTGGGGGTATGGGAGAAACTTTTTAGTTGCATTATAAACTCAAGAGCCTAGAAATTTATGCCTATTAAGGATTGCACTAACCAATCTAAGTGGATGGAAGCATTTTGGTTTTAGGAGTTGAGGAACCAATCTGAGTGGATGGAAACATCTATATAGAGTCTATTCATAAAAGCACGGAGCTCAGGTGTTAGAAATAACATGATAGTTTCACCGTATCTCGGAATCATCTTATTACTTCTGTTTTTGTTTTTGCAAATTTTTATGTTGATGTCTGCTGGGTTGAAATAGAGTGATTGAGTTACTAAAAAAAAAAAAAAAGACCAGACCAATTAGACCAATCAGAATAAATATTAACACTTGGATAGCAATATGTGTGTGTTCTCCCTGTCTCCGTCGCCTAAACAAGCGTGGAACGCAGGATCCACGGGAATTACCATGTAATCTGCTGACAAGAAGCACGCGGTTGGATCCAAAAGATCTAATCATGTCGTTAAACAAAATAATAAAAAATAAATAAATAAATAAAGGTTTATTATAAAGTCGACCACTGGTTCCCTTGTATATGTCAGCTGAGTTGATGTAGATTTAGGATTGTCGACCACTGGTTCCCTTGTATATGCAAGTTCTGTTGATATTAGTCCAGACCAGTATCTCAATCCACTAGGTCATAGGTTCATCTTGGCATTGAAGTCCATTCACAACCATCTATTTTTATATCCATCTTCTTAATCTATTCATGTGATTTGTTTGATTCCGGATATTGATGTCCATAGTGCGACTATCTGAGTAGAGCTTTGTCACTTATATATGAATTTTAGTATGCTTGAGTGCAAACTCGTGTACAGCAATTGGAATTTCACATCAGGGTACTTCCTCCCGTAATCAATAAGTATGCCAACCAAGGAGGTTCTTTAGTGCCATTCCAAGGTTCTGCGTAGATAGCTAGGGTCTGGAGTAAAGGTTTTGTGGGTATATCTCGAGTAAACCCTCCCGAGACTATAACTCGGCCACTAGGGCCACCTAGGGGTTTAAAGGCTTGTTGCACATGCTAAGTGCAATCGACGATGCCTACGACAGTGAGTTAGGATTTTATTTTCTGATTTTGATTTGCTCGGGACTAGCAAATAATAAGTTTGGGGGTATTTGATAGACGCATTTATGTGTCTATTTTCATCTCTATTGTGTATATTGTTAGTACCCATTTTTGTACTTATTTTGGTATTTTATCTCTTTGAAGGTGTTTTTGGAGAAATAAGCTTTTGCGGCGAAATTGGCTCGAAAAGTTAATAAATGCAACCAAAGGGACGAGTGTTATGCGGACTCCAGCAACGGATAAGGAGTAACCTTTCCCCTTCACGTTCAAATTCTGAATTTGGGCGGGAAATATATAAACACATTCCTGGCAGTTTTGGTGATCGTGATTTGGAGGAGTTTGAGGTCAACTAAACCTATGATTTTCATAGGGTAGACTCCTTATGGGTCTAAGAATCTAACATGGGTGTTGAAATCGATTAAACTGGGATCAATCGACGGATTTTTATCTCAACATCAAAATATGGAAAGTCACGTGTGTGACCGATTTTAGGAAATTTTAGAGAGATTAAAGTGTTATAAACCTTCCCAAAGATTGGTATCTATCTAAGGAAGAGTTTAGAATCAAAAGGAAAGCTCAGAAACGCGTAGAAATTCTAAAACAAGAAATTGCCGCAACTTTGCCGTGAAGAGAAAGGAAGAGATTTTGGAAGATTTTGGAGAGATTTAATCGCTCTTTTTGATATAAATAGATTGGTTGGGTCATATAGAAGGGGTGTCGAAAGTTTGGGGACTGGAGGAGGGTTGAGGAGTGAGAAATCAAGACGAACAGCAAGCTTCCTGCTGCTGTTTTCTGCTGGTGCAGGGAAGAAGGAGACGAAGAACATTGACCCACACGGAACAGTCGCAAAGAAGTATCGTTCTTCAACAGAAGAAAACAGTTATCGTTTATAAACATCACTTCATTGTAACGGTGATTTCTGTAACGCCAGAAAAGCGTTGCAGATTCGCTGTATTATTATTTTCCTTCAATAAAAACACCTTTTGAGCCATGTTTCTATCTTTTGAGCATGTTTTCACCATGAGGAGCTAAACCCCAACACTGGGATTACGGAGGAAGCCCTATTTCACGCATGTGGTAATTCTAATAATTCTTTTATGACTATTTGCATTGATTTTTAATTGATTTATGATTTTTATTGAATGGGTGTGATATTTTTTGATGATGTATGCTTGGTCAATGTATTTTTGATACATCATGCTTTTGATTTACAGTCATTTCTTTTCAAAAATCTACTTTTGGCAAAGAATAAGAGTCCATATTTTTAATATTTGAGCTATAATTGATTGGAATTATTATTTGAATCACATAAATGGAATTTGGTGGAATCCTGAGTCTCAGTGCTTTTTATAATCTTGACCAAAACATTATTTTGATTTTTCTAGTTTTCTTAATTAAGTTCAAAAATTATTCTTCACAAGTCCGAGTTGAACGAATCTTATTACCACTTTTTCTACAACAATTAAAATCACATCATGCATACCCGTATGCGTACTTGTTAGGTGTGAAATTACGAGTACCTAAGTACACATACCCGTACGCGCACTAGCGAAGGGTTTGGGTCCGGGAATTTCTGTTGTGTTTGGAAGTATGCGTACCCGTTTGCATACTGGCGAACCCAAACTCAGTCGGGCTACTTTAAGTATGCGTACCCATTTGCATACTTGAGTGGTTAAAGTTCTAAAATCGGTTTGTTCATGAGCTAATACTTTTATATAATAAGGAATGCATTCTTTGCAAACCGTGGTTATAATGTTCATGAGTTTATTCGAGTGAAAAAAACCGATTTTGCTTCAATTGTGTTCTTGTATACTTCTATGAGAATATAGCAATTGAACAACTCTATAACTAGTTTCATTTGAGTCATTTGAACTAGTTGTAGTTAAGATGAATAAATTTGATATGAGAGTGTTCATATAGCTAACTTCGGTTAACTACTGTTGAGCCAACCTAGTGTACACGTTTAGGTACGGTTACTCAAACCTAAATGAAGGTACATTTCATTTGTGTATAACAAGCTAAGTTCGATCTAACGGTTGAAAGATATTATCTTGAATCTAATCAGGTTTTCATCTAACGGTGAATATTGAATGCTTTGTTACCAAGGTAACATTAATTGCGAACCCTAATTTGAAAACTATATAAAGGAGAACTCTAGCAACTGGGAAACCTAATCCCTACACCTTCTATGTGATACTAGTTGCGACTAGAGTCGATTCTCCTTTAACCTTAGGTTTTTCACGAAATTCTGTAGGTTAACGACTTAAAGATTTCATTGGGATTGTGAAGCCAGACCCAACTATTTTCTCTGTAGTTGTGTGTTCTGATCTTACTTCTACTATCGTGATTGAGTATTATCTTTGCTAAGATTTGCTTGAGATTTATCTCTGATAGGTAAGATTAATAGTAGTCACAAACATCTTCGTCTCATCGTTTGTGATTCAACAATATCTTGTTTCGCTTCCATACGATTAAGATTATTGTGAGGTGATTGATAATACTAGGCTATTCTTCGGGAATATAAGTCTGGTTTATCAATTGGATCCTGTGCACCTTGATTTATCAAAAGATGGAACAAAACTCGTAGGTATTTCTGTGAGAGAAAGATTTATCTATTCCAGTAGACTTTTCTGTGTGAGACAGATTTGTTTATCAAATCTTAGACTTTGGGTCATAGCAACTCTTGGTTTTGGGTGAGATCAGCTAAGGGAATCAAGTGCGTAGAATCCTGCTGGGTTTCAGAGACGTAACGAGCGCAAATGTACCTTGATCAGTGTGAGATTGATTAGGGACCAACTACATTCCAGTACGAAGTTCATTGGTAGTAGGCTAGTGTCTGTAGCGGCTTAATACAGTGTGGTGTTCAAAGATGGACTAGGTTCCGGGGTTTTTATGCATTTGCAGTTTCCTCATTAACAAAATTTCTGGTGTCTGTGTTATTTCTTTTCTGCATTATGTTTTGTTATATAATAGAAATATCACAGGTTGTGCGTTAAGTTAAATCAGTTATTAAATCCGACCTTTGGGTTGTTGATTGAATTGATTGACACTTGGATATTGGTGTGTGATACCTTCCAAGTTATTTCTCTTATTCAACCGGGCTTGCAAATTCCTATTTTTTTGATTGCATATTTTGTTGAGAAATTGAGATATAACTCTTTGATATACTTTTCTCTAGATTGAGTCTGACTGTCTAGTTGATTCTTTTGAAAGTATATTGGAGTTTGTTTATTCAGATTGCCGAAAGAAATATTGGGTGTAGTTGTTAGACCCCCGCTTTTTCAATTGGTATCAGAGCAGGCAAACACGTTAAGACCTCACAAGTCTGTGTTTGTAGCGATCTGACTCTATGGACAGAAGTGTTATCTCAATAAATGCACCACCAGATCCAGGGATTTCAGAATTCTCTTCCATGACTGATTTAATAAAATATGTAAAAGAAATTCTATCTAAACCTCCACTAGGTTTAAAATCCCTAAAAGTGTTTTCAGGGCTTGAGAAAAGGCTTGAGAGCTTGTCTCTTGATGTTGAGTTATATCTCCAGAAAGAGCAAGAATCTCTTGATAGGATAAATCAAGTTATGATGAATTGAGGTTGATATTGATCTTCTTATTAGCAAGGGTGTTTCCTCTGTCTCCTGTGTCTTAGAAAAATTTGATATAATACCAGAAGTACCCAAACCTCATCCATCAGTCAGTTCCTTCTCTTAACTTGACTCTGTTCATCAGTCAAACCCTGATACACCTTTTCAAGATAATGATAATGCCCTCTCTTATGAGAAAGGCAGGATGTCTCTTTTTATCAAAAGAGTTTCCCTGTGCAGTACTAAAAATTATCTACAGAAACTGTGTGTTGTAAGTTGGAAATGAAGAAATCAGGAACGCAAATTATTTTGTGATTTTTTTTTTGTAAAACTTGTAAAGACGGTCCTTTGGGTTTCTCTCAATACTGGAAGTTGTAAGAGTTGCTGGAAAGAAACTTTCTCTTGGTGTCACGGTGTGCTAGGTTTTTTCCATGTGAATGGCTTGGTAAAGTATTGTTGAGCTCTGCTCCAATCTTGTTTATAACTTGTTTCAAACTGTCTACAAAACAAACAAGTCCTTACTACACACGTGCAGTTCACATACCCTGAACTCATGTAATCTAACCTAGTTCCAGTACGATCGTATCTGGTTAGGGTTCCACCGCTTGTCACATAAAAAGAGAAGGTTTTCTCTTCATTCTCTTCACCTTCTCTTCCTCTTCTACAGTTCGAGTACGAAGAAACTCAAACAGTTCGTGTACCTTTGATCTCAATAACCTAAATTCTCAACCTTTTTGGGCGTTCGTGGTATCATTGGAATCACAACAAGAATTTACTCCACGGGTTTGTTCTTGGTTCTCTTTTCATTGTTGTTCCGAAATTTCACCATCAACGACAGTTCGTGTATCAAGAGGAAAGTTTGACTTTAAGAGGTCAAGAACGTTTTTATCATCGTTTCGGAGCGCCACTATTTCAACTATTCGGGTATCCAAGTAAGTTCTCCTTCTCACCTTATGTATCTTTGCAACAATGGCATATAGGAAGAGAACTAGTCATAGTGGGAGCTCAAGTGGTCAAGCTGGTGATAATACGCTCTATGATCCCAGTATTTTTGCTAGGTTGCTGCTCGTGACCTCTACTTGGAGTACAAGAACAAACAACCTATTTTTGAAAGATACTATAATGCCTCTGAAATCGAGGTGGAGAACTTAGCTAATTTCTTCAAAAATCACTCATGGGGCATAATTCACAAGCCAATGGGAACTGCTCGCATTGATATGACTGCACAATTTTATGCTAACACTCATGATCCAGACCCTGCCAATTGCATGTTCAAGACTATTGTAGGAAGTAAAGTTTTCTCTGTGGATCGTCACATTATTGCATACTTGTTGAATGTGTCTCATATTGGTGGTGTCCGATTTCCTCCTCCTAAGAATGAAAGGTTGACTCCAGATGTGATGTCAAATTGTCTCCTTAATAGAGACGTCTCTCGGAGAGATGGTAAGATTGATGTTCATGGTGCTGAGTTGTTTCTCAAGGTTGCTGGAAAACTGATTGTAGCCAACATGATGCCAAGCACTATTGACAAAATTCTATGGACCAGGTCTCTTGCTGAATTGGTCTGTTACATTGTTGAAGGGAGAGATATTGATTTCTGTGGACTTATTGTTAATCAGATGATAAGTGTGAAACAGACTTCGAGGAAAACTCTAGGCTTTCCTTGTCTCATTTCAAGGATTTACAGTCATTTTGGCATCACTCCTTTTGGCTCAGATCTTGGTGGTCCAAAAGTCCTGACCATGTCAAGCATCGGAAAGATGAAGCAACCTTCAACTAGAGCCTCAGCAAGTACTTCTGCAGCTTCAAACTCTGAACATGTCCGGCTTCAGCATGAAGTTGGGTGCATGAGAGAGCAGTTGGAGTATGCTGAAGCAGAACATCCTGATCTGATTGAAAAATTTAATGAAATTGCTATTGTTTATTATGAGATGATTTATTAATCTCTTTATTTGCAACCTTAGTTGCTTGATTTGTCTGTTAAACTTCTTATGTTGAACCTTATTTGACTGTTATCTTTTAATAGTTTGAATAACTTTAATGGTACTTTAGCCTTGAATGATTTTATCTTTCAATTAAATTGCTAAATGTGTTAAATCCATAAGAAGTACAGATAAATATGTCAAAAGTTAAGTCTTTCATATGTCTTTATTGATAAAAGATAGAATGAACTTTTGACTACAAAAGTTAAGCCTATTATGTCATTATGCAAATATTGACGGAAGACGGGATGAACTTTTGTTTACAAAGTTTAAGTTTATTATATGTCATTGTCCAAATAGTGATGAAAAATAGAATGAGTCTTTGATTATTCCGCAGTATTGGTCTTTCCATGATCCACATCTTTGTGTATGTGCTGTGTGGCTCCGTAAGTTCTCTTATGTTGAGCATGACCAATTGAATTGATCATTTTCCTTGTGGTTAATTCAATTGAGATTTTTGGATACAAATTCTTGTTTCATGTGATTTGTTAATGTCCAAAGAAATCCTTCTTTTCTTGTAAAAGTAAGGTCGCTCTTGTTGTTCTTTCGGGAATGACATTTTATGGGGGAGAGTTCCTAATTGAACTTGTGCTTAATTTCCAAATCTTTGTGGGGAGTGCGGCTATGGAATATTGAAGGAGTTTTCTTGTATCTTTATAAACTCCTGGATGAATACACTAAGTTTCGACTATGTGAAATCATTGAAACAAGTTGATATGTTATTCTCTTTTGGTCATGAAGTATCTCTATGAAAATTTCATGAGGATCCCACTAGTTTTCGTACCTTTGCCAATTTATTGACAAAAAGGGGGAGAATTAATGTGTAGTTCACACTACAAATACATATGGCTTACGGATCATTATGTAAAGGGGAGCGGTTTTAATTGTGAGATGAAGTATTGACTAAGGGGGAGTGATACATATCACCATAGTATTGTTGTCAAAGTTGTGATACAATTGGACTTAGATGTTGTGTAATAATACTATGACACTATATAACAATGATTGAGAGCAACTGTTTTCTCATTGTTATTGCTACGGATCTTCAACAACTATGATACTGAGTCAAACACATTTAGAATCATTGGAGTACTTGGAAGTGACGAAGATTTAGAGTAATGTTGAAGAACCAAGGAGATCAAGCATTTGGATGAGAAGCTACAAAGTTTATTTATTTTGTAATCCATATGTATTGATAGTTTTGTCACTAAAATTGACAAAGGGGGAGATAGTTAGAGCACTGCTCGGTCAAACTCACAAGCGTTGCTATCTCAAGCTTGTTTGTCAATGTTAGTGATCAAAACTATAAGTCTTGATTTCTAGTCTACTTATAGTGATGTTTCGGACTAGGATAGATTGCGTAGTTGAGCATTAGACTTCACGGTGTTCATCAATTGAAGACGAAGAACTACTAAGGAGAGCTTGTGGAACTTCATCAACAAAAGGTATGTTGAGACTAAAACTCATCTATCACTTGGAAAGTCTATTTCTACTCTATCTTCTATATTGAGACAAAAGTCGTATTACTATATAGTATTCGATTATACACATTTGAGATTTCGAACTGAGTTTAACTCACTTACATATTTCTCGAAATATGTGTTGGTAAGCTTTCGCTTCAACCAAGTTCATCTTATATTATTTACGAAAGTCAAAAGATGATCATGTGAAAATCGCCGAGTAACATCTTACATGGTTTGTGTGATACAAACATTTGGTGTAGACTCGGAATGTTTCGTAATGATTATTTCAATAACTTGAAAATTGCTTTGATGCTAATAGTTCGTGAAAATAGCTATTGTCATCCTCTAAGAATGTTTCAATTATTGAAATAGAGTTTAGAACACTTAACCATCATTGGATTATAAACATAGTATGTGTTCTTGCATATATGTGATCCATGACCGGAACTATAGTATGCATACCCGAATGCGTACCTGTTAGTTGTGAAATTCCGAGTACCTAAGTACACATACCCGTACGTGTACTGGCGAAGGGTTTGGGTCCGGGAATTTCTGCTGTGTTTGGAAGTATGCGTACTCGTTTGAATACTGGCGAACCCAAACTCAGTTTGGCTACTTTAAGTGTCAATAAATTTAATCAACAACCAAAGGTTGTATTCACAATTGATTGAACTTATGCACAACCTGTGATATTTCAATATATAAACAAATATAATGCGGAAAAGAAATAATACAGACAACAGAAATTTTGTTAACGAAGAAACCACAAATGAAGAAAAACCCCGGGACCTAGTCCAGTTTTGAACACCACATTGTATTAAGCCTCTACAGACACTAGCCTACTCTAAGTTAACTTCAGACAGGAATGTAGTTGAGCCCTAACCAATCGCACACTTATCAAGGTACAGTCGCGTTCCTTACGTCTCTAAATCCCAGCAGGACTCTACGCACTTGATTCCCTTAGCTGATCTCACCCACAACTAAGAGTTGCTACGACCAAAAGTCGAAGACTTGATAAACAATCTGTCTCACACAGAAAAGTCTATTGAATAGATAAATCTGTCTCCCACAGAAGTACCTAGAAGTTTTGTTCCGCATTTTGATAAATCAAGGTGAACAGGAACCAATTGATATACCGTACTTATATTCCCGAAGAACATCCTAGAAATATCAATCACCTCACAATAATCTTAATCATATGGTAGCGAAACAATCGATGAGATGAAGATGTTTGTGACTACTTTTTATCTTGCCTATCGGAGAATAAATCTCTAGTAAATCTTAGAGAAGATAGTACTCAATACGATAAACAACAGCAAGATCAGAACACGTAACTACAGAGAAAATAGTTGGGTCTGGCTTCACAATCCCATTGAAGTCTTCAAGTCGTTAACCTACAGGGTTTCGTGAAAAACCTAAGGTTAAAGGAGAATCGACTCTAGTCGCAACTAGTATCACACAAGAGGTGTGGGGATTAGGTTTTCCAGTTGCTAGAGTTCTCCTTTATATAGTCTTCAAATCAGGGTTTGCAATCAATGTTACCTTCGTAACAAAACATTCAACACTTACCGTTAGATGAAAACCTGATTAGACTCAAGCTAATATCTTTCACCCATTAGATCGAACTTAGCTTGTTACACACAAATGAAAAGTGACTTCATTTAGATATGAGTAACCGTACCTAAACGTGTGCACCTTTGTTGGCTCAACAATAATTAACCGGAGTTAACCATATGAACACTTTGATGTCAACCATATTCATCTTAACCACAACTAGTTCAAATGACTCAAATGAAACTAGTTCTAGAGTTGTTCAATTGTTTATATTCTCGTAGATGTATACAAGATACAATTGAAGCAAAATCGATTTTGATTCACTCGAATCGATTCATGAACATTATAGCCACGGTTTGCAAAAGATTGCATTCCTTATTATATAAATGTATTAGTTCATGAACAAACCGATTTTAGAACATAACCCACTCAAGTATGCAAACAGGTACGCATACCTAAGTGGCCGGACTAAGTTTGGATTCGCCAGTACGCGAACTGGTACGCATACCACCAAACTCAGTAAAGTCCCGAAACTTGAACCTCACGCCAGTACGTGTACTTGTATGCGTACTTGGTTCCCGTACCTTGACTAAACCAATCAGTACGCATAAGGGTATGCATACCATGGTTCCCGGACTTGGTTTACTCATATGCAAGTACGCATACTGTGCTTATATCCAATTGTTCTAAACTCCCATTTCAATCATTGAAAAATTCCTAGAAGACGGGAATAGTTGTCTCACAAACTATTAGCTTCAAAGCAATTTTCAAGTGATCGAATGATCAATACGAAACATTCTGAGTCTACATCAAATAACTGTCTCACACAAATCATGTAAGATGTTACCAGACGATTTTCACATGATCATGTTTTGACTTTCATCAAGAATATAAGATGAACTTGGTTAAAGCGAAAGCTTACCAACACATATTTAGAGAAATATTTAAGCGAGTTAAACTTAGCTCGAAATATCAAATATGTATAATTGAAGTCTATATAGCTATACGACTTTTGTCTTAAATAGGAGATATAGTAGATAGACTTTTGAGTGATAGATAAGTTCAAGTCTCCACATACCTTTTGTTGATGAAGTTCCACAAGCTCCCCTTAGTAGTTCTTCATCTTTGATCGATGAATGCGGTGAAGTCTAATGCTCAAGTACACTTTCTATCCTAATCCGATACTTAGATATAAGTAGACTAGAAATCAAGACTTATAGTTTTGGCAACTAAACTTGAAAACAAGCTTGAGATAGTAACGCTTGCGAGTTCGACCGAGCAGTGCTCTAACATAAACAAATATAATGCGGAAAAGAAATAACACAGTCACCAAAAAATTTGTTAACGAGGAAACCGTAAATACAGAAAAAGCCCGGGACCTAGTCCAGCTTTGAACACCACACTGTATTAAGCCGCTGCAGATACTAGCTTACTACAAGTTAACTTCAGACTGGAATGTAGTTGATCCCTAACCAAGTCTCACACCGATTAAGGTATAGTCGCGTTCCTTACGCCTCTAGAACCACGCCGGATTCTGCGCACTTGATTCCCTTAGCTGATCTCACCCACAACTAAGAATTGCTACGACCCAAAGTCGAAGACTTATAAACAAGAATCAATTTATGAAAATAGTTGGATCTGGCTTCACAAATCCCAAATGTAGTCTTAAAGTTGTTAACCTAATATGGTTTTGGAAAAACCTAGGTTAAAGGAGAATCGACTCTAGTTTGCAACTAGGACACAGGAAAGTGCCGGTATTAGGTTGTCCAGTTGCTAGAGTTCTCCCTTATATAGTCTTTTAAATCAGAGTTGCTTACAATCAAAGCTAAGATAGCTTAGTAACAAAGCATTCAATATTCACCGTTAGATGAAATCCTGATTTAAGATTCAAGCTAAATCTGCTTAGAAATTAAGAAATTAATCTCCACCGTTAGATGGTATTAGCTTGTTACACACAAATGAAACATACTTATATTTAGATATGGGTAACCGTACCTAAACGTGTATATTGAGTTGGCTCAATAACAGTAAACCGAAGTTAGCCATATGAACACTTTTGTCTTAACCATATTCGTCTAACACTTCTAGATAAAATATGATGATCAATCAATTATGAAATATAATCAAATGAATCTAATTATGTTTCAAATAGAGGTGTTCAATTGTTCACTATTTCATAGAAATATATATGAACCAATTGAAACAAAATCGGATTGATTCGTAATCGTACAAAGTACTTATACAAGAATCAATTCATGAACATTAAGCCACGGTTTGTAAAGTTAATTTGCATTCCTTAAATCATAAATGTTTAGTTCATGAGTATGAGAATCATATATACCACTGAGTTCGCAAACTGGGTACGCGAACAGCAGCTCCGGACCTTGGCCTAGTCAAGCCGTTCGCAAACCTGGTTCGCGAACAACCATCCCGGACCCAACTCAGGTAAACCCGTTCACATAATAGGTGCGCAAACAAGAGTTCCGGACCTTCTCAGGTGAATCAGTTCACATACTAGGTACGCAAACAAGAGTTCTGGACTTGAATCGTTACAAAACAGTTCGCATACTTGGTATGCATACCTTGTTGCATTCAGACATGGTTAATTGTTCTAAACTCTCATTTCAATCATTGAAACATCCTTAGAAGATGACAATGGTAATCTCACACATACCATTAGCTTCAATAATTTTCAAGTGATCGAATGATCAATACGAAACTTCCCAAGCTAACATCAAATGTTTGTTTCACACAAATCATATAAGATGTTCAAGGTAATCTTCACATGATCATCTTTTGACTTGACATTTAGTTTCCAAAAAATATATTGTTCCAACTAAACTCGTCAAGAATATGATGAACATAGCTAAAGCAAAAAGCTTCTAACACATATTTCGAGAAGTAGATAAGCGAGATAAACTCAACACTAAATATCAAATGTCTATAATGTAAAAGTCTATATATCTATACGACTTAGTCTCATTCGAAGATAGAATAAAATAGACTTCTGAGTGATAGATAAGTTTTAGTCTCCACATACCTTTTGTTGATGAAGTTCCTCCAAGCTCCTTAGTAGATCTTCGTCTTTAATTTGTGAACGCCGTGAAGTATAAATCTCAACTACACATTATATCCTAATCCGAGACGTAGCTATAAGTAGACTAGAAATCAAGTATATGGTTTTGATCAACTAAACTTGACAAACAAGCTTGAGATAGCAATGCTTGCGAGTTCGAACGAGCAGTGCTCTAACAGTATCTACTAAAATTGAATACGTACAAACCTGTATAAATCCAATTATAAATATAAACAATATAACACGGAAAAAGAAAAACACAAGACACCATAAATTTTGGTAACGAGGAAACCGCAATAGCAGAAAAACCCCTGGACCTCGTCCAGATTGAACATCACACTGTATTAAGCCGCTACAGACACTAGCCTACTATCAGACTTCAGACGGGAATGTAGTTGAGACCGAATCCACTCTCCAAGCGATTCAGTTACAGTCGCGCTCCTTACATCGCTTGAACCTCACAATGTTCTACACACTTGATTCCCTTAGATGATGTCCTTTACAGCCTAAGAGTACTTCAGCTTAAGTGAAGATTTTTGATACCAATCTGCCTTTAACAGATAAGCCTATTTGATTTCCGTTTAGATCAAAGATCAAGGTGTGGAAATCTGTTTGTAATAGACAAAGCTATCAAACCTCACAAATCCGGAACTTACGACTCCCGAAGAGCAGGCAAGATTCTAATTAAATACCTCTCACGAACAATCTTCAAAATATCAACTAAGATCAGTCATTAGATATCTATCTTGACGAAGAAAACTTTGCGATTACTATCTATCTTGCCTGAAAGAGATTACAAAAATATCGATAACATAAAAACAAGATCAGGATTCATGAACTATCAAGGTAAAGATAGTCGGATCTGGCCTCACGAATCCCCAAAGCGAAGTATTTTAGCTGTAGACTTAAAAGGTTAATAAAGGACGACTCTAAAATCAATTAGGACACAAAGTGTCAGGGATTGATTTTCCCAGTTGATATAAATGCTCTATTAATAGTTTTCAAAGACCAGGGTTAGCTTGGAATTCAAGCTAAGATAACTTGAGAATCAAGAAAACAACTTAGGTCTTAAAAATACAATAAAAGACTATACACATTGAAAAAGCGGGGGTCTAACAACCACACCCAATATTTCTTTTAGGAAATTTGTATGGACAAACTCCAATATAATTACAAGAGAATCAACTAGACAGTCAGACTCAATCAATGAAAATATATCCAAGAGTTGTATCTCTGGTTCTCAATGTAATCAGCAAATCAAACAGATAGAATCCATGGGCCCGATTATTATGAGAAACAACTTGAACGGTACCAAAGACCAATGTTCAAGTGTCAATCAATTTATATGAACAACCAAAGTTTGGATTATCTAATTGATTGAACTACGCACAACCTGTGATATTTGAATTATATAAACAAATATAATGCGCAAAATAAATAACACAGACAACAGAAATTTTGTTAACGATGCAGAAAAACCCCGTGACCTAGTCCATATTTGAACACCACACTGTAATAAGCTGCTACAGACACTAGCCTACTGCAAGTTAACTTCGTACTGGAATGTAGTTGAGCCCTAACCAATCTCACACTGATCAAGTTACAGTCGCGTTCCTTACGCCTCTGAATCCCAGCAGGACTCCAAGCACTTGATTCTCTTAGTTGATCTCACCCACAACCAAGAGTTGCTACGACCCAAAGTCTAAGATTTGATAAACAAATCTGTCTCACACAGAAAAATCTATTGGAATAGATAAATTTGTCTCTCACAGAAATACCAACGAGTTTTGTTCCTTCTTTTGATAAATCAAGGTGCACAGGATCCAATTGATAAACCAGACTTATATTCACGAAGAATAGCCTAGTATTATCAATCACCTCACAATAATCTTAATCGTATGGAAGCGAAACAAGATATTGTGGAATCACAAACGATGAGACGAAGATGTTTGTGACTACTTTTTATCTTGCCTATCTGAGATTAAATCTCGAGAAAATCTTAGAGAAGATAGTACTCAATATGATAGAATAAAGCAAGATCAGAAAACGTAACTACAGAGAAAATAGTTGGGTCTGGCTTCACAATCCCAATGAAGTCTTTAATTCGTTAACCTATATTGGTTATAGGAAAAACCTAGGATAAAAGAGAATCGACTCTAGTCGCAACTAGTATCACACAGGAGGTGTGGGGATTAGGTTTCCCAGTTGCTAGAGTTCTCCCTTATATAGTCTTTAAATCAGGGTTTGCAATCAATGTTACCTTGGTAACAAAGCATTCAATATTCACCGTTAGATGAAAACATGATAAGACTCAAGATAATATTTTTCAACCGTTAGATCGCTTGTTACACACAAATGAAAAGTGACTTCATTTAGATATGGGTAACCGTACCTAAACGTGTACACCTTATTGGCTCAACAATAGTTAACCGAAGTTAGCCATATGAACACTTTCATATCAACCTTGTTCATCTTACCACAACTTGTTCAAATGACTCAAATGAAACTAGTTCTAGAGTTGTTCAATTGTTTATATTTTCATAGAAGTATACAAGACACAATTAAAGCAAAATCGATTTTGATTCACTCGAATTACTTTATTAACATTATAGCCACGGTTTGCAAAAGATTGCATTCCTTATTTTATAAATGTATTGGTTCATGAACAAACCGATTTTAGAACATATCCCACTCAAGTATTCAAACGGGTACGCATACCTAAGTAGCCGGATTTGGTATGGGTTCGCCAGTATGTGAACTGGTACGCATACTGTCGTACACCACCAAACTCAGTTGAATTCTTGGATTCGAATTTACGCCGGTACGCATACGGGTATGCATACTAGGTTCCCGGACTTCAACTAACAAACCAGTACGCATACGGGTATGCATACTATGGTTCCCGGACTTGGAATAACTTGCAACAGTTAGCATACAAGTACACATACTGTGTTATATCCAATCATGGTTAATTGTTCTAAACTCCCATTTCAATCATCGAAACATTCTTAGTAGACGACAATAGATGTCTCACACAAACTATTAGCTTCAAAGCAATTTTCAAGTGATCAAATGATCAATACGAAATATTCCGAGTCTACACCAAATGACTGTCTCACACAAATCATATAAGATGTTACCAGGCGATTTTCACATGATCATCTTTTGAATTTTTTCAAGAATATAAGTTGAACTTAGTTAAAGCGAAAGCTTACCAACACATATTTCGAGAAATATGTAAGCGAGTTAAACTCAGCTCGAAATATCAAATGTGTATAATCGAAGTGTATATAGCTATACGACTTTTGTATCAAATAAGAGATAGAGTAGAAATATACTTTTGAGTGATAGATGAGTTCAAGTCTTCACATACCTTTTGTTGATGAAGTTCCATAAGCTCCCCTTAGTAGTTCTTCGTCTTTAATCGATGAACGATGTGAAGTCTAAAGCTCAACTACACATTCTATCATAATCCGAGACTTAGCTATAAGTAGACTAGAAATCAAGACTTATAGTTTTGGCAACTAAACTTGACAAACAAGATTGAGATAGCAGCGCTTGCGAGTTCGACGGAGCAGTGGTCTAACACACATAGGTTTGGTTACGGAACCGCGTATAATGACTGTTCGATTTGGCAAGTTAGCCAAAGAACTAAAAACTATTTTATGTTTATTTAAACACCTAAGAAATTAATCATGATACAAAAACATAAGTGTTTAAGTAATCAATGAAGTCTTAGAAGTGTTTGGGAGAGTTCTAGCAATGCTAAACATATTAAAATAATAAGTCTTTAAGCATCTGCTAAACATTTTCAAGACAATTTGTACAACGGTTTCCCAACCGTAGGGCTTGTTTACGAGTCAGGGTGCTACGGTTCGTGAACCGAGTTCGCCAACCGTACTAGACTACCGAACTCAGTTGATCACGGTCCGTGAATCGGGTTTACCAATTGCTAGCCTATTTATCCAACTTGTAAAATTCAGTTTACCACGGTTCGCCAATCGGGTTCGTAAACTGTTCCCAACTGAACTTGCAATTTGCGAACTGGTTCGCCAACCTACCCTGAGTAGAAATTTAAGTAAGTTCATATTTCTTTCTTATGATGTTTGAAACATTCCCAAGTGATATAATCATTTGCATGGGCGATTTTAAATTGGTTCACAAATTAATTCATAGAACTAATATTATTAAAGACCTTTAAATATCTAATTGCCAAATCATATTTCGAGATTGTTCACAAGACTAGCTTGACTCAAAGCATCTTCTTTGTGATTCTACTATAAGTCATACGACAATAGTCTCAATAGATAGAATGATGGTATAGTGAGTAAAATAGAATGGTTCAGTCTTCACATAACTTTAAAAAAAAAAAAGGATTTTTGTATCAATTTAGTTCAATATGGAGTTTTAACGGATCCCAACTTATAGATAGAGATTTTCTCTCATAAATACGGTCACCCTGGTGTGTTTTATCACTTATTAAGAAATGCATTAGAAGTGTTTGCGATTTAGATGAAATTGGTACTTTTTCATCTTTGAAGTGATGCCGCAATTGCGTGCAGATGCTTGTCAACCCTTGTAATCTCACATTCTAAATTATGGCCTCAATTGCGTGGCCAGAGTTGTCAACATGTACGACTTCACATGCCCAAGTGGTCTCTGTCGTGCTAGTGATGAAAATCTAGCCTAATATCTTTGAAAGAAACACGCCTAATACAGATTTTAGGCCCAAAGAAGGGGCGGAGCCAAGGTCTCTGGGTTAGGGTGCAAAACATTTAATACCCATTGAACCAGTTATGTGACGGACCGGAAAATTATGCCAAGAGCGTCAGGGTGTGCAAGCCATAAATTCCCCGATGCGTCATTGGTACATGCCTAAGTCGAACGCCTTGATAGGAAGTATGAGCATCAAAGGAATGGAATGCAAATTTCCCCATCAAGTTTGGACACAATCATCTCTTGCGTCGAAGTGCCAAGCCAGATGATATGAGAGGCCAGTATGCCGCAATCAACTCTAAATTAGATGATATGAGCGACAAAGTGCTGGACCGGCAATGTTGCAACTCATTGCAGCATCCTACGTACCCTTCCCTACTCAAAAGGGATCAAGCACAGACCGTAGTTCATCCTCGAAGGGACAGAAGCTTAAGCCAACTCGTTTGCAAGGCCGTGGGCAAGCAATAATGGTAATGGCCTAGTCCGTGTAGGCCGTTAAGTCAAAATGCATCCAAGTGATGCATATTTTTCCCACGATATGACATAATGATGCACGTGCTTAATATGCTCCATTGGCAAGTCTATGCAGCTATAAATGAGGCCTAAGCATCATTCATACTCTTTCGGCTAAGCTATGAAGCTTACTTGGTGCATGGTCTGCATATGCACCTTCAACCAAATACCCCTCACTATATATGTTTTAAATACATTTATCCAACTTAGATTAGGGGAGCAAAATGACTTCACCAAGTCCCAATGCCGTGATGGCTGCACATTACTACCCTGGCCAACTGCAATGTACTGCTGTGATGGTTGTACATTCAGTTTTGGCTCACATGCCATTTCCAATGTCTGTCCATGATGGCTGAACATTTCCTGAGCCAGGTCCAGTAAAGGGCCGTGATGGATGTACTTCCGGCTTTGGCTCATAGGCCACTCTAATGTCCAGCCATGATGGATGTATATTGCGAAGGCCATCCCACTCTGTCTATTACACCATTGTGGTGCGAGATTGGCCTTAGGCCAATGACCTGCGTAATGCGCCATTGTGGCGCTACTTTGTTCTAGGCCAGCCACCCAAATGGCCTGAAGCACCTTTGGTGCGAGATTGTCTCTTGGACAATACAACTTACAACTTACCCTCTTGGTGTGATATTGGACCTTGGCCAATATATCTTCGCAATGCGCCTTACTTGGCGCCATATTGGATTTAGGGCAATGTTGGTCTTAACACGCAACAGATCTTGAGATGAAGCTTCATCTCATGCCATAACGCATCTTTGCGCATGCGCCATGCTAAAAACATGGAGTGTACAATATCCACCCCTTTAAGAATTTAGTCCCCGAAATTAAAAATAAAAACTATTGTGGACAAGCTCTTCGATTTGGATTCCTAAGTAAATGTACCATACTAGATGCCCAGAAATCACAAAGTTTCTTCAGTTGGTCGCGGACGACAATTTGGACCATCTGAGCAAACGTTGAATACCGCATACTCAGGAATCCAAAAAGAGTCCACAACGTTACCAAGAATCCCAATTGGCCAATTTTCAAAAGGATATCTCAACAAGGTATCCTAGATGGCATCCCATACCACCACTTAGGAAACCCTAAGCTTCACAAGATTGGTGAAAAAGGTTTGGCACTAGTATAACGCAACAAGCGACTTTTTTTGTAGTACTACGTGGAACAGGATCCAGTTGCCCAGCGTCCTTGACGGTCATCCAAGTTGCCACTCGTAAGTGGGATGCTAGCCTGCACGACAACGCACACCGTTGGCCAGTTTCCAACGTGTGGGGGTGATCAGTCCCATTATCTGCCTACCGTTACGAACGGTCTTACGGATATCCACTCGTAAGTGGGATGACACTCAGGCAAGGCAAGCTCACAGTACTTAACAAGCTCAACTCGATTCGCATAATAACTGGTATAGCAGTTACAAACTCTTTTTGCGCAAAAGTTGGCCTACTCTCTAACTTTAAGGTTTCCATTCAATAAAGATACTTGCTAATGAGTCCACTCCGTACAGTCCCTAGAGTTATCTCGGAACTTACTCTGATACCAACTGTGACGGACCGGAAAATTACGCCTAGCGTGTCAAGGCGCGTCGGCCATAACTTCCCCGATGCGCCATTGGTACATGCCTAAGTCGAAGGTCTTAATAGGAAGTATGAGCATCCAAGGAATGGAATGCAACTTGCCTCAGCAAGTTTGGCCACAATCATCTCTTGCGTCGAAGTGCCGATCTAGATGATATGAGATGCCAGTATGCCGCAAGAATCTCTAAATTTAATGATATGAGCGACAAAGTGCTGGACTGGCAATGCTATAACTCATCGCGGATGCCAACATACCCTTCCCTACTCTAAAGGGATCAAGCAAAGAACGTAGTTCATCCTCGAAGGGACAGAAGCTTAAGCCAACTCGTTTGCAAGGTCGTGGCCAAGCAATAATGGTAATGACCTAGTCCATGTAGGTCGTTCTGTAAAAATGCATCCAAGTGATGCATATTTGTCCCACGGCATGGCATAATGATTCCCATGCTTAATATGCTCCATTGGCAAGGCTATGCAGGTATAAATGAGGCATACGCATCATTCATACTATTTCGGCTAAGATATGAATAGCTTACTTGGTGCATGGTACACAATGCACCTTCAACCAACTACCCCTCCGTATATATGTTTTAAAGACATTCTTACAACTTAGATTAGCGGGGGAAAATGACTTCACCAAGTCCCAAGGCCGTGATGGCTGCACATTACTACCTTGGCCAACAGTGAAGGGCCGTGATGGTTGTATTTCCGGCTTTGGCCCATAGGCCATCCCAATGTCCAGCCGTGATGGTTTTACATTGCCAAGGCCATACTGCTCTGGCTATTACACCATTGTGGTGCGAGATTGGCCTTAGGCCAATGACCTGCGTAATGCGCCATTGTGGCGCTACTTTTTTCTAGGCTAGCCACCCAACTGGCCTGAAGCACCTTTGGTGCGAGATTGGCTCTTGGCCAATACAACTTACAACTTGTACCCTCTTGGTGTGATATTGGCCCTTGGCCAATATATCTTCGCAATGCACCTTACTTGGCGCCATATTGGCTCTAGGCAAATGTTCCTTTTAACACGCAACAGAGCTTGAGATGAATCTTCATCTCATGCCATGACGCATCTTTACGCATGCGCCATGCTAAAAACACGGGGTGTTACAAGTTAGGATAGATAGATATTTTGGGTACCCCTCATTTTGATGGGGGACCATGATGTGCTTAGGCCATCTATTTTACACTTATAAGAGGTGTCCTAAAGTTGGGAATGACTAACTAACCCTTTATTCATCTAAACCTAATCTTATACATATATATATATATATATATATAATCAAAATTCATGAACAAAAAAACAATAAAAAACCCAACCTAGGCAGCTGAGTTTTCAGTTTGATTTTTTTTCACTTTTTTTCCCCTCTTTCTATAATTGTTCCTCGTCGTCGATTCATAAAATTTTCATCGTCGATTAATCAATCTTTTACAGATAAACCCGTTCGCAGATACTTTCCCACAAACCCATTATTTTCAATTCATTTTTTATTAAAAAAATTGAGTATTAATCATCAAGATATGGTGAAAATGGAAATTACAGATAGTAGTTCGATTTAGAAGAATTTTTGTAAAAAATCCTAGTTTTGGTCACCGAACTTTTGGAAATGAAGAACACAAAGAATACTTCGGTTAAGAATATTATTTTTTTGGATTAAATGAACTTTTGTATATAACATCAATTTTTGTGTTTGGTAAAATCGATTTTTTTTTCTTTTAACCGAACTTTAGTCTGTGGAGTTCGGTCAAGTTGAAAAAAAATTCTACTAACCGAACTTTTCTCTAAAAACCTATATCTTGAGTTTGGTTATATCGCAATTTTTTTCTCCTAACCGAACTTTTCTCTGGAAACCTATATATTGAGTTCGGTTACATCGCAATTTTTTTGAAGAGTTCTGCAAGAACAAGTAGCCAAACTTAATACTCATGTTTTTCTGCTTATCTTAAACTGAAAATTCTGCTAAAAATTGTTGACTCGACTAAACCGAATATTAGCATGTATACCCCAGGATAAAAGTCCGGTTGTCTGTCCTAGAAATCTGATAGCTGAACAAAACAAAAACTCCTTTAAAATTAAGTTCAGCTGTCGGTGCCTTCAGAAACATTAGCCGAACTACATTTGCAGATAAGTTCGGCTACCTATTCTTCAGATCTTGTTGCCGAACGTGTTTGACCTAGCCCAAATCAAGTCCACCTTCAATAAATTTTGGCCAATTCAAGTAACAAAAATCTAAATTTGAAGTATGCCTGAATAGTTGAAGGTTTGGATTCAAAATAAAAATATATATACAAAACTCTTATTCTCCTTCTTCTTATTCTCTCTCAATAATTTAATCTTACACTAATCATTAATTAACTTAACTTAATAATTCAACTAATCATTACACTAACTTAGGTAGAAAATATATAAATTTGTCATTAGGATAAATATTTGGATAAGTGGAGTTTCAAATTACTCCCTAATGACTTGGTCAAATGGAAATCCAAAATGGAATGGTGGCAAAAAATCTTTTTAGATTAGGGGTGTAAAGGTGCAAAAAAAAGGACCTGGGAATGGGCTCAGATATAATATTAAGTTCAAATTAGGCTTAGGAGCCAGCTTGGCTAGAAGTGCAAGTGTACACCTTGCATTGGGCTGGCTCAAACCTTGGCTCGGATATACGAGCACTATAACACATTTGCACCATGTGTTGTATAATCAAGTGAAAGCGATTATCTTCTCTTTGAGTTTGGCAACTCTAGCCTCACCTCTAAAGCTAGAGTTTATTAGCCCAGTCATTTGCAAACAGAGTTTCTATCACTAATGATGCGACGAATGTGGTGTGCGTATTCAGCAAGAGGTTTTATATTATTGTTGTTGGTGTAGGATTTCATTTGCTAAATAAAAATTCTAAACCAACCGTGAAAGGTAAACTCCTCCACAACCGCCTAGAATCCTTTTAGGCGCATAAGATGTTTTTCTGATGAGTCCCTTGGCATTTAGGTAGGGTACATCGTTCTCGGAAAAGTATTTAGGTCTAGGCGGTTTTGGAGGAGTTTCAGCAACACTGTAGGCTTTGTTTGGAGAGTGTTTTGCTTTTCTAAAACACGAACATTGGTCGTATAATTTACTAGCATTCGGGTAAGACTTTTGAGGATGGTACTTTTTTTTGTCTCTATGTTAGCATATGTAAAACTAAATAATAGTTAAAAGGTCGGTAATAGTTAAAAGGTTGTTGTTGTGATTAATGATTTTTTCGGAAATGCCATCTTTACCGAGATATTCTCTTGATATATATCCCCACAGATAAATCATGGAACCCAATTTACATTACACGTATCCCAATGCCAGAACAACTGATCTACGCATTGACTCCCCTATCAGGATTTCGGGAGAAAATGTTGTGGGTCTAGCACTACTCTTTCTGAATATTATCATACAGTTTGGTTTCCTCACTAGTTTTAATTTTCTTTTGTAGGGTGGGCAGCAAAAGCTAGATTTAGATTACAATGATCTAGACAGTGGACACATCCGGAAGATTACATGACGTGTCACAATCTTAATGGTGAAGAGGGAAATGACTCTAATATTAGGATTGGTAGTGGGGTGGAGATGAGAATGATTAAAGGTCTGGATTGATTGTCCCAGATCTGGCCTATGTTAGTTGTTGAAGTTCCAGAGTTTTCCAAATATTATTGCTGAGAGACTTCCTGCTTGTCAGAGTTTTCTCTTCAATGCAGTAAAAGGAGTCATGGCCTCACAAGGCATTAGTGAAATGAAAATTACATCATTAGAGGATTGTGAAGTTGTGTCGCACGGGTTTGACTTCTATTATATCTTGGTTTAATTAATTTCTTTTTCCGAAGCACATTTTTGAAGTCGCTCAACTGCTTACTGCAAAAGAAAACGAAGGAAGCAGCAAACCAAATCATTTTGCTTGTTGTCTCTGCATTTGCATTCAAATGTCCAAGGAAGATTCTGTATAAGTAAATTGTTAAGAAATTAAAAACCTGTTTGGTGTGTGTGAGTTGATGATAGTTCTTCAGCTGTATAGGTAGATCCAAGGATTATATTCAAAAGACATAATTGAATGAAGCGCTGGTGAAATCACGCCAAATCACTATGAAAGAAAGAGCTCCAAGATCTGGGATTTCATCAACGCTGCACTCAATGATGTTTTTCTACAATCTTTTCCTTTTTTTCTTTTTGGTGTTTTCTCTTTGATGTGGCTTCATTTCCTATTGGATCTCTGTTTATATTGGCCAAGGCCAAGTTCACTTAAACTAGTACAATCTCATTTATTGTACTGCAAGATGTTATCATGTTTCCTAGTAGTAATAGTACTACATAACCAAGATTACAACCTTTAGTAGTCAGTTGCCTTCCATAAGTTTTGGAATGCAATTGAAGTATTGACTTGGCTGCTTTGTAGTACAGATATGTTTCTTGTAGTACTTCTAACTTTAAGCCCTTCTCATTCTTTTCAGAATTCCATCCTGTACTACCAAAGACTTTACAACTTTAGGCTTTGTATTTATTATTCTGGCTTGATTGGGGTATACCCAGATTTATATGGACATAGTGCCCTTACTAAGGGGAGGTCAAAAATGGGTGAAGTTACTTTAGTACCCCTGCACTAATTAACCCTATTACTTAATCAGATAACCCTAAAATAAAAAACCTAAAAAAACTGTTAATCTTCTCTTAATCTTCTCTTCTTCTTCTTCATCTACATCTTCCATCAAAATCATAGAAATAAATCTCTGCAAATCATCCAATTTGATTTTCCTGAAAAATGGTTGATTCCAAACTATCAAGTAGCAGCACAGATTCAACAAGACATATCAAAAGATCCAAATCAGAGAAAAAAGGTAAGGGAAAAGTTGGAACTAGTAAACCCGAAAATCCAATCCCTGGGAATGTTGAAAAGAACCCTCCACCGGTGAAAAGAAGACTGTAAGTGATTTCTAAACTCAAACTCATTATTGTTTTGTGTTTTTGATTGTTATATTAGATTAGAAATTGAAAATGATGATTTTCAGGGTTTTTAGTCGGCATGGTTCTAAAAAAAAATAGGATGCCGGCCTTGGATGTAAGTATTAGTCGGCAGGGTCGTAACATGAAGATCATGCCGGCTTTTCATAACAGCCATGGCAACTGTAAAACATTAACCAGGGCCGGCATGGTATTCAATAACCAACCCTGCCGACTTTTTTCTAGTCGGCATATTCTTAGACTTGTACCTTTCCGACTTTATGGCACAGAAACCTTAATTTCCTGAGTTAACAGTCGGCATCTTTCTTGAATAGGACCCTACCGACCGTGTGTTAGTCGTCTTGGTATATGATTACAACCTTTCCGACTAAGTATTAGTCGGCAATGTTTAGATTCTCGACCTTGCCGACTTGGTGACCAGAACCATTTTTCAATGTGTAGAATTTTCATATCTTTTATTTTTGTATTGTTTAGGTTCCCAGAGGAAAAAATAGAAGATATCCCTTGTCTTGTTAACAATGCAGAAGAGCTATTAGAATTTATTGACAAGATTTATCCTTCTTTAGAAGATCCTAGAGATGAAACTGAAGAGAATTGCCCTGTAAGAATCAAAATTGCATGAATAAAGTGAATTACATCTTCCCATGCTCTGTTTTCTATTGGATATAACTAAAGGTCGGCAAGGTTACATTGCCGACTATTAGACAGCCGGCAATGTTAGAAATTATTTGTGTGCCGACTATTAGTCAGCCGGCAGGGTAAGAAATATTTATATGCCGACTATATGATAGCCGGCAGTGTAGGAAATATTTATATGCCGACTATAAGATAGCTGACCCAGGATAGTCAGCATCTTCTTTATTCATAGACCTTGCCGGCCCAAGATAGTCGGCGTTTTCTTCATCCATAGACCTTGCCGGCCAAAGTTAGTCGGCACCATATTCAATCGTAGACCTTGCCGACTTTATAACATTTTCAGAATCAAATTTTTTGATCGAACTCATAAGACAAAAGGTTTAATCTACTGAATTCATAATTTCATAAGTTATAATCTAAACTCAATTAATTAAGCTAATCAAAAAAAAAATAGTGTTAATTAAACAAGGGTATATTAGCCATTTTGAAAATACAAGGTTAAGGGGTGGCTTCTTTTACTTCAAAATGACCTAGCTTTTGTCTCATTAGGTATACCCCAATTAATCTGGGTATACCCCAATCAATCCAGGTTTATTATTGTAGTACCGCGTTCATTATTGGTGCATAATTTTATTTTATTTTTTCTTTCTTGTTTGGTCGATCAACAAATGTCACTTTATTCAAATCAAAATGTGATTACATGATCGCTTACAAGAATAACAAAAACATCAAAGTACAAGATAATAAAAACCCTAAAACAAATGAAGATATCAATTACAAGTAAATCGCGAAGAGAAAGAGTCATATACCGTAAAGATACCCAATTTTTGTAAATGTAGCTGGGAATGATGATGGTATAATCTGGAATCGATTCCGACCATTTAATCTGATTTTCTTCTTCTTCAATAAGAGATACTCCCATAAGAAAGGAGTTATTTGCCCAAAATCTTGTAGACCCAAACGAATCCGGATGCCCTAAATCCCTTGGATTGAATATGGATTTTAAGCAATACCGTGTTGGATTGTCGATGTTTTTGAATCGTGAATAGCAAGTCCCGAACTATCAATCAAGGTTTGAATAAATTGCCCTCAAAGCGAAGAGAAACTCGCCCCAAATGGCGAAGAAAAATCGCTCCAAATAGCGAAGAAATATGTCAAATGACATCAAAAAAAAAAAAAAAAACTACTTTTATTCGATTAAAACTTTAAAAAAAAAAAAACTTGCTCAGATCGGGTCAAAAAAGGACCAAATCCGAGCAAGAGATTAATGGAGGCTAAAGTTTTTTCTTAGAGAGAAGAGGAGAGAGAAAGAAAGAACATCTTTTTTTTTTCTTCTTGATTAATTTTAAATTTTTAATAGTACTATATTAAATACCCGTCTTCTTACTATCAGATTGTCTTATAAAGGTTTCTCCATGGGACAAGTCTCCCTTTCTGGATGTAGTCTTGTAGAAATAGAGTTAACAGTTACTAGAAATTGACGTTTAGTCCCAAAGTTAGTGGGCTTTTGACGCTTTAGTCCACTCCTCTGAAGCCTAGTACTCTCTAGTCCAAATAAACCCCGCTTACTACAATTTAGTCCAAACATAGACGAGTTAGTCCAAAAGCAAGACGAGTCCCGATTTTCCGAATTTTCAATATACCCTAATTACCCTTGAACCAACTCTATATATATACAGCGTGTTTTGAAATCGAATTTTTTGGATCTCAAACATGAATTCAAAACAGGGAGCAGGTCAGAGATGAATTTTGGTAGGCGATTTAACAGTTTGAGAGAGGATTTAAACGTTTCTTCATTATAATTCAACTCCAGGTTACTTTGAAATTCTTCTGAAATCGATTTATTTCATCTCAGATTTGAATTCACGACAGATTGAGAGATAGATCGATCCAGATATAGATTTCGGAGGTGATTTAACAGATTCATAGAGGTTAGGTTGGATTTGATTGTTTCTGCAGCAGAATTCAACCTCAGGTTAGTTTTCTTTTAGTTGTACGATCTATTACATCTAATTTTTTATGTTTGTTTCTGATTTTTAGTTTTTCTGAGTTTATGAGTTGATGATATGAATTCGATCTATTGTTTGTATGATCTTGATTTGATATTTGTTATATATTATCTTTTGATTCTCGTGAAACGATTTTTGTTTACTTTTGTTTGATGATGATTTTAGTTTTATGATGCATGATATGAAATCGAACTGATATTAGATCGTAGGCTTCTGATTTATTCAATTATGTGTTCCAGTAAGATTCTTAAGCTTAATCGATGGAGTATTTGATTTAGTTTTACTATTATCTGATGTTTTGGCTTCTATTAAATGTGTACTTTCCTGTACACTGTTTAAGTTTTAGGTTATTCAAATCTGAAATTGTGATATGAAGCTTCAAATGTTTATTATCATTTCTTTTGTAATATGTAGGGGTATCAAATATGTCTGAGAAGGTTATCCATGCTGTTTTGAATCATGGTGAGCATTCTGCTGCTTTTCTTGTTAATACTTCGACAATCGTAGATGAATTGAAGCATTTTGCATGCAAGCATTGGAGGTCTTTGTCTCCTTGGAGTATGCGTTTCAGCTATTTGGATAATGATCAATTAGTTTTTGTACAAGGTGATATACAACTGCAAGGTTTAGTTGCTCTTGTTATTCTTATTAAGAATGAAGATTTCTATTTGAATGTTGACGTGAATCGGAATCATACTTCTCTTTCTAAGTCTGGTTATAGCACTAGTTCTGGTTCTAGTACTTCAAATTCTTGTGTAACTGAAAGTCCTAAGATGGTAAGGGTGGTAGATCATGATGCAGACCAGGCCAAGCCTCTGATTTCTAAAAAATGGATTTATGTTTTTGACAAAGTTGGTAGAGAATTTATGGGTGGTGTTAAAGCTGTTAGAATTGTTGTTGATAAGTACAAGATGGCTACTGGTCACAAGATTAGTATTCTTAAAAATGACAAAACTCGTTTTACTGCAAAGTGCCAAGAAAATGGTTGTGGTTGGAGGATTCACTTTGGGCCTGTGAATGTTGACATTTCTCGGTTTGTGCTGAAAGATTCTAATGTTATTCACAGGTTAGTGGTGTTCATATTAGTCCACATTACGAATTCTTTTTTTTAATGCTTTTATATGTAGACTTGTTTTAGGTGTACATTGTGGTGCACATTACTTGTTGTAGGCTTTTTAGGTGGCACATTGTGGTGTAAATTACATATTCTTGCTTGGTATGTGTTTTCTTTTTGCATATGTGGTGTTAGTTTTGAGATCTTATTAGGTGTACATTGTGGTGCACACTACTTATTCCATCTTTAATTTATTTATTTTGTAGATGTGGTGTTGGTTTGAGGTTGAAGAGTCCCGCGGTGACAACCAAGTTAGTCAAGCATTTGATCGCTGACAATATACAGGGTGATCCTAGTTTAAAACCCAAATAGATCATGTCACTTTTTAAGAAGACTTATGGGTCCAATATTAAGTATCACCATGCCCGTAGAGGGAAAGAAGCCGTATTTGAAGAACAATTTGGTGATGACGAGAAGTCGTATAGCGATTTAACTTGGTATGTCAAAGAAATTGAAGAAACTAATCCCGATAGCTATGTGAAGTTTGAAGTTGATCATGGAACCATAAGATTTCATAGAATTTTCATTTGTTTCGGTGCTTGCAAGCATAGCTATAGGTATCTCAGGCCCATGATTTACTTGGATGCTACTTTTCTTACTAGTAGATACAGGGGTACTTTGATGGATGCAACATGTATCAATGGAAACAATGGTTTTTACCCATTTGCTATTGCTCTTGTTTCTTCTGAAAACAAGGAAAACTGGTTTTGGTTTCTGGAGAATCTTAAAGAAGTTGTCGATGGTCGTCAGATTGTTTTCCTTAGTGATCGTGGAGAAGGACTTTTGCAGGGCATTCCAAAAGTATTTCCTAATTCATATCACAGCTATTGATTTTACCACATCAAGTGCAATCTCCCCATTGGATCAGGTGATGAGAATTCGAAGGCCGTTATTGATTTATTCTACAAAGCTGCTTACTCTTACACAGCAGCTAACTTTGAAGAAGCTTTGCAGGGCATGCATGCAATTGGATGTGGACATGTTGCTAACTATATCAGGACTATTCCAAAGTAGAAATGGTCAAATGCATTTTTCCCTGTATGCAGATATAGTGCTCACTCTTCAACTCTTTCCGAGTCGTTCAACAACTGGATTCTTGAGTTCAAAAAGTTTCCTGCTTTTGCTCTTCTCGATGCGATACGGTGAGTTTTATGTTTAGTGTTTCATTCATTTATTTTATTTGATGTGTACATCTTCCCTTGTATACATGTTTATCTATCCACATTGTTGCACGCATGGATTTTCTTGATCTGTAGATACTTGTACACATGTTTTATCTGTGATTCCGCAACTGTGTGTACACTGTTGTACACATGGATTTCCTTAATGTGTACATTGTTGTACACATGTTTTATCTGTATTCCTTCTAGTTCATGTTTTGATTTTATGTTTTGTGTTTTTATTATGTTAGTTTGAAGGTTATGAAGATGAATTCTACGAGAAGGGTAGAAGGTCTAGAAACTTTCAACACTAGGCTCACTCCGATATTTGAGGCTTTACTAGAGGAAAACATCGACATTGGTCATACTTGGACTGTTACTGAGTCCATGGAAAGATTGTATGAAGTCGCGTCTCCCCGGTCTCATCCTGTAGATCTATTGCAGAAAACTTGTACATGTCACAGGTGGCGAATTAATGGTTTTCCTTGTGCACATGCTTGTGCTGCCATTCAAGCTACACGGGAGGAGATTTATTCATTTGTTGAGCCATACTTCACCACTGAATGGTATAATAGGACATACCAGGAGATCATCTTGCCAATCCCCGATTATGACAAGCCGCAGGCTTATGATCCTAGTGATAGGGTTATTGTTCCTATTCCTGTTCTCCACCTGGTAGACAAAGAACACAGCGTATGAAGAATGCTTGGGAGAAGCAAAAGAGGCCTATGATGTGTACAAAGTGCTTCACCCTTGGTCACCACAACAGAGCTACCTGCCCCATGCTTTGATGATTTTTTCTATGTTTGATTTGTTCAAAAGATTCTATGTGTTTGATTTGTTTAAAACTAGTACCAATATACAGAACTGTAAACATAAAATATTACTAAACAAAATAGACTAGTAGCATCCATTATACAGAAAGGTGTACATAGGTAAAAAGACAGGTAAGAAAACTGAAGTGCACAGGAAGGTGTACATAATGGTACACATGTCCTGGCACTAATTATCCACACCAAAGAAAATTGAAAAAGACATTTTGCTAATGCCTGTTCAATTCTATGTTTAGTGTTTCAATTCTATTATTTTCAGTTCTGCAGGTCTGGATAAATCTGTCAGTACATGTGTACCATTATGTACACCTTCCTGTACCATTACAGTGATGAATTTCTGCTCTGTCAGTAACAGTGCACAATCATGTACACCTTAATATTTTACTAACCTGTAATATACACCTTAGTACTGACACAAGTATACTTTCAACACATCAATATTAAAACTAATAAAAAGATTAATTCAAGGTCTTTATAGTAGTCATAAGTCTTAAATTTAAACTAATAAAAAGATTAATTCAAGGTCTTTATAGTATTGAAAACTGAAATTTGAAAAGTTTTCTGAAGATAAAAAAAATGTTTAGAAGCAATTCAGAAAGTGATCTTGTATAATGAAGCTTAAAAACTCCTCTTCCTCTTCAATGGTTTCATTTCCATACCCAGGCGCCACTCCTTGTGTTGTTCATCTTTGCTATATCCCAAACCTTTTCATACACTCCGACTTTTTTCAGCATCTTGGCCACCAATTTTGTTCTCATTTTCTGACAAATGTCTTCGGCCCTCTGTTGATCTCTTTCAATACTCTTTGTTTTCTTCACACTTCGTTTCATAAAGTAACAAGTGTATAGCAGGCAGTCCGGGTTGATTCCTTGTGCAGGGCATTGCATGATGTTTAAATCGTGCGGTTCTATAGGTGCATCACCCTTCAACGCTCTCTTCTTGTTGAGTTCCAACTGCACCACATTTGCCAGTTGATGTGCATCATCTTTATAGTCCTTATTTGAGTGCAACGAGTTGTACCATTTCCACTCTAGAGCTTCGAAATCAAACTTCAAAAGCGACTAGTGAACTCCTACTGCCAATTGTTCTGTGGAGTGATTGACGGGGATTACAAGAACTTCCAGATTGTCAGGCATGTCCCATATGAAATCAACCACAAGCGTTTGTAGAGTGCTGATGATATTGTTCTTCACGTAGTACTGCAATCAATAATTTGTTGGAAAATAAAATGAATTTGGTATACCTAAATCAGACCAGAAAACTAACAAGCATGTACACTACTACATATCAAACATTTTAGGCCTGGAAATAGATGTATGATATAGATGTATCCATGACGTATAATACAGGTGTACAACTATGTACACACCTAAATAAAATCTAACAATCAAGCATCCATGCAAACACTTAACAGAGCATGTGTCATCAATCATATAGCATACTGGTGTACATCTATGTCCACACCTAAAGAAATCTACAAATACATAGAACACGCCATGTCAATTAGGTGTTCAACTATGTACATATCATTAAAGTATCTATATATGACATTTTTTATTTGTTTTTGAGAAACTTACACATGCAGTAGGACTCATTATTTCACATCTCATGTACTTTTTGATCATCTGGATGACGAAAGCTATCTCTGAGAATTGCTCTGCAACGTCGATGGACGTAGAACTGCAGTACCTCTTGGTCCAGATATTTGTTGAACATCAGTTCACGAAGTACTTTTCCCACAATCATAATTTCTTCCCTGACCGTTGGATCTTCGAGTCTTGTTAGTTCCCAAGCTACAGAGCTGCAGAATCATAAAGGAAATGTTAACATGGTGTACATAGTGGTGCACATATCTTCTTTTTTTTATAAGATTCAATCATTCGTATATTGCGATGTATTGTCTTGTTAACTTACGTCAGGCTTGCATAGTCGAAAAATTTATGTATCCTTTTTTTGTCCTGTCCTAGTTCCATGGCATGGTATAGTGGTGATTGACGAACATTTGGAAGTGGGCGACAAGGATGATACTCATTTTCCTTTCTCTTTATTGGTGCAGGATAGCCTGGTTCTTCTCCCTCTTTGATCCCCTTGCCTTTTTGATCCACTTTTATCCTAACTTGTCTGGTTTTACCCTCGGCAGTGAAATCAGGATCTAGTTTTTTCTTTGCAGCTCTCTTTGGTGGGGTCTTGGACAACTTGCCAGCTGCTTTTGTCCTCAACATCTCTGATTCCTTCATCTTCCCTGCTCTTGTCTTTGCTGGTGGTGTCTTCTGCTCGTGTACTTCTTGACTGCTAAAAAATTCATCTTCATGCTGTTGGATGAACTGCACTGCTTCAACAACGATCATTTCTCGTACATCTTCATTGGATAATGATTTTTGCGATGACTTTTCTATTGGATCTTCTTGGCACAACAATGAAAAGCTTGGACAATCGTGGATCAGGGTTGCCATCTTTACCTTCACTTCAGATGGTGCCGTTCTGTAACAACCTTTCTCAAGCTTTACAAACACAGTTTCAGACAAGTTATCTAGAAGGTACTCAATTGATGTATAAGTCTCCTTCTCTGTCTCTTCTCCTTTTGTGAGTAAAAGGACATCTTCTTCAACCGGCTGAGATATTCCTTTAGGGTCCAGCTGAGATATGGCTTGAACTGCGATTATCATAGCTTAATCAATTTCAGCAGATGGAGTGGCATCCATCACATTCTGGTGTTCTTGATGTTCAGCGATTTCAGCTGTCTCTGGCAGAGAAGTGCTAAAAAAATGCATATTTTGTTAGGTTCTACAAAAGTGTACATCTTTGTACACACACATATAAGAAATCACTAAGGTGTACATCTTGGTACACATATACAGAAAATGAAAAGAAATGCGAGCTGAGATCATTTTCTTCATACCTAGGCTTCTTAGCAGTTCCAGACTCAACACCTTGCCTTGTTCCATCCTTGCCATCCTTTTGTTCATTTGTCTTTGACAGAGGAGTGCTAAAAGATTCAAGTTTTGAGAAAAGGTATGAGTTTTAGCATACTGGTGTACAACTATCTACACACATAAAAAGAAATGACTGCCACATTTAATAAAAGTGATTTTATACCTTCGCTTTTCAGGAGTTTCAGACGGAACTTCATTCTTTTCAGATTCAGTTCCATGCTCGTCATCACCACCTTTGCTACCCTCTTTGTCATTGTGTTCACCATGCGTATCACCACCTTTGCTACCCTGCTCATCATCATCATCTTTATCATCATGCATATCACCATCTTCATTGTGCTCCTCTTCCTCCTCCTCCTCCTCAATCTCTTCATCTTCCTTGTGCTCCTCCATATCCTCCTCAACCTTGTCATCCTCCTCCTCAATCTCCTCATATTCCTTGTTCTCCTTCCCATCCTCCTCAACCTCCTCCTCCTGCTCCTCCTCATCCTCCTCAGTTTCAAGCCGTATTTCCTTTGCAAATTTAAAGATTTCATCCAAAGTGTAATTACAAAAATCATTCACTTCTCTTTCTGTCAAGTTCATTAGACCAACTTCATTAACTTTTAGTCTTTTCTCTTCGATGAAATTAAGAAGCCTTTCTTGTCTCTCCTGAACTTCAGTAAGCTCCTCATCCAACTCATTTATTTGCATATCTGATATGCGCATCTTTTCCTTCAATGCATCTATGCTATTTTCTTGTTTGTGCCTCCGGTACTCATCCAAAAGCAATCACTCTTCATCAGTGTAATCCTTTACCCATCCTGGTTGTATCTGAAAACATGCCAAAGTATAAATATTTATCACAGGTGTACAATTTTTCACACATGTGTTAAAAGTGTACATTGTTGTACACATGAAGAAAAAAAATCAAATCTATCACCAATTTTTTTTACAATCCTGTGCACCTTATTAAAGGTGTATATCAATGTACATATACTATCGTAAGAAAGTTTTTTGAGATACCTTTTTCATGGCGTCATTCAGGTCTTTCTCGATTGTATTATTGAGGTCACTGATGATCCACCTGAGAAGCCTTGGCACACCTTCCTCATTGCTTGGCTGCATTCTTTTGTTGTGTTCAGCAAACCAATGATGCATTAACAAATAGGTGAATAGTTAGAAATGTAAGAGAAAGGAACAAACACAATGAACATAATTATTTAAAATGGTGAATGGATATATCAGGTGTACAACTGTGTGCACATGTAAACTCACCAACAGATAAATCACACAACCATTAACTTTAAGTGGCGAATCGAAATGTTTCTTAATGCATGCCATGAGATACTCATGTATATCAACTGGCCAACAAGTTTTCTTCATCCTATCAAAAGACTCAAAAAAGTGTGCATACTGGTTCTTGCTAATCATACTTCCGTTTGCCTGGGTAAAAAACACTGTTATACACAAGTACATAGTAAACAGCACCACTAAGTCTTCAGCGTCTCTTTCAATCTTCAATCGCGACTTTGGGTTTAGCTTTATGATACGTACGATTTCCTCCTCCACATCTTTTTTCCCAACTCATTTCGTTTCTTAAGAGTCAATCTGTTTATCAGCGGACCGTATCTTTTTTCAGCTGCAGTTTTTACATCTTCTCCTTTTTCAAGTTCCATTGCCACCATCTTAATCCCATAAATTAGAAACAAATCCTCGGGTTCACTCTTTACTGCCACTCTTACGTTCTTCTTGGGAGTATCAAACATGAAATAATGTCCCCCTGTGTCACAAATTTCATGGCGATACCGTCTCACAATTTTCAAGATTGAGTTTGGGTTCTTAGTCCATATATCATCTCTCTTTTTACTTTGATCTTTCTCATCTTTCTGATCTTCTTTTTTGTGTACAAAGATATCTACAACAGGCCAGAATGGTCCTTCCTTTTGCTTCTCTAATTGATAATTGGTGAACCATACTTTTCCTCCTCTTTTTGTTTCATCTTCCTCAAAATTTCTATTCACAAAGTCACTGATTGCATGGAAACTTGATCTATAAGGTTTGTTGGTATCTACGAAAATGAACCAAGAAGAATAATACATTCATTATACTCATAACAACAAAAAAGTCACATAGGTGTACAACAATGTATACACAAATATTTGACAGAGCACTAATCAAATATGAAGATGAACTAGCATGTTGGTGTACCTATATGTACACTGGTACATACAGGTGTAAAAGTCTTTACACTCTTACAAAAATCTAACAAAAACAGTTTCAAAACACACTCAACAGCCAATATGAAGATGAACTGGCATGCTGGTGTACCTGCATGTACACTGGTACCACAAGTGATGAAAAAACAGTTTTGAAACACAACAGTCGGGAAATATGAAAATGAACTGGCATGCTGGTGTACAGATCTGTACACTGGTACCACAAGTGATGAAAAACAGTTTCAAAACACAACAGTCAGTACAAAAACATACAGAACATGACACCAATCAGTACAACAACATGTGACTGTAGTAGTATATACACATGAACAAGAAATCTGAACAGAAATCAATGCAACAGCATGGTGGTGTACATATCTGTACACACCAACAACAAATCTCATAAAATTTACAAGAAAATAGATAGAACTGAAACTGAAAGCCTGCAACAGCATGATGGTGTACATATCTATACACACCAACAACAAGAGATGGACAACAGTTTGAAAACACAAACATCAGAACATATAAACATGATATAGCATGCCGGTGTACAGATTTGTACACTGGTAAAACACAATAGATGGACAACAGTTTGAAGTAGCATTACCCTTTTTTGCTTGACCAGATGTTGATTTCTTTGAAGTTTCTGATTTCTTCTTAGGTGGTGGTGATTTTGAAGTATCTTCTGGTACAGTTGATGTTGAAACTGCTGTAGATTTTGATTTCTTCTTAGGTGGTGATTTTGAAGTATCTTCTTCAACTGTTGTTGTTGAAACTGCTATAGATTTTGATTTCTTTTTAGGTTGTGGTGATTTTGAAGTATCTTCTGGTACAGTTGATGTTGAAACTGCTGTAGATTTTGATCTCGTCTTCGGTCCTTGTGATTTTGAAGTATCTTCTTCAACTGTTGTTGTTGTATCAGAAGATTTTTCTGTTGATTTTCGCTTTGCTACTGGTTTTTTTAGCACTCACCATGATGTTACTGCTACTGTATTCATAAATTCTACGAAAATTCAAGGTTTGATTTTGAATCTTTCGATTTTGGATTTTGGATTTTGGATTTTAGGTTAAAGTTTTATCTGAGTTTTTTTATCTTCTCTCTGCTAAATGAAATAATAACATTTCTGTTTTTTTTCTTTCAGTTATTTTTTCCGAACCAACGTGTCTCTTCCGCATTAACTGTGTCAGTTACAAAACAGTTTTAATTCGCTGCACGTGTGCTTTATGAGACGCGTGCGAAGGATAGCAGCGTCTTTATACATTTTCAAATAAGAAATTGACTAATTTGTTCCTAGTCGGATCGGGGTGGACTAATCCGTATCTTTGGGGGCGGTTTTGAACTAAACCGTTTTTTTCCCTAATAGTTAAGCTAGCTCTTCGGGTTTTGGAACGAGTAATACCAACAAAAAAATGATAAAAAAAACACTCCAAATTGTACAAGTTAGTCTCATAAATGACGAATCAAGTAAAAGCCGCACCAAACACTCACATTGTAGACCCAAATAGAATAGCTGGTGGTCTAGCAATTGCTTGGGTGGATGGTTTTCATTTTGAAGTGGTTCAATGGAACCTTAATATGATTAACATCATTGTCAAAAATAACTTCAATGCTAAAGAATGGCTCTTAACTTGCTTTTATGGTGCACCTAAACATGATAATAAGCTAAAAATTATGGGCTATCTAGAAGACATAGCACAGAGAGTTAACTTAAATACAATGCATTGGCTTGTAATAGGATATCTTAACATAATCTTCAATAGTGAAGAGAAACAGGGAGGTCTTCCTTTTGATAGAAAAAAAGTAGAACCAGTTTTAAACTTAATCCAGAGAACAGGCTTAGAAGATTTAGGTTTCACTGGAAATATCTTCACTTGGAGTAATAAAAGGGAAGGGATGGCTAATATAAAACAAAGGTTAGATAGGGCTCTAGCAAATGCAGAATGGAATGAAGAATTCCAACAAGCATCTTTGCAAAATTTGGTAGCAATTAGATCAGATCATGGGCCAATATGTCTTACTTTAAGCCCTTCATACTCACATTTAACTCCAACTTTCAAGTTCTACGACACTTGGCTCAAAGATGTATCCTGCATTGAGGTTATAAAAAAGTCTTGGATTTCTAACACTAACAGACCAGTCATAGATCTGATTGAGAATATATCAATTGCAGGAATTAACCTTAGCAAGTGGAAGAATGATGTTTTTGGCAAACCAAATAAAAAGATTAAGTGTCTACTTAGAACAATAGAAACTCTAGAAGCTAAACCAAACACACATAACATAAAAGATGCTAGAGCTAGAAACCTTATATGTACACAGGAAGAAATCGCAAAACAACTGTCTAAAAACAACACCATAGCTCTAGGAGAAAGAAACACCAAAATTTTTCACATTCAAACCTTAAAGAGGAGGAAAAGAAATAACATAGATTGCATACAGAATAGCAATAACAAGGTGGTATCCTCAAGAGAAGAAATTGATGAGATCCTAACCTCTTACTTCTCTGAGCTTTTCACTAAGTCCTCTACTGACACTAAAGAACACATTTTCACACACATTAAGAGCACAATTGCACAAGAAGAAAATTCCTTTCTAATAGAAATTCCTTCTTCTGAGGAGATTTGGTCAGTAGTGAAAAAGCTTAAATCCAATAAAGCATCAGGGCCAGATGGATTCCCGGTGAGTTTCTTTAAACACAATTGGGAGATTGTAGGTCCTCAGTTAGTAGAAGTAGTGCAAGACTTTTTCAAAAACAAGACGTTAGACAACAACCTCAACAAAACTTTTCTTTTTCTCATTCCCAAAACAAAAATTCCTAAGTCCCCTACAGATTACAGACCAATTGGACTGTGTAACACTCCATACAAAATAATAGCGGAACTGATGGCAAACAGATTTAAAAAATCTTTAAAAAAAATAATATCACCTCTTCAATCAGCTTTCCTCTCTTCTAGACAGATTTCAGACAACGTCATTGTTGCACATGAAATTGTTCATTCTATGAAGAAAAAAAAGTAAAAATAAAATTGGTAACATTGACCTAAAGATTGACATGTCCAAGGCCTTTGATAGGATCAATTGGAACTTTCTTCTTAAAGCCTTAAAAGCTTTTGGTTTCTCGGAAGATTGGTGCACTTTAATTCACCAATGCATCTCAACAACCTCAATAGCTGTCTTACTAAATGGGAACCCTTGTAAGGAGTTTCATCCCACTAGGGGTATAAGACAAGGGGATCCCCTGTCCCCTTATCTTTTCATCTTATGTATGGAAGTATTTTCTAGATTGCTAAATCATTTAGAAGCACAAAAGAAGGTACATGGTATAAAACTAACACCAAAAGCCATCCCAATATCCCATCTGTTCTTTGCAGATGATCTTATTTTATTTACCAAAGCAGGTCTTATTAGTTGTAACAATTTACTTGAAGCTATACAGATGTTTAGTAAAGCTTCAGGTCAAGTTATAAACTTCACAAAATCTGGACTTTTCTTCAGCAGGAAATTCCATAACAAACATCAGGGTATAATTTGTAGATTAATGAAAATAAAAAAGATAAATATAAAAGACACCCATTTAGGAATCCCACTTTTTATAGGTAGATCCAAACTGAAGGCTTTTGACAACATCATAGAAAAAATGGAACAAAGAATAAAGACTTGGTTAGGAAAAATACTATCACAGCATAGTAAAATAGTTTTAAACAAGTCTGTGCTCTCTAGCATGCCCATATTTAGCATGGGATGTTTTGTCTTACCAAAAAAAATAACATAAAGGATAAATGATATACAAAGAGATTTCTGGTGGGGTAAACACACAAATTCTAAAGGAATTTACATAAAAACTGTTGATTTCTTATGCAGACCTATAGAACAAGGAGGTTTAGGTTTTAAGGAAGCAAATAAGGTAAACCAGGCCATGATTAGTAGAATAACATGGAGATTAGTTAGTCATCCAAATGATTTATGGGCCCAAATTTTAAAATATAAGTACTTCAAAAAAAAACGGAGCCTTACTATCCAAGAAAAAATCAAACTCCTCTTGGATTTGGAACTACATTCTACAAGGCACAGCACACATCAAGAAATACAGTATATGGGAGGTAGGAGATGGTTCTTCCATTAACATTTGGGAAGACAGATGGCTTCCTGCCAGAGCTGACACTCTGGCAAACTCTGTCCACAGGACAAACACCCACATAACACTTGTGTCTGAGTTAATAAACTCATAAACAAAGAAGTGGAACATTCAATTACTTCATTCTATCTTTGATAATTCTGTAGTGCAGGAAATTCTAAATATCAACCTATTTACTACAAAACTGGTCACCTGGAAAAAAAAGACAAATTAAGATGGACATTAACCAGAAATGGGGAATTTTCTGTCAAGTCTTTATATGCCAAGCTTCTAAACCCTTCCATTCTAGTTTCTCATGAATCTAAGAAGTTCTGGAAAGGCTTATGGAGTATGGACACGTCTCAGAGAATAAAACTGTTCATCTGGAAATGCTTGCAAGATGCATTACCAACAAAATTAAAGTTCAAATCAGCTGTAGATGAAGATAATACTTGTGTTTTCTGTCAATCAGTGGGAGAATCTACTTATCATTTGTTTTTCGAATGTACTTATGCAAGAGCTGTTTGGAATTTACCTCCAATGGCATCACAGGGAGTACATCTTACCTCTAACACTGTCAACAAACCTTTCTTAGATCATTACAATGAATGGAAAACAGGGAACCTACAATCCATATCTATGGCATTGGCAGCAACTAAGTGTTGGTTTATATGGAAAGAAAGGTTCCTTAGAATTTTCGAAAACAAAAAAAAAAATCACCAGAACAATTAGCCATAGATATTACCAGACATTTTGCTTACTGGCACTCTGAAAATAGGAATCAGAGACAAGAAAATAGCAGAATTTCTAAGACCCTAAACATTAGTTGGACCTTACCCTTTGCAAACACAAATAAACTAAATTGTGATGCTTCATGGTTATCTGCAATTACTAATGATGGTTTTTGTTTTATTTTGCGTAATTGGACAGGAACTTTCCAAGCAGCAGCAATGGGAAGTTGCAGGACCTTCTCAACAGAAGAGGCAGAAACTGTAGCTCTTCTTAGAGTTACTCAATGGGCTGTTAGGAACAACATTCAACACTTGGTGATAGAAGGGGATAACCAGGCAGCAATCAACTATCTACAAGGCAAAGTTTCAACAATCCAATGGCAGAGCTTAGCCATTTTAGAAGAAGTAAAGTTATTAGCAGATCAACTAGTTTTCTTTTTAGGATTTCAGTATGTAGACAGGAGAGCAAACAAGGTGGCAGACTTGCTAGCAAAGAAGGGAAGAAGCACAAACACCACATCTTTTTGGAATGAACAATCTCCTAGTTTTTTAATTCCTGCAATTACTTTTGACACTGTCAAAGCTTATGAAACTTGTAACTTAAATGACAATATCCTTGTAGTTTCCACTGCTGATGTTAATCCAAGAAATTCAGTCATTGGAAGAGCTACTCAACATGAGTTTGTCTCTAAAGAGACTGAATCCGCAGATTAACGGATACCAGTAATATAAGTATTATTTTCAAAAAAAAGAAAGAAGTAAAAGCCGCACCCAAGTACAGTTACTTCTGCAACCGAATTCTTTATTGGTGAAAGGAGAATTTAGGAGGGTTGGAAAAAAAAATCATGTCCGGGTTAGAAACTTTGGTCAAACCCAACAATTAGGATTTTTTTTATAGCTTGTGGACTTGAGAACTAGTTAGATGATTTCTAACTTTGAAGAGACTCTATGTGAATCAGGCGAAAACCGAATCATCTCTTTTTTGAAACTTTGCATGGTTTTTCTTCTGATTTGAACTCCTTATAATGAGTTTCTATTAGACGTGTATATAGTTCCAGCAGCTGTGCCGGCACAAGTTAACCACTAATCCAAGTCTTCAGGCATCTAGCAGCTGAAGTTGTTGTAAATCCGAATCCTATGTATTTTGGTTATTGTAACAAGCTGTGTTAATTTCCCTGTAATCGCGTTCTATTTGTTTAGATTAGGATTGAATCTTTCTCCTTTAACTTGTACCTGTTACATATAAATACTCAATGAAGAAACAATGAGTCTACACAATTGTGAGACTGTTAATATCCAAAACTTGGAATCTTTGATGGTATCATCTTGATCCATCCAAGGACCTTTTATCCCCTACGCAAAATAACTCTCTGATCTCTCACAATGGTGGAGTCTACTAATCAATCACCTCCTTCCAGTCCAATCAATCCCAACACAGAAAACCCATTCACTCAATCTTCAGGAAACCCTAGGACCTTAGATCCTTATGTTATTCATCCCAGTAACAATCCTGCAACAGTTTTGTTCTCTCCACTTTTGCAAGGAGATAACTATGGATCGTGGGTACGTGGTATTACCAAGGCCCTGAACGCAAAAGGGAAACTTGGCTTTGTGGATGGTTCTCTTCCTCCTTCAGCTGATGAACTCGCTTATCAATGCTGGAAGCGCTGTGATAATCTGGTTGGAAGATGGCTTCTCAACTCATGTCAACCTGACATACGGGCAAGCTGCTTGTATGCACCTTCTTATCACGCTATTTGGAAAGATCTCCAGGTAAGATTCTGCATCTCCAATGCACCCATCTTGTTTAGGCTGAAATCTGCTATTGCTGCTATTCGACATGAGTCAATGTTAGTTTCCTTGTATTACACAAAAATCAAAACTCTCTGGGATCAGTATGATTCCCTTGTTGCTGCCACTGAAGTCTGCATTTGTGGTGCTGGGAAATCTTTACTCGAGCGCCTTGAACGTGACCGATCTATGGAATTCCTCCAAGGCCTACATGATCGTTTTTATAACTTAAGAAGCCAGATCATGTTGGTGCAACAAGAGGAGGAACAACAACATATCACTGCCAGTCCTCTTCCCAATATTGAATCTGCTGCCCTCAACATCAACCGGCATAATCCACAGCATGCTCGTCCATCTCCGAGTCACAACAAACGTCCTCGACCACATTGCGACTATTGTAATCGTCATGGCCATGTCCATGACAAGTGTTATCGTCTGCATGGTTTTCCGTCATCCTCTGCAACAACACCAATTGCTACCAACACCGCAGTTGTGCCTCAGGAGTCTCAACTTATGCAACCTGCTGCCATTCCTACGTTCTCGGCTAATATTCTCGTTTGCTTGCTCTCATCAACTCTCCAGTCGAGGATACACCGATGGAGCCTCGAGTGAATTTTGCTGGTAAGCTTTTTAATACCTTTTTTTCTGACCCGTGGTTTGTTGACAGTGGTGCTACTCACCACATATGCAATTCCTTATCCTATTTTACTTCTTGTACTCTTGTTAATACTTTAATTCAAATGCAACTTCCTGATGGCACTTTCTCTACAGTCAAACACATTGGTGGAGTTGTTTTCTCACCAACTCTAAAATTATCTAAGTTTAACCTTCTCTCTGTGAGCCAATTAACTCGCTCTTTGAATTGTGTTGTCAATCTCACACATAATTCTTTTGCTTCTAAAGACCTAGTCACGAACAAAGTGATTGGTCAGGGTAATCGATCAATGGGGGTCTTTATCATCTCCGAGTTTCTGCACTTCCAGCAACATAGCACACAGCTCTTCTCAATAAGACGTCATTCGATATTTTGCATTGTCGTCTTGGACATCCTAGTTTAGAATGTTTTAAATATTTATGTAGTTCGCATGATTACATTCATTTCAATTTTTCCATTTCTTGCTATGTATTCCCGATGGCAAAGCAGACTCGTTTATCATTTAATAAAAATAGTATTTCTTCTAAACGTTGTTTTGAACTCATACATTATGACATACCTTTTCCACAACATCTCTCAATGGTGAAAAATATTTTCTCACCATTGTAGATGATTTTTCTCACTGCACTTAGGTATATCTCATGCACACCAAGGGAGAAACTTGCAAATTTATCAAAAAATTTGCACGTCATGTTGCTACTCAATACTCTCAGCAACTCAATACTATCTCTACAGGTACTTCTCTACCTTATTTACCAATATTACAACGTATTCAATCAGATAATGGATCTGAATTTCTCTCTAAAGAATTTAAAACTTGGATTCATGATAATGGAATCCATCATAAGCGCAGTTGTATTCATACTCCCCAGCATAATGGGATAGTCGAACGAAAACACCGTCATTTACTAACCGTGGCAAGAGCTCTTCGTTTTCAAGCAAATTTGCCCATCACTTACAGGGGTGAATGTATTCTAACAGCATCTTACCTTATCAATAAGATTCCAACTCCAGTTCTCTCCAAATGATCTCCTCATGAAGTTCTATTGGGTGCGCCACCTAATTATCGTCATCTTCGTGTTTTCGGCTGTCTATGTTATGCTCGAAACACTAAAATTATGAACAAATTTGATCCTCGTGCTCAACCAGGTGTGTTTCTTGGCTATCCATATAATCATAAAGGTTTTATCATATTGGACCTCTATACAAAATCTACATATATCTCTCGTGATGTTGTATTTCACGAACATATTTTTCCTTTCAAAGATGCCCAGGTTTCTACTCCATATTTCTACTCCATATTTCTTTTAACCTGCGGCTCAAGAAGAATATTTTTTTGATGACCCTCCTATTTCCTATTCGCAATTGCCATTAGATCCATCTATGGCACATTCCACTCCCGTAAGTTCTTCTCAGTCTATGCAACTTTTATCGCTAGATGCTGCTAATTTTTCTAATTCAAGCACTGACTCTTCACTGATTTCTTTGCCTACTTCTCCTGGCAACTCTAGTACTGGGGTTCCTACTGATTCTACGGTTACTGCACCAGCAGTTCCTTTACGCAGATCTACTCGAGAACACCACCATCCTAATCACTTAAAGGATTATATCTGCTCGGTTAAACAATGTACATCTCATTCTCCTTATCCTCTTACAAATTATATTTTTTTCGATCAATTTACTCTGCAACATCGTGCATTTCTTTCATCAGTTATCACTAATGATGAAACCAGCACAATTACAAAAGCTATCAAAAATCCAGTTTGGCGTGATGCAATAGTAAAAGAGCATACTGCTCTAAAGGACAATGATACTTTCACTATCACCACTCTCCCACCTGGCAAGTCTGTCGTTGGCTGTAAATGGGTATTTAAGATTAAATATCGTCCTGATGGTATGGTTGAACGTTGCTAAAGGTTACACACAATAAGAAGGCATTGATTATCATGACACCTTCTCCCTTGTTGCAAAACTAGTCACTGTTCGTGTCTTGCTGTTTATAGCTGCCATTCATAATTGGTCTCTTCATCAACTTGATGTTAATAACGCTTTTCTACAAGGAAATCTCCTTGAAGATATTTACATGAAACTTCCTCCAGGATTTCAGAAAAAGGGAGATAATCGTGTTTACAAACTCAATAAGTCTTTATATGGGCTTAAGCAAGCCTCTCGCCAATGGTTTGCTAATTTTTCTACAGCCTTATTTAATGAAGGCTTCATCCAATCTCGTGCTGACTATTCTCTTTTCACTTTTCATTCTGGTGAAGTATCTATTTATGTTTTAGTTTATGTTGACGATATTATTATCACAGGTAATAGTGATTCTGCTATTGAGGCGCTAAAACATAAACTTGAATCTCAGTTATCTCTAAAGAACCTTGGTCGTCTATAATATTTCTTGGGTATTGAAGTTTCTCGATCTCCTAAAGGTATTTTTCTTTGTCAACGCAAATATATTCTTGACATTGTTAATGATTCTGGTCTTTTAGGTGCTAAGGTTTCTCCTTCTCCAATGGAACAACATCTAAAACTTCTTCCATCTTCTGGTGATCCTCTACTTGATCCTAGTATTTATCGTCGTCTAATAGGTCGACTTCTTTATATTCAGGTGACTCGTCCTAACATCACTTATTCTGTTAATAATTTGAGTCAATTTATGCAGCAACCATGTTCTGGTCACTTGGATGCTGCACATCGTGTAGTCCGTTATCTTAAAGGTACTGTTAGTCATGGCATAATTCTTTCTGCTACTAGCACTTTATCTCTTGCAGGTTATACTGATTCTGATTGGCCAGGTTGCCCCACTACTCGTCGATCAACTGTGTATTTTACAATGTTGGGAGATAGTCTTATTTCTTGGAAATCTAAGAAACAACCAACTGTATCCCTATCTTCCGCTAAGGCAGAATATCGAGCTCTCGCCAAGCTGACATATGAACTGCAATGGTTGCATTATCTTTTCACTGATCTGCGTATCACCATTCCGAAACCTATTCCAATTTATTGCGACAACCAAGCCGCTATTCATATCTCCGAAAATCCGGTTTTTCATGAACGGACTAAACATATCGAAATCGATTGTTATTTTGTCCGTGAAAAACTTCTATTTGGTCTCATCAAACCAATTCATATTCCGTCCGCATCACAATTGGCTGATCTTTTTACAAAACCACTTGGAGTGGATCCTTTTAGGCGCCTTGCAAGCAAGTTGGGCATTTGTCCTGACTCTCCTCATGCTCCAACTTGAGGGGGGTATTAGACATGTATATAGTTCCAGCAGTTGTGCCGGCACAAGTTAACCACTAGTCCAAGTCTTCAGGCGTCTAGCATCTGAAGTTGTTGTAAATCCGAGTCCTATGTATTTTGGTTATTGTAACAAGCTGTGTTAACTTCCCTGTAATCTCGTTCTATTTGTTTAGATTATGATTGAATCTTTCTCCTGTAACTTGTACCTGTTACATATAAATACTCAATGAAGAAACAATGAGTCTACACAATTGTGAGACTGTTAATATCCAAAACTTAGAATCTTTGAGTTTCTTCCATGATTTTTATCAATTTCATCGTTCTTAGAATCTAAAATACGGATTTATCATAACCCATCCTTTTGTTCACTAATAATACTGTTAAAATCAATTTCTTTACTTGATTTTCTTCTTTAATGGTTAACTAAAATCTTTTTTCTCTCCCTATGTTATACAGATTGTTGGGAAGTGGGTAATGGTAACCATATACATATCTGGAAAAATAGATGGATACCTAGTATACTAAACACTGTTGATAATCATCTTTCTTCAGCCAACATGAAACATGTGTCTCAATTGATAGATAGTGATAGTAAAACTTCAAATGTTGATATTCTTCATAGTGTTTTTGATGAAGACATTGTTACCAGAATCAGAGATATTAGAATTCCTTTACATGGTAGTAACCAAATTAGATGGCAGCCTAGTTCAAATGGTGAATTCAGTGTTAAAAGTGCTTATAAAGCAATCTTGAATGATACTGATGCTAGGAATGGATTCATCCCTAATACTTTAGTGAAATGGAAGGTATTTTGGAAAACAAAATTTCCCCAAAATATTCTACATTTTTTGTGGATATGTATCAGTAACTGCCTGACCACTAATGATAGAATGGATAGATTTTGTCATAACTTTAGCACACAATGCCCTCATTGTAACACTTTTGATGAATCAATGCAACACTTGTTCATTGACTGTGAATTTGCTAAAGTTGTTTGGTCTGCTATAGATGTTAATTTTTTACATGAAATTGCTAATGTCAGTATGCAGGAATGGATTCCAAATATGTTCAAGGTAATTACTTCTCAACACATTAGTGCATCCATGTTGGATTGGTATGCATTTGTTTCATGTCACATTTTGAAATCCAAGTGTAAAAAAAGTCTTTGATAATATACAGTTGACACACTCTCAAGTTGTTCATGATATCAAGACTGAACATTCAACTTGGTTTAGATTAAATATTAATAACGGTGAGATTGTTTCAGAAATAAATGTGGAAACCAGAAAATGGAAAATGCCTGAAAGTAGTTTGGTTAAAGTTAACTTTGATGCATCATTTGTAGAGTCAACCAAAAATATTGGAATATGACTGATAAAGCGTGATTTTGCAGGTGATTGTAATGGAGGTAGAGGCTGGCATTCAAAAGCCATAGATCCGGAATAAGCTGAAGCTTTTGCACTCATGGAGGCGGTAACGTGGGTGTAAAGAAAAGGAGTTAGAAAGCTTCACTTGCAAGGAGATTGCTCTAATGTTATTAGCTAGAGATGTTAATAATAGTTTACATTCAATAAAATGGACAACAAGAAACATTATTTTGGATCGTCTAGAGTTATTAGTAGAGTTTGATGAATGGTTCTGCACTTATTGCATAGAGATGCAAATCATGCTACAGATTCTCTAGTAAAATATGCTAGAGATGTTACTAGTGAGGAAGAATGGAGTAAAAATTCTCCTGCTTAGATCTCTTTATGTCTCCAAGAGAATAAACAATTGTAATTCATTTCTCTACGATATAGTTTCCTTTCGTATTAAAAAATAAATAAAAATAAAACTTGAGAATAGATCCTAGGCTAGATACAACCAAAATCTTGCTTAAGCTGATCAATTGTTGAACAAGAAATTCAATATATACACGGAAAAAAAGAAGGAAAAATAAAATAAAAAACACGATTATAAACACATGGAACGGGACGATGGCAAGGTACAACCAAAATAAATGAAAAATATCATAAATGAAATTTAATCTTGTTGTAGGGCCTACGGCTCATAGATGTGCGGCCCAACTAGGGTTTGCTTTTCCATGTATATACATGTTATTGGAGTCCATGTAACACTACTGATGCTAATCAATAGAGATTCTCTGCCTCTTTGTCTTCCCTACATTTCCACTACACTACGTTATCAGCACGAAGCTATACCGCAGAGCTAGATTGGATCGGTTGATATTTTTTTCTATGTGGATGATTTACATCAACGCAGTTATGCATTTATCGTCAAGCTAACGTCGAAATCACTGGAATCAAATCAGCTAAGTTGGATCTGTTTTCTCCTTAAAAAAAATAATTTTCTTTTAATTTTCCCTAGAATCAAATCGATGAGAATTGAATCTGTGCTATACCAACCATAAACAATCAGATGATTACATAGCATATTCGTATATGATTGATGTGGTTGATTTGATTTGAACCTTGTCCTATACCATAGCCAATCACCAATCAAATGATTAGAATTTTATAATATATATTCATTCGTATTTACAATGATTAGATTAGATTTGAATTTTATAATATTTTTCATTCATTCTGTGATTGATTGTGGTCGTAGTTCGTCGGTTGGTTATAGTTCTGTGGAAAAAGAGGAGGAGGAGGAAAGCCTGTTCCGTTATGTTCTGGCCGACCTGGTTCCAAGGTCCGTTCCAGCCTGTCCTGTTCGAGTCTGTTCCATCCTGTCCTGTTCTGGCTGACCCGGTTCCAGGTTCCATTTCATCCCATCCCGTTTTGGGACGTACGTGACCAAAGCTATTTCGGTTTTGCCTATGTATCGTGGGAACCGAAGCTTGAGGTATGTAACTAATTAATGGAATATTTACTGGTCTTATTTATTTATTTATTTTTAGAACATTTTTTTTTGTCTTAAGATAAGTCCATATTATATAAACGGTCAATTTCAATTATGACTGTTGATCTCGACCATTAAGAATTTTGGTTTTATTGTTATTTTGTTCTCTTGAATTTGATATTGGCTATAGTTGAATGATTTTTTTTTTAGTTTAATTGGTTGTACAAACTTGATTCCAATGTATTCATTTGGGGTTTAGAAGTACTTTAACACCATTATTGGATACTTGATATTTTCTCACCAAATTTGAATTTTTTGGGATGTAATCCACTTGTTCGACTATTAAAGAGTCGGTAGTTTCAAAAGATACGTTGCAAATAAAATCACATGTATTCCAATTTTTGTGGAAGGTGATATGAGTCATAAAATTTTCGTTTCTCTATTTCATCCATTATAGTAACGAACCAGTATATGTTGAAGTATGAGAAAAAGAGAACTATCTTTAGTAATCTATTCAACCTAAAGTAAGTGGTTGACATGTGTTGTGAGATTCTTTTGGCCTGTTGAGATAAAGAAATTTCTCAAATTAAGCCAAATTTAACAAAATTGAAAATGGAAAGAACCCCGAAGTAATGAGGGTTAGACGTACCGACTCATATAAAGCATGTGAAAAGGGACATATGTATCATGAGACAAAGATGTACTTTCGTCTTCGGTAGTAATAACACCAATACACAATTATCAACCGAGCATGGGATCAGCGAAAATGTTGTAGCTCCCATCATAAATGAAAGAGTTGAAAATGCACCTGGTCATAGGTGTTGGTATATACAATGTAATGTGTGTATCATAGTAGCAACCAATTTTCACATCAACTTTAATGGCAACAAGAACTTTGCCGGGACAATTGACTATCTTATCGAGTTGAACTAGATCCAATGTCTGCACTTATGGAATGAAAACACGAGACATAAATTCTCTAAAACACTTGAGATATATTGGGTGACACGTAATATATATTCACTCTAAAGTACTTGAGTTGAATCCCACTTTATTATGTAATAAGGACACACCACTTATTAAAACTCTCAAGACCCAAGTGTCTAACTCATAGTTGTTTTTCTTCCATTAGCTTAAGGAATTTAAAGTAGTTGTTGAACTATTTCCTTATAATGTGACTACGAGGATTGGATCATCGAGCGAAGCACTACTCAAAATTTGCTTTCAAGATAGAACAAAGATGTCACAAAATCTCTACATGTACAAGAGTTAATCACACCTTGTTAAATTCCACAGAAACTCATGCAAGTGGATATCATGTGGAAACTCACAGTGATGAGAATGTAATTGAATGCATCTTTTATAGTATCTAATGTATAAGAGAAACTAGTGAGTCAATCTAGTGAAATGTAAATCACTATAGTATTTGGATTATTGAATCCATATTGACTCCGACGATGAAATATTTGGAATTGACTCATACAGGCTTTGGGCAAAGACATAAAACTACTTTGGTTGTGACATGATGATCGTTTTGAAAGGACTCATACGAACATCAATTTATTTGAGTGAACAAAAACGGGAGAAAGATTGACAGAATGCGAAATTACGGCATATCTCTCAATAAGTGTTTTCTAAAGTAGTAGATGCACAACCCCCCTTCCCATTATGATTTTAGGTGAGAAAGCATATCACTCATTTTTACAAAGTCTTCAGTAAAACAGGATCGAGACCATCCAAATATGCAAATGGTAAAAAAAATCCATATTACAAAGAAAACAAGGTGAAATTTATAAAAATATTTATGCAGAATGCGGACCATTAAGTGACTTATGGCTCTGGTGAATGTTTTGACAATTTGGACTAGTTATAGTTCCCAAGAAATTTGCGTTCGGAAAACTACTAGCACATATTTTACATGTAAGGGCTCACCACCCCTTGAAAATGCTAGCTAGTGCACATCAAATGGACTTGATGGTTATTGCATATTAAATAGGATGAATTCAAAGCATCCTATACCTCATGGTCTCGCAAAGGCTATCATCAATGGTTACAGATGATGTCTAAGAAATAGGTTATGCGTACCAACCTACCTTTTATTTCTTTGAGGATATGCAATATTACACGCATCTTTACTTAATTCGTTTTAGAACCCAATATTAGTCAACCTTTTATGTGTACCAGTTGGTTACTGGATTGAAGCCTGACATTCGTTTTCTTACGCATATTTGGTTGCACTATATATGTGCCATTACGACCCCACATCGTACTATGACGGGTCTTTAAAACTGTTAAGTAGTTATGTTGGAAATGAGTTCCCAACAATTATCCACATTTTAAACCTTTTGGCAGGAGATCTCTTACCGCTGGATTTGCGGATTGTCATTTTAATGAGAAAATCTTCCCGTCGTTAGGGGGAGATAAGAAAAAGTATTTTCTAAGAGAACGACAGGAATTGTCGTGGTGTGTTCCCACTGTGTCTCACATTGATTCTTGTACTCCACAAATGTAAATGTGAAGTTACAAAGAATGGTCGATTTTCAGAAAGTACACTGATGTCGCTAAAGTGATGAGATCACACATACCAGCTGCATACCTACCTGCAAGGTTACAAATCCTCAATAAGGGATATACACCATAGACTAAGGTGTTGCAACTACACTTAGTGGAAGTGTAATTGAGGCCGTGGCTCCAAAAAGGAAAATGGAGAGACACCCAGGTTCGATCAATGCTCACCTAAAAAGAAAGTAGATGAGTAAGGCACAACCTAAATTGTATCATTAATGAAATCATCTCATTTTATTGACTCTGACTATGTCCATGAATCAATACTGGAGGACGCTCCGAAGTTTTAAATCATTCTAGAGAACAATGAAATCCTGACGGATTATGAGTATGCACATGAGTCAATGGAAGGATCATGCGTGCGCAATGATGATATAATCCATAAATAGTTGCTCCAGAAGTAGAGCACAATGAGATCGAACCATGCTTTATTTTGATTAATTTCAAGTAAATAGCATATTTGGCCTACGCAATCCAGGTAGAACTTAGTTCTTTGGAAAATATACGGGTATTTGGTATGGTAGTGCTAACCAACCAAGTGTAAAGCCTATGTGACATACATGATTATTTGTCATAGAGCACAGTGGGAAGAATGAAGTCTCAAAGTATCAAGACTCTCCTTGTGGCGCGAGGTTTCTCAGAAAGCCCTGGAATTGTTCTCTTGTAATGAACATTATAGCATTCCGCTACTTAGTTAGCTTGGTAATTTCAAAAGGACTTGAAATGCAGCATATGTATGTGGTTGTTACGTATCTATGAAAGAATCAAGAGGTAACAGATATTTACATAAGTACTTGATAACCTTTTGTTTCCCAAATCAAGTGACTCTAAACCACAGAGTGTGTTTACAGTTAGATATAACGCTCACTTATAGATTGAAGCAATCAGGCGGATGTGGTATACTCGTCTAAGTGATTATTTTATTTGGAGGGGATAGACAAGTAAGTTATTTTTCCTTGCGTATTTACAAGAAAGTTCTTGATTTGGAATTGTAGCTATCTATGTCGATGGTACATCCATGATGGGTACTCTTGATGTAATAAGAGACCTTAAAAGCTATTTGAAATCCGAATTTGAGATGAAAAATCTGGGGAAAGCTCGACCGAATACTGAGATTGTGGTATATTATCCTACCAGTTTGCATTTGTCTAAAGTTGTCAGGAAATTTAACAAAGACATGCATCCTGATAGCACTCCCATGATTAGTCGAGGTTCAAATGTAAGTAAGTGACCATTTCGTCTAAAGGAAGATGACGAAGATGTGTTGGGAGTGAAATTCCCATATCTAAGTACAATAGATGCATTGTTGTACTTAGTATAATAATGTACTCGATAAAATTTTGCATCCTCAGGGAACTTGTTAGATAGATATAGCCCAGCGCTAACGCAACGTCATTGGAATGATATAGTGAATTAATCATGTACTTAAAAGTAACCATTGACATAAATTTGTTTTATCCCTACAAAGACATAAAAAGGAATGCTAATGAAAGTGCAATCCAAAAGTTGTTGATTATGAAGGAACAATAATCTCTTCTCCAACGAAAGTAATTAGGTGGAGATATGATAGACTATTTTCTAAGTCATTACCGATATTCAGTTTTGAAAAGTACATGACTAAAGGAACTGTCTGGAATAACTCTGAAAGTAATCAGTAGGAGATGCCGACATCAGGGGGAGGATCCAAGGATATGATGCCGACATATTTTACTTCGAAATTGAAGCTGTGTTGTACTCTTTTTCCCTTCGATCGAGAATAGTTTTTCCCAAAGGGTTTTGTTACTCGACAAGGTTTTTAGCGAGACAACACTAAAAACATCAAGTATGTTGAACGTTGAAGACATAAAGATCGCGTTGATATTACTGAAAATATCTGAATCAAAGAAATAAAACGCGATAGTCTGTTAAGCAACGTAACTTCCAGAATCAACAACAAGGTCTTATAAACATTCAAGTCACCAAAGTAAAGTGTGATAAACTTCTTCTGACTGCATTAGACTAATGAAAATTGTCTGACATCAGGGGGAGCATCTAATAGTGTGTTGAACTATTTTCCTTCACCGAGGTTGCTTTTTCCTACAGGGTTTTGTTACTCCGCAAGGTTTTTAATGAGGCAACATATTCGAGTCTAACTATGTTCTACGTTTGCGTAATATTGTACTCTTTTTCTTTAGTTCAGGTTTTGTCCCTTTGGGTTTCCCTGACGAAGTTTTAACGAGGCAATTAACTTAGACTTATCGATCTTTGAAGATCGTATTGCATGTGATGAACTACATGTAAAATACGAGACAACATGTGAAGTACTACATGTGAAGAGCTGTATCAAGGTTTTGTCCCACTGGGTTTTTCCTTTTCAAAGTTTTAATGAGGCAATTGATTTCGGCACAAGTCATCAAGGAAAGAACGGCATTTGAAGAACTACATTCGAAGCATTATATGTGAAGCACTGTATGTGAAGTTTTGTTGGGCCGCACAAGGGGGAGTGTTGTAGGACCTACGGCCCATAGATGTGCGGCCCAACTAGGGTTTGCTTTTCCATGCATATACATGTTATTGGAGTCCATGTAACACTACTGATGCTAATCAATAGAAACTCTCTGCCTCTTTGTCTTCCCTACATTTCCACTACAATAAATCTCAATTATTTAAACAACAATTTATAGTGTAAGCTTAAAACGAAAGTGACTAAGTGAGCCAGGGGTTGACTAACCCTGGCTCTAGCCCCAAAAAATGTTGATAACCATAGAAAAACCCTTCAATTTATCATGTATTTAGTAGTTAGCCCACCAAATATCATTATTTAGTCCACATAAAGTTTTACAAGAAATTTTTTAGCCCCCTCCGTACAGTTTTCTGGCTCCACTTTAAAATATTATCTAGAACAAAAAGATGCAGTTTCACTCATCAGTTTCCCTTTCACTATTTCATTTGATTATAACTTTTTCTAAGGCTCATCTGTGATCTGTCTATTTAAACTTAACTTTCTAAGATTCTGATGATATGGAGGGAAATAAGTTAGATATTTGTCTATCAGTCATAAAAGGGTCAAACCTGCCTAAACTATTACTGTGTTTTGATTCACGACAGTACTCTGTTTAAAGAATGTACAGTAGTATGAGGACCTACGTACCAAACACCCTCACATGTAGTAGCAGTAGTACTACTACTACTCCCAGTTGCCGGAAGTGATACACATTCCGCTGGTTGAATCCTGCGAGTTGTCCCGACAGCATGGGTAGGTTCCCTCCCAACCCGGTGTTTTAGTATGGGTGGGTTTAGTATGGATCCCACCCCACTGTATCTGGTCGGGAAAACCCGTGCTATTCAACCCGCGGGATATAAATTTCCTGTAGCTTTCATCTTGAATTCATAATTAAAAAGAGAGACTGAAAATTTGTCTATCCAAGTCAAGAGTCTTTTAACCGTTGTGCCCGTGGTATTAGAATGCCGATTGCCATACCACCAAATGCGGCAACAGCTCATGATTTTCTTGGTAATGAGTGACCATAGTTGTCATTTTCTTGGCGGATGAGCGTGACTGCGTGAGGTCTAAGTTGTTGCAAGCCCTGATCACATGCCATGAGAACATGGTCCACCCACACACCACTAGAGACGTGTGGTCAAGGAATTGGAGCGAATAAGCCTTAGTTTTGGGGAGTTGAATTTTCTTAACTAAAAAACTTGGCTAAGTTTGCAATTGGTAAGTCCCAGAATCACAGTCATAGAGATGATTTTCACCAACATAAGATAGTAATGGACAATTAAAGTATATATGGTTTATACATTCGGCGTGTATGGTATTAAAAATTATTGACAACCATTTAAGACAGCCATATGTGAGACTGGACCACCATGACAGTACAAATAACACTAACTCTATATATATCTGAGATCGCAATTACGCACCAAGTAGAGAAGACATTAACTCTTTTCTCCTGTTTAGCATTCACACAGTAAATAAAAGCTTCATAAAGAGTATGAATCTTAAAATCTCCAAGTTAGCATACCATTACTTGATTCCTGTAATCTCAGTTAGTCTATTTATTCTATTTCTCATCCCTCGTCTCCTGGTTGAAGCTAGTCAGACAAAACATGAGGATGCGTATGAGCTTTGGCATCATCACATCATCAAGCACCATCTAGTTGCAACTATATGTTTTGTAGGTGTCGTTGTTTTTGGTTCGATGGTTTACACGAGGAAACGCTCTCGAACTGTCTACCTAGTTGATTTCACATGTTATCGCCCACCTTCTCATCTTCAAGTCTCATCTGAATTATACTACAGAGGTATTGAACTTGTTTATAGTTTGAATGAATCTTCTGTCGAATTCCAACGTAAGATTCTGGAGCGATCTGGACTAGGTGAAGAGACTTGTTTTCCTGAAGGATTGCATGCCATACCCCCAAACCGAAGCTTAGAGTTTGCTAGAAAAGAGACAGAGCAAGTCATGTTTGGAGCTTTGGATAATCTCTTCTCCAGTACTAATGTCAAACCCCAAGACATTGGTATTCTTGTGGTGAATTGTAGTTTGTTCAATCCTACTCCCTCACTTTCCGACGTTATCATTAACAAATATAAACTGCGAAGTAATATTAAGAGCTTTAGTTTGGGAGGGATGGGATGTAGTGCTGGAGTCATTGCAGTGGAGCTTGCCAAGGGATTGCTTCAGGTGCACCAAAACACTTGTGCCATTGTTTTGAGCACCGAGAACTTGACTTTACGGGCGTACTTTGGAGACAACAAATCTATGATGGTAACTAATTGTCTATTTCGTGTTGGCGGAGCTGCGGTTCTCCTCTCCAACAGAAATCAATATAAACGGCAAGCTAAGTATAAATTAGTTCATACTGTGAGAACTCACCATGGTTCAGACGATGAAGCTTATAAATGTGTGCACCAGTACGAAGACGATGCTGGTAAGCTTGGTGTTTCCCTGTCCAAAACTCTTATGTCGGTTGCAGGGTCGGCACTAAAGAACAATATCACCACTCTAGGTCCTCTGGTGCTTCCACTCAGCGAACAGCTTCGATTTCTCGTTACCATGGTGACCAAGAAAATTTTCAAGAACCGGAAAACCAAGACTTATGTTCCTGATTTCAAACTTGCATTTGAGCATTTCTGTATACATGCAGGTGGAAGAGGAATAATAGATGAAATGGAAAAGAACCTAAAACTCTCGCCTTTTCATGTTGAGGCCTCACGAATGACACTTCATCGATTTGGAAACACGTCATCGAGCTCAATTTGGTATGAGTTAGCCTACATTGAGGCTAAAGGAAGGATGCATAAGAACGACCGTGTGTGGCAGATTGCATTAGGAAGTGGGTTTAAGTGTAATAGTGCAGTCTGGGTTGCTCTCAAAAATGTGAAACCATCGACTCTTCATGACAGTAACAAGGGAAACCCTTGGGAAGATTGCATTCACAAGTATCCTGTGGAACTTCGTGTTTAATTAGATTGCATATATGCACGCTATGTTGATTGTGCCCGAATAAGTCAATAATAACCGTAAGAGCTTTGATTTGTTAAACTAAGGTTTGTAGTTTTGACAGCATGATACATGATCATGTGAGCCTTTTGTTATATCGAATCTTACCTCAAGTTTTAATTTGTCGATGACTATAACTTAAAGTTCGATCGGCTTCTGCCAGTAATGGTTTTAGATAATTGTCAATGTCTTTCGAAAAATCAAGCCCTTGAAATTAATATTATTTATAACACATGAACGCCCACATGCATGGCAATGCAACTCGTGTTCAAACACCAAACGTGATGTCGAAGACTTCTCTATCTGTCTTTGCTTGTCTGTATCCTTCACGGTTACCAGAAAACTTGTACTTCTAAATGCAAGCCATGAGAGCTGTATGCATGGAACCAGACCATGCAGTACTTCCGCATTGGCACATGTGATGATTTTAAAGTTCACACAAGGATTTTTTTTCTTCTTTTGTTTAGATACCCTCTTCTTACACTCTGTTACAGTTATTTGTACGTGCCAGTAGATATTACTGCTGCAGGAACTCTTACTGTCGTTAATAACATTACTGGATATTCCTTGGAGAAAGTTGTCAGTCTTAGGTAGGAGCTATCAAATTGGAGAGTAATACTGAAGCTTATGAATGACATTTACTTGCCCCTTTTCAGTGAAACAAAATCAAGGACAGTGTATATAATCAATGACGGAAAATTTATACTGTACTTTTTTAAGATATATTTAGGCTTCTCTTAAATATATTTAGGCTTCCTTATAAAAGCATGGGCTATATTTAACAGAAGCCTAAATTTGGCTGACAAACAAACTTGCTGATGTAAATTTGCATTTAACCAAAGGAACTATAGCATGACTCCCACTTTTTTTTATTATTATTGTTGGAAAACGATTAATAAAATTAATTTTTAAAGGTTTTAAAAAAAAATAAAAATAAAAATTATTTCTTTTGTGAATGAAAAACCTTATTAGTCCCACATCGTGGAATTTCCACTCTTTAGTTGTTTTAAGAGACTATATAAGATTTTTAGTCGTTGCTCTTTTTTAAGTTGTATTTGTCAATTATATAAACAAATTCACTACTTTTATAAAATTTATGGGAAAGGGGTTTCTCTATATTTTAGAGAGACCCCTAAGGGAAAATATTTTATATTGTTTTCTTTAGCGTTCGCGATTTTCCTTAAGGGTTTTTCGGAGTTGCTAAGCTCAAGTTGGGCATCTATTACATATGCTAGTAGTAGGTGTAGTAGGGTGTTTTATCCTGGAGATATCCGTCCTGTGAGGGCTATAGCATCACTCTTGAGTGTAGCCGGGCGTTAATGTCTTAAGGACAGCGTGTTGAACACGTGACTCACTCTGTTTTCCAAAGTTTTGCCTTGTTGCTGCTGCAGAGATATGGGGAGCTTGTTCATTTCGTCAAAGCAATCACTTCCATTATAACGGAGGTAAGTGTCAATAACTTTTGTTTATTTGATTTTTCCTTGTTTTTGATTATTACACCCAACAAAGGATTAACGCTCGTTCTGGCTGTGTGATTATGCACAGAAGAAAATAAAGAAATGCATACATGACAATTATCCGGAATGCTTTGAACTCTAATAACATACGGCTTTTAATACAAACAATTTGGCTGGTGATTTGGTTTTTCTTAAAAGCTTAAAACTGATCAAATGTTAAAATTGGAGTGCTGGCTTTAAATGAAATAAGTACTTTTCCATGGAGAAAAATCTTACTTAGCATCAGAGCAGGACGACATCACTCATGCAGGCACATGCCACAATTGCGTGGAGATGCTTCTCAACTTGTCTAAACAACGGCCAAATTGCATGCGTGACCAGATTTCTCAACTTCTACAACTTGACATGCCCAAGTGGTCTGTTGTACTAGAGATATGATAATCTGGTAGAAACAAATCAAGAAAGAAACATGCCTAGTGCAGATTTTTAGGCTACGAGCATGCTCCCACCATGTGTTGTGTAACTTTCTGAAAGCGCTTCTCCTAATGTATTCTCCTCCATAAAACCAGATCGATGAGTTTCATTGCTAAAAGCTTCATTGAAAAATATCAGGCTTTGATGGAAACTGGTACTTTTCCTAATGCAAACACGTAACTTTTGAAGTATGACTTCTCTTTTGTTTAATCACGTAGAGTCTTCATACATTGTTACAGTTGCACCGTTTCTCTTTACGGAAAAATTGTTTGCTTTGTCTTATGAGCTATGAAATGACAATAATGAGAAGCTTATAATTGCATTTACACGTCCTTTTATGAATATGGACTGGAATCTATGTGTGAACATAATTTTTCTGCAACTTTATGCCTAGAACCAGGCACCATATGATATGACTGACAAACAAAGTTGCTAAAATATGAGTAGCACATATTAAACAAAACATTAATCTCGCTTAGTAGTTTGTACTTGTACAACAAGAAGAAAAGTATTCAAGAGCACATGTGCTAAAGGGTCATCATATTGTGATGGGTTATCAGTATTTCAACCATGTGCATGGATAGTATCAATTGGCAAAGAGGACACTGACGAGCTCGATAGAACAGCGTGCTTTTATTCAGAAGAGAGGAAAATTTTAAAAGCAGTTTTTTGTTTTAGTTTTTTTTAGGCGCCTTAGGCTCGCCCAGCGCCTAACACAACATAGAATCCACATTCTTCTAGTTGGGTGCCTCATTCTCACTATGATCAATGTTTAAAAAGGAGGGGTACAAAAATTGGATCACCCAAACAGAAGAAAAAAATATATACACAACAGTTTGGTTGCCCTCTGATAACTTTTTTTTTATCATTATTAAATCGTACGACCAAAATGTGGTAGTTGTAATGGTAAATATGGTACGGGAAGATGAATCTTGTCACACGTACTACTTGCCTAGACAAAAATGGTCTCAAGTCTCAACAAGAAGCGTCAATTTGAGTTCTTGTGGTCCAAAACTCACAACATCACACCTATAAGAACCTTTGTTTTGTTTTAGCTGGAAATGCAAGCAAAACGAAAGAAAATATTATTGTTGTTCTTAGTGTTCAGAGTAGAACTAAAAACCCTATTGACAAATCAACATAAATCTTAAGTTTGGTTCCAAGTACTTGATTACCTAGCTTTTAGCTCTATTTCTTGCTCCTTGTGTTGGTGTAGTGCTCATTGAAGCTATTAGCCGAGTAGAATCCAAGAACGTATATCAGCTTTGGCTTCAATGTTTTCAGTTCAATCTGGGTAGCATGATTACCTGTTTTGTTCTCATTGTTCTTTGTTTGATAATTTACATAATGACTCGGCATAAACCTGTCCACCTCATCGATTACGCTTGTTATCACCCACCTGCACACCTTCAAGCTCCGACGCAATATTACCTAGAACGTGCTAAAGCTCTTGGTAATCTCGATGAATCTTCGTTCGAGTTCCAGCGCAAGATTCTTGAGCGGTCTGGACTAGGCGAAGAGACTCATCTTCCTAAAGCATTGCATTGCATACCTTCACAAGCTTCAATGGTCACTGCTAGGGAAGAAACGGAGCAGGTCATGTTTGGTGCTTTGGATAATCTGTTTTATAGTACAAATGTTAATCCCCAAGATATTGGTGTTCTTGTTGTGAACTGTACTTTGTTTGATCCAACTCCTTCGCTTTCGGCCATGATAGTTCATAAGTATAAACTGAGAAGTGATATTAAGAGTTTCAATCTAGGAGGGATGGGTTGTAGTTCTGGAGTGATTGCAGTTGATTTAGCAAAAAACTTGCTTCAATTTCATCGCAATACTTACGCGGTTGTTATGAGCACGGAGAATGTTACCCTGAGTACGTATTCTGGTGACAACAAATCCATGATGATAACAAATTGTATGTTTCGTGTTGGTGGTGCAGCGATTCTTCTTTCAAACAAATATGTAGACAGACATCGAGCTAAGTACAAATTGGTTCATATTGTTAGAACCCACCGTGGGTTGGACGACAAGTCATTTAAATGTATTTACCAGGAGCAGGATGAAACTGGTATTGTGGGTGTTTCACTGTCCAAAAATCTTACAAGTATAGCCGGAGAGGCCTTAAGATCAATATCACCACCCTAGGTCCGCTCGTCCTACCCATCAAAGAACAACTTCATTTTTTCATTACCATGGTGGTGAAAAAGTTGTTCAGGAAATCAAAAATGAAGATGTACATCCCAGATTTTAAGCTTGCATTTGATCATTTTTGTATACATGCTGGGGGAAGAGGGGTTATTGATGAATTAGAAAAGAGTTTGCAATTGTCTTCAGTTCATGTTGAAGCTTCTCGAATGACTCTTCAACGATTTGGCAATACATCATCAAGTTCAATTTGGTACGAGTTGGCTTACATCGAGTCCAAGGGAAGAATGCATAAAGATGATCGTGTATGGCAGATTGCATTCGGAAGCGGTTTTAAGTGTAATAGTGCAGCCTGGGTAGCACTCAAGAATGTGAAGCCAGCTTCATAAACTAATCTTTTCCCAAGACTAATGGAAGTTAGCCGGTAAAGATGAATTACTTTGCACAAGTCAGCATTAAAAGGCAACACCAAAATTCAACTATAGTAGAAAATTCACGTACTTAATAAAAGTGTCACTTGGAAAGACTAAACTGCAGCTTTGAAGTTTTTAACATGTCCTCTATTCCCTTTATATATCTTTATTACAACAATCTGAATGTACCAAGTTTAACTGTAAACACCAAGCAAGAAGACCAAGCAAGAAGCTATTCGTTTCCACCCTATTCAGCTTTTACTTCTTCTGTAGTATGGTGCTCCTCGGCGGTTTCTGTTGGTGCAGCTTTCTCTGCAGCTTCAGAGGTTGAAGATCCATCAACAACTGGGACAGTTTTCTTGACAGTACCAACCTTAACGTATTTGCTCATGAATTTGTACTCCCAATCTTGTAAAGCTTCGAGTTCAAAGGGGCCAAGACCGGTGGTATCGCCAGTTAGATCCTTATCCTCAAAGGACATCTTTGCAAGAGCTCTACTAGCATCTTTACCGGTGAACAAAGCATATGGGCCACCAGGTCCATAAAACATCCTGCAAGCACACAATGATATGAGTAAATTTCATGGCAACAGAAGAAATTCAGGACTAAATTAGGAATAGCAACAACATTGTTTTACATAAGCTGCCTACACGTCACAAACAAATATCGAATAATTTGAACAGGAAAAAAAGAAACCAAATTCTCGATAACCCCAATAACTTCGGGGCATGACATGCTTCCATATCAATGATATCATAGTTATTTGGATCTCTTTTCTAAATATCATTATACACATAAAGTTATGAACAAAATTTTCTAATCTAATGGAGCTTCTTCTACAATTAAACATAAACAACATTTGCCACAAGAAGGTGAACTGTGAACAAAGACAACCGTTAAACCATGCATAGATATTAAATCATCTTTGCTCAACTCTGATAAATTTTCAAAACATCCAAATGGAATAATTAGTTTCAAAATTGAGCTATCCTTGTGTGTAGAATCCATCAAGCATATAAAATTAACAAATAGTGTTTGGTTAATCCAGGTACACCTCATGGTTCAAAAAACCATCTTTGTAAGTAACTCATCCGTCATATAAGGTCTTCTTCTCTTGATTGTCCAAGGCTTTTCTTAAACTTTCCAAAAGAAACCATCAAATAATATGATTTTACTACTTCAGTAAAATCACAAACAAACATCTAAGAATAATTTACAAATCAGTAATCTACACCATCTGAAAACTTTATATTAGCTTTAAAATTGAGCTATCTGATAATATCAACAACACACCATGTATAAAATAAGCAACAAGTGTCTGGTCAATCCGACTCAATCCAGATAAACCCCTGGTTCTACAAACTAGCTAAATCCAAAGAGAATGTTTTTCTTCTGTTGATTGTCCAAGGCTTTTCTTACACTTGCCAAAAGCAATCATCAAATAATATGATTTATTTAAAACTTCAGTAAAATCACAAACAAACATCTAACAATAATTTACTAATCAGTAATCTACACCATCTGTAAACTTTATATTATCCAAATTCAGTCCATAAAAGAGCCAAACAATCAAGTAATCCAAAAGCAATTACCAATTATAACCCTAAATAAACATTCCTTACAAACCCTAAATAAAATCAACAAAATCAGGTTAAAGAACATACTATGTAAAAACAAGACAAGGGAAGTGAGATGAGATATACCTGCTCTGAGAAACATCATAGATCTGTCCTTTAATAGCCATAAGTAATGGTTTTTTAGGATCAGAACCATCATAAGCTTTGAGTTCATCTTCACTAATCTCACCTAATTGAACTGGTGGTGGTAAAGGTTCCCTTTCTTCTTCAATTTCTCTATGCCTCTGTGGTGGTGCTGGATTTGAACCAAACAAACCAGAAACAACATAATAAAAAGCCAAAGCTAATGCTACTACTGTGAAGAAAGTTGCAGGACTTAATCCTGTATATGCTGTTATTGATTGTTTAAACGTTTCCCACAACTCTAAATTCGCCATGATACTGCTACTTGCTAGTCAAACTATCTGCAGGAAGGTAGCTCAAATATCGAATCTCTACTCACTCCTCTCTGGATTGGGGATTTTCTTCAGTCTCACACCTTTCCTATTCCTATGAAGTATCTTTTTCAACTAAAACTTTGATTGGACCGTCCAAATTACTAAAATACCCCTGTAGACGACGTGATATGCGGAATCTCTACCGTTAATATTTGGCTGAGTACACGTGCAGTGCGTGGGAAGGAGTTATTATATGCTGCCGGCGGTGCTATGACTTTGGACGTTATCATGGTGGTACTTTTCTGACTTTGGAGAAACCAAAAAATGAAATCAAAAATTAATTTGGAAATTCAGAATCACTTCTACAAATAAAAAAAAGTTAACTTGAGCATTGCTTCTGAGTTATGTTTTGGTATCCAAAGTTGAATTACTTTGCTTCGGACTTCGGACTTCTGGTGGAGGAGTGAAAGCACTTCTACTTCTGGTATCTAAAAACACCAACCCGTAAAATATCTGAGCAAAGTAAACTAATTCAGTCATTTATAGTATGTTTCCTATACTTTTATGTGATCCAGATCCAACTGAGAGTAAGTTGGAATGTATTTACTTTCAACAAATGGATTACAGTTTATAACATAGAATTCAATTCAAATCTGACATGACCACACAATGTCAGATGAAGAGAGAAAAATACAGATTTACATCAGGTCCTTATTTGTTTAGGAATGGGGCGTTGCATCAAGAGTTAATCTCACACCATCTAGGTATGGAGTTGGTTTAATACCAAGCGTTTGAGATAGTTTACTGATGTCCATGGAAATGTCGGCAGGGGAATTCACACCGCGATTCACCTGAAAATTGTAGACATACTGTAAGTTTATCTTTGTTTTTGACAATTGTAATGCTTCGTTAGGAATGTGTAATGCGCGATAAGAAGATATACAAGATATTGGGTTTCAGATCAGATGTTTTCCTATAAGTAAGATGTATGAGTTCAAGGAAAGGAACGAAGAAAAAATGTTTGTTTGATTGTCAATACATGGGTCATTATAGATTGATGTCTACAGCTGATCTGTATAGAGGGAGAGTAGGGGATAAAACAAGTCTTGTGCCTACATTATCATTAAGAGAAAATATTGAGTTATAGACAAACGATATAATCCATCTACATACAGAAAATGAACTTGAAACTTGTAGGTGGAAGAATAGAATGCAGATTTTGCAAAAATGATAATCGATTTGAAGTATTTCAAGATATGGAATACATACTGATGATGCAGAGACAGGTTTAAGTAATGATGTGTTGTACCCTCTAACAGTTGCGACAGCTTCAGCCATTTGTAAACGGGATAACCGATCTGGTCCTCCAACGTTTAACAGTAATTTCATCTGTTTTTTATCTGACATTTGCAAAAGGATACATGAAAGATAAATCAGTTAAGCTTAAGTACATATGCACACTGAGATATCAACAAAAGAATCAGAAAGCTTTGGAAACCCAAGCGAAGCTTTACTAGTAAATAAGGACTTTCTCAAGGTGCAACCTAGCAATGCACATAAAGCTTATACCTGAGATCCACTTCTTAGACAAAGTTAGAATTACATCCACAACATCCTTGATGAAAACTGGGCATCGAAACTCATCATGAAAGAACTCCACTTCAGCACCCTTTAAAAGGACGCTGTCAATCCACTGCATAACCAAGCAACTTAGATGAGCATCAAGTTACAACACTCAACTCTATCGATGTAAAAACAAATGGAAAAATGATTTTTCAAGGACCTGAATTGGAAGAGATTTTGCAATCGGTGAAATAGTTTGTGGCCCATAGATGATACTGCTCCTTAAAATTGCATAATTTGAACAGTTTGCAGAAATAAACTGCTCCGCTGCCACTTTTGATTTGCCATATACATTCACTGGGAATGTTTCTTCTTCTTCCTTGTAGAACGATTTGGCTCCTTCATAAACTGATACAAAAGTGAGACGACAAGACTTAACTCCCATCAATAAATATATGAATTGCGACTTCTGAGAGGAAGAAAAAAAAAACAATATTTCATTTATACTTCGCAAATGGAAATGACTAGAGTTGAGTAATAAACAAGAATACTTTTCGAGTCCATTCCAAAATTGAACACTAAGATAGGCTGCCATGGGGTTTGACTGATTATCCTAAAAACACAAACACCTAATAATCAAACCAAATGATGAACAAAATTGTAAACCTCCGTGTTAAACTAGGGCAGCAATTTTGACAATTGTGCTAGATTACATGAAGTTTCAAACAAAGTGTGACATCTGCTATTTTCTGTAAGACCCATAAGAAAATGTTGAGCAAACAATACGATCCGTGGCAGTAATACATGGACTCAAACTAAGATCCACTTCAAAGTTTAAGTTACAAAGGACGTACCATATGAACATTGGATTCCAACTTTACACATTAGCTTAGCTTACAAAAATTGCAGCACCCAGAAATCCAATTTTTCACACATATCTAGCCTTACTACTAATTAGGTGTTCCTCCATCCAAAATAAAAATTAAAACTCCATTTTCCTCATTTTCAGAAAGTAAGCTAATTTTAGAGGTTTACCTTGATCAGTTGATAAATGAATCAGAAGAACACTCTCGTCAAAGTTTGATAACCATTTCACCACAGAAGATGGTACATTTATAGCCATGGCTGCTGTTGGATCCGTTTCGCATACACGAGGTACAGACAACGCAGCACAGTTCACAATCACATCAGGCTGGCAATACAGAAATTAAACTCATTATAAGATTTTGAAATCAGTTCATGATTGCCCACAACAAAAATTAAAATTATTACGAGTTTGCAAACCTTCCCAAATGTAGTGGCGATGGAATCAAGACCTTGTCCGGTTTGTAAATCAACATGAAAAGCAATTGATGGGGAGATTTCGTTGATCAGTGACTGAGGAGGAGTTGAGTAGTGAGTAAATGCTAAATCATATTTTTGTTGTTGTTGTTTGATTTCTACTGAAAACCTAACCAAGAGATGTTGCCCTAAATAACCAGTTCCTCCTAATACCAAAATTTTCTTCTTCTGGTCCATTTCTTGTTATGTTTTTGAGGGGTGTGTAGGTTTAGAGATCTGAGGATAATTAGGTCCGTTATTATGTTTGAATACCACTACCAAGAATGATTTTGCTTCAGTAAACATTTTCGTTTCAAGTTGTTATAAAATTTTATAATATTGCTCCCAAACCTTTTCTTTTTTTTTCGATTTTAACAATCCTATTATCGGGGCTTGAACTCAATAGGAATTTTGGGGCTTAATGTGCTTTGAGTAGCCAAAATATTGATAGGGGGAGATCTTAAGTGATTGAAAAGTCTGATTTACCCCTCCCTAATAAATCAATTTTAAAATCAAATCTTATATAATCAAAACCTATCCCTAATTCAAGCCCCAAAACTCAAAACCCTTTCATTTTCTCTCTTCTTCTTGATTCTCAAGATGGCAGCAAGATCAAGAGTGACAAGATCCGGCCGATTGAACCCTGATTCTGAAACATGGCAAGTTATTGATGTTCCTTTTAATGGAGATGTGGTGAACCAATCTGTTCAAACACCTGTGAATCCTCCACAAATGACTCATACTAGGTAAGAATCGAAAAACCCACCAGTTATTTTACCATTAAATTGCAAAAATAGGTTCGATTAATGATTTTAGGGTTTTCAAAAATGGTTTTCTAAAGCGTTTACGGCTAGGATATCATATCGTCCTGGCCGTAATGTATACCTAATGGTTGGGACATCAAGAACTCTCAGCCGTTATTGTCTCATGCGGTTAGGAAAATTCGAGATCCCAACCGTGAAATATTATTACGGATGGGACATTCCCAACCGTAAGTTGTCCTGCATTTGCAGGAAAAAAATTGGGTGCTGATTGTTTCGGCTGGGAATTTCCTAACTGTTACCAAAATTTCCTAACCGTTATTCGTATTTCCTAGCCGATACTGTTTTTACGGTTAAGTGGTGTCACACTTCCTGGCCGCAATTGTGTCAAACGGATGGGTCGTCTGCATGTTTCTTAGCCGAGACTATGTTTACAGTTAGGAAGTCTCACATTTCCCAGCCGATATTGTGTAATACGTATACCTGTGAGTGAATTGGTCCTATCTTTTAATATGTTTTTCACCATTTTTAGGAACCCTGAAAAGGAGAAAGAACCCCAAGAACTACTAATGTGTGACATTGCTACGATGATGGTACGCATGCTAAGTATATGATTCTTTTTTTTGTATACGTTTCTCAAATTATGTACCATTATTAATTGAATGATGTGAAAATAGGTCAAGCGAGCTAAGTGGATTGTCAGGGGACTGATCCATAACATTGAGGAGGTTTTATATTTGGATTGCGACCAACAAAGAACATTGCTTCTCAGGCTTCAGGAGTTACATAATCCAACGATGGATGATCTTTATACTAACGACGAGGATGATTGGATGAGTGATTCCCAAACTCCCCGCAGTTCTTCATCATCTTCTGAGGATGTTCCTTCGATTGTTGGTCGTAGTGGATGATTGTTTTATGTACTTGTTTAAGTCATTCCAGCTTTTCATTATGCAGACTTACTTTTAGCATGTTTTAGGTTATGGATTTGGGTGATTTCGTTTGTTTTAAGTAATGGGATATTAATTAACCTTGAATGAATGGATACTATTGTTTTGATTCTTAATTTATCAGATTCTTGTTCAAGTATAATCTGATACTAACATTCCAGGGCAATTTACGGCCAGGATTACCAGCCGTAAATTTGATGTACGACTAGAATTAAGCCGTAAAGCTGACAATACCCAGAAACACGGGCAGGAATCCTAGCCGAAATTAGGTTTACGGTTAGGTGTTTCAGCCGTAACGGAGTAAAATCTGAAATTGACATTCCAGGAAGAGTTACGGCCAGTACTACCAGCCGTAAATCTGACAGTACCCAGAAATACGGGCAAGAATCCTAGCCGAAATTAGGTTTACGGTTAGGTATTTCAGCCGTAACGGGGTAAAATCTGAAACTGACATTCCAGCGAGAGTTACGGCCAGGATTACCAGCCGTAAATCTGACGCTACCCAGAAATACGGGTAGGAATCCTAGCCGTTACTGGCTTTACGGTTAGGTGTTTCAGCCGTAATTCTGCAAAAAGCTCACTTGGGTCATTACGGCTAGGTCGTGTCAGCGTATAACCTGGCCGTAAGTACCTCTAAATAACCACATTTTTATCATGTTATCATTGCAAACACATAATAAGAGTAAAACTAGATTCTCCATATATAATGAGTGATTCAAAATACATAGGTTCACACCACATTGTTATCATATTATCATTTTAATCACCACCTTACAAAAAACATTGTTATCATATTATCACTAACCTTCACACCACATTTACTCATAGTCATCCTCATCGGAACTCATTAGTACACAAGGGCCATCCCTCGAAAACTATAATGCATCCCATAATTGAAATCTTTCCTCGAACCTATGACACCAACGCATTGGTATTTCGCCGTCACCTCCGTCTCCCTTCCTTAATGGAGGTAATGGGCATCCATATTTCAATTGGAGGCCGATATAATGGTTCATGTTCACAAACCCCATGATGACTATCTTTGGTGATTCTTCTTCGGTAAAAATACGTCTTGTTGGTGCGTATGTAACACTATGTGCATAGGAGATAGAATGAATAACGTAATGGAATGAGTTGGCGAGTAGATATCCGCATATTGGCATTCTCATCCAATATTCACTTGTCAATGCAGTGTTGCCCATTAAACTCCATTCAAATGCTTTGAACTCCTCATTTAGCACCGCCTCTGTGTCATCTCTTTCGAATCTCATCATTGGCTTGTACAAATCGGGGAAACCACGTAGTTCAAGCAAACACTTTTGCCTTACATAAGTAATTTGGTCGTCACCCCATTCTTTTGCCTGCTCAAAAAGTCCAAGTTGATCTACAAACACATGGTAACCACAATTTCCGTCACCCTCAACATCGTCGGTGGACTTGACGTACTCATGAATAAAATGTGGTAAAAAGTGCATGTAATTTTTGTATATTGTGTAAGTAGGTCGGATATAATTACCTTCCTCATCTATAGGGGGTGATTTCATCGGACCTACATCCAAAAAAAACGTCTCTTTCTCATCATCAAGGTTACTAACAACTATTTGTGGGGTGATTTGCGATGATTCGACCATATATGCTTTTCCTTTGGCATCATTACCTCGGCTTCTCGTTAATTTCTTAATTCCAACTGCGCCATCAACTTTTCTTTGGACTGTACTAGCTTTTTTTTTTGTTGAACCTTATTGGGATGGAACAACCGGGTCTTTAATTTTGACTCCACTATCAACTTTTATTTTTGAATTTTGTTGGGATGCAACAACCACCTTATTCTTGGGGCCTTTTACCTTCATTTCACTAGCTAGGCTTGGTCCGCCTTTTTCCATTTCCTTTCGTTTAAGTTTGTTTATAGCCGTATCTTTCGACTCGTTGTACAACTCATCTAACTTCTCAAAACCCGAAAGATCTCTTCGCATTGAAGGAGTCAATTGTAGACCCTCTTGAACCTTTCTCTTAGCTTCTGCCCTTTCCTGTTTCTTTGTTATTTTGTTCGAAGGCCTACCCTTGCCCTTCCCCTTGGTAGGTTCAAAAATATCTTCTTTAGTGAATGGATGGTTGAATTTCCGCAATTCATATAACCAAAGTTGTCTTTGCGCCTATAGTAAAGAAGCATACTTCTTAAAAAGTTCCTTGTGTGCCTCCGTGTCGCAAAACACGTCCCCAAGACCTTGATTTGGTAATGGATCGCTAAATGTTAGTTGTTTCCAAAATGGATCTATATCTTCGATCGGAATCATCCTTGTGGGATAATTTGCTACCGCATGCTTACATGGGAGACCCAAAACCGACTTGATGGGACAATTACATCTCATTCCCGGTGGAAAATTGTGTTCCTCCCAAGCCTCCACTTCCGTTATAATTTTTAGGATTGCCCATTGAGAAACGTATAAACTTATTCCCCGGAGCCAATGGCTATCCCTATAATCGACAAGCTTTCTAGATCGGCTCTTTTCAAAATCCCCTTTAATTCTATCGAGACCACGCATGAAATACTCGACCATAGCTTCAAAAACAACAACGAATCCACCATCACAACAATTTAACTTACTCTTGAACCGATAATGAGCCGACTCCACCGTGTTTATGGCTTGATTGTCATAATGTCTATAACGGTTTACCCATGCACTAACAAACTTTTTTTTGTGGGGATCCAATAACTCGTTCTTCAAATATGTTATAACATCCGGGTAGGTTGTCCATTTTTCCATTACAAAACGCTCCCTTAGGAAATAAACTTCTTCTGTGAACGACCATATTAGTTGTTCCCAATCAACTTGAAAATCCGCCCAAAGCACCTTGGCTATTTTTTCAATGATCTCAAACTTATCTTTCTCTTCTTTTTGTTTCTCCAATGGTAGTTTTTCAATCCTCTCCATCTCGGTCTTCTTTGCTGGCCAAATAACCCTCTTGCAATTAGTTTGCACATTGTTCCATAGATGAAACGTGCAAAGATGATGACGCGCGTAGGGGAAAACACGTGGTATGGCCCACATCAATGCTTGCTCCTTATCCGTAATCAACACCTTTGGAGTATAACCTTCTTGATATAATAACTTCACCTTTTGAAATACCCACATATAACTTTCCTTCGTCTCGTCTTTCAAGAAACAAAACGCAACGGTAAATGTCGACTTGGTAGATGTTTGCCCAATAAAGTTCAATATCGGCATGTTGTACTTCTTAGTTTTATATGTGCAATCCATAAAGAGAATTTGATGAAAGCATTTTGTCAATCGTACGCATTCCGGATTCGAGATGAAAAGATATTCCACTCCATTTTCTTCATTCGTGTCATAAGCGGTAGAGTACTTTGCCTCCTCAAACAAAAACAATAATTGTTGCATAAGCACTCTCTCTTGCCATGACTCATTTCTAAATTTTTCTCTTTCGTTATAGATAGTTGCCAATGAGGATGAGTTTTGGGGGTTTAACACCTTCACGCCACTAAGAATATCAATAGGTCTTGTGCGTCTTTTACTCAACACGTGTACTAACTCCTTTTCTAAGGGGTTGAGCCTTGCCGCATAAGGATGGCTGATCAAACTCTCCGGAATAGGATGATTATGATAACCCCGAGACGACTTTCACCATAAACCACACTTTCTTATCATCGTTATATTTAAATTCAAGCTTAAAAGGGCATCCGCATTTCTTTGTATTATAACGTCCCTTCTTCCTTGTTTTTTTTGGTTTATACTCACTACCCTTTTTCCAATGGCTCTCATACTTTCCACTACACTCGCAAACCATTTGAAAGGTGGTGGCTGTAACTTGGTTATTCTGGACTATGATGCACATCTTTTCAACCCTTGTGATCGAGCCCACTTCTTTGCATCTTCATTATCTTTCCACTCATAGTTGTTTGCATAGTGAGCACTTGTGTCCTCAAAAACTTGCACAGGTTGGGGTTGATCTTCCATAACCTCCTATTGGTCTTACATAACCACCTCTTGGTCTTCCATCAGAATGTACGGTACAATCTATAATAAAATGAAATATGTCACATCATTAGTCACAAAAGAAAATTAAACACACAGAAACGGCTGGGTCGACAAGTGATATTCCAGCCGTCAATGCGTATACGGCTGGGTCGACAAGTGATATTCCAGCCGTCATAACTTAAACGGCTGGGTCGAAACGTGATATTCCAGCCGTCATAACTTACACGGTTGGGTCGAAAAGTATTATCCCGAACCGTAATATGGTTACGTCCAGGAATTCCAGGACGTAAACTAGCATGTAACTGGAAGAGTCAGCTTACGGCCTAGAAAACGAGCCATAAATAAAGTTATGGCTGGGTAACCCAGCCGATGCAGACATCATTAAATAGCATTTAATATTTTCGGCCAGGATACCTAACTGCCGCCGACAGTATTAAATGCTTCCCATGCAAGTAGAAAAAACCTGGCCGTAATTTTTTAGTTACAGCCAGGAATATTCATCGTTCCATCCGTGATAGTTTAGTAATGGCTGGGAGTTCATCAATAGTGAGCCGTAATATATGATAACGGCCAGGAGTTCATGATTTCCTAGCCGTGATTGTACCTGGCGGCTGGAAACCTAGGGTTTTCGGAAGTAAAAAATCGAAACTTCTTGCCTCTCTGAGCTTAAAAACTGTAATTGGAGTTAGAATAGAGGTATACCTGGTAATCTTGAGCATTTGTTCCTTCGATTTCTTCTTCTTCTTGGGTTGGTCCTTCGAAATCATAGTAAGGTTCATAAGGGTTATTTTGAGTTTGAGAAAAAAAATCATGATTTTCTGAAAAATCAGCAAAGAACTTATCGTTGTTTATGGGTATTAATATGTTATTGTATTTTGAAGATGATGGTTCACCTACATCAAAAATGTTGCTTGAATCACTCATTTCCATTTTTTTACCCAATTTTTTTTTCTCTTCTTCTTCTTCTTCTTGTTCTCCTCTTCCCTCTGATTTTTTTTGTTTTGATTTTCATCTCCATCACTTAACTTAAAGAAATGAATTAGTCTTAATTCATTAGCTAATCATGATTAGTGATGTTAATCAAGTTTATTATCTCAAATCAAATGGGGGTCATATTAGTCATTATATAAATATTAGGATAGGGGGTGTTCACTATTGCTATTTAGTGACCCTATATAACCCCCAAAAAACCAACCTTTTTTAAGCCCCAATAATAGGATTCTTTTTTTAATACGAAAAAAAGATTTTTATTTCATTTAAATAGAAGTAGACAAAAGAGTTCCATCTGAAGTTGGCGCCTCGGTAAGCCAAGAGGGCATATTATGTTGCCATTCTTGTTTAGAATTAAAAGAAAGTGTTTTTTTCGCAATTGAATCTGCGACATTATTTCCTTCATAATGGATAAAAGTGCATTTTCATGTGTTGAAACTATTAAGCAAATAGATTATATCTTGACTGATGTTAACATTGGTCCATTTGATCGCATCTCCTTTCCACTAATTCCATTCACCACTCTCTGGCTGTCACCTTCTAGATGCGGATTCAAAAATCCTTTCTCCTTTGCCCACACCACTGCTTCAAATGCTGCCAATGCCTCTGCTTGCTCTGGGTTCAGTGCTGATGTGCAGTTTCCACAAGCTCCATTGCTTGTACCTGTCACATCACGGATAATTAGTCCAATGCATGACAATCTATTAAACTTGTAGTAAGCAGCATCAAAGTTAACTTTGATGTCATTAATTCCAGATTTTTTCCATATCCTTTGTTGAACTAGAGATATATTATCTCTTCTTCCTGTAGGTTGAGCTATCTGTATTCTTTGCCAACTAGGCATATGAGTCTTAATACCTGTAACAATTGAAGAAGAAAAAAAATGTTCATTCTCAAAAATAACACTACATTTCAGTTTCCATATGTGCCACACTGTAAAGCATATGCTGTGAAATTGATTAATATTCTTATGTCTATTTTTGGGTCTCTGTCGAACCGAGTTTTCATCCATCCATGCATGTTCTTACCCTGTAGCAACTGCACATAATTTACATCAATGTTAGATAGAACAGAAGTGAAAACATTGCAATCCAGAAAAATGAGTTGGCTAGTTTCTATTTGACCAGTACATAGAGGACACTCAACTTGAGTGTGAGAAGTGAATCTAAAAGTTTTATCCCTAGTTGGAAGGCACTGATGTAGAAATTTACACATGAAGTGCTGAACTTTTAAAGGAATCTTAGTTTCCAAACTGCTTTCCAATCTATAATATCACTATTAACTGGCCTAGATTGAGTTGAGTCTAAGATGGCTCTATAAGCAGTCTTAACAGAAAAGTTACCATTTTCTGCTGGTTTCCACCTAAGAGTATCTTTTCCTTTAATAGGAATTCTAATATCCCTTATAGCAGCAACACTGTCTCTATCAAATAAGGCTTCTAAGGTATTGATATTCCATGTATTTGTTACAGTGTCTATCTGTTAGAGCATTGCTCGGTCGAACTCGAAAGCGTTGCTATCTCAAGCTTGTTTGTCAAGTTTAGTTGCCAAAATTATAATTCTTGATTTTTAGTCTACTTATAGCTAAGTCTCGGATTAGGATAGTAAGTGTAGTTAAGCCTTAGACTCCACGGCGTTCATCGAATGAAGACGAAGAACTACTCAAGGGAACTTGTGGAACTTCATCAACAAAGAGGTATGTGGAGACTTGAACTTATCTATCACTCAAAAGTCTATCTATTTTATCTCCTATTTTTAGACAAAAGTCGTATTGCTATATAGACTTCATTTATACACATTTTCCATTTCGAGCCGAGTTTAACTCACTTATCTATTCCTCGAAATATTTGTTGGTAAGCTTTCGCTTTGGCCAAGTTCATCTTTACTCGTGACGAAAGTCATGTTGATTATTTCAATAACTTGAAAATCGTTTTGATGAAAATTAATTTGTGAATAATAACTATATAACATCCTTTAAGAAAGTTTCAATGATTGAAATGAGAGTTTAGAACATGTAACCATTTTTGGATATAAACATAGTGTGTTCTCACATTTGTGTAAAAGTCCAAAACCGGGAACCCAAAGTATGCGTACCCGTACGCGTACTGGCGGTTGTTGGAAATCCGGGTGAGTATGCGTACCCGTACGCATACTAACGGAAAGTTCACGTCCGTGGATTTCTGCTGGAGTTTGAAAGTGAAAAACAAACTCAATCCGATTACTTAAGTATGCGTAACCGTTTGCGTACTTAGGTAGGTTACTTTCTAAAATCGGTTTGTTCATGAACTAAAATATTTATATAATAAGGAATGCAATCTTTGCAAACCGTGGCTATAATGTTCATGAATCGATTTGAGTGAATCAAAGCCGATTTTGCTTCGATTGTGTCTTGTATACTTCTATGAGATTTAAGCAATTGAACAACTCTCTAACTAGTTCATTTGAGTCATTTGAACTAGTTATGGTGAAGATGAATAAGGTTGATATGAAAGTGTTCATATGGCTAACCATTGGTTAACTATTGTTGAACCAACTAAGTGTACACGTTTAGGTATGGTTACCCAAACCTAATGAAGTTACATTTCATTTGTGTATAACAAGCTAAGTTCGATCTAACGGTTGAAAGATATTAGCTTGAATCTAATCAGGTTTTCATCTAACGGTGAATATTGAATGCTTTGTTACCAAGGTAACTTAGATTGCAAACCCTGATTTGGAGACTATATAAAGGAGAACTCTAGCAACTGGGAAACCTAATCCCCACACCTCATGTGTGATACTAGTTGTATAAGCTAGAGTCGATTCTCCTTTAACCTTAGGTTTTTCACGAAACCCTGTAGGTTAATGACTTAAAGACTTCATTGGGATTGTGAAGCCAGACCCAACTATTTTCTCTTTAGTTGCGTGATCTGATCTTGCTGTTTCTATCGTGTTTGAGTACAATCGTAAGATTGGCTTGAGATTTATATCTTCGATAGGAAAGATAGAAAAGTAGTCACAAACACCTTCGTCTCACCGTTTGTGATTCCACAATATCTTGTTTCGTCAATCGATTAAGATTATTGTGAGGTGATTGATAATTCTAGGCTGTTCTTCGGGAATATAAGTCCAGTTTATCGATTGGTTCCTGTTCACCTTGATTTATCAAAAGACGGAACAAAACTCGTAGGTTTATCTGTGGGAAACAGATTTATCTATTCAATAGACTTTTCTGTGTGATACAGATTTGTTTATCAAGTCTTCGACTTTGGGTCATAGCAACTCTTAGTTGTGGTTGAGATCAGCTAAGGGAATCAAGTGCGTAGTATCCAGCTGGGATCAGAGACGTAAGGAGCGCAACTGTACCTTGAATCAATGTGAGATTGATTAGGGTTCAACTACAATCCAGACCGATGTTAGTTTGTGGTAGGCTAGTGTCTGTAGCGGCTTAATACAGTGTGGTGTTCAAATCTGGACTAGGTCCCGGGGGTTTTCTGCATTTGCGGTTTCCTCTTTCACAAAACTTCTGGTGTCTGTGCTATTTCTTTTCCGCATTATATTTTGTTATATAATTGAAATATCACAGGTTGTGCGTTGAATCGATCAATTGGTAAATCCAAACTTTGGTTGTTGATTGAAATTGATTGATCCTTGAACATTGGTCTTTGGTACCGTTCAAGTTATTTCTCTTGTATTCAATCGGGATCGCAAATTCCTATTTGTTTGAGTGTGGATTTAATCGAGAAATTGAGATATAACTCTTTGATATACTTTTTATTAAGATTGAGTCTGACTGTCTAGTTGATTCTCTTAAAAGTATATTGGAGTTTGTCCATACAGATTGCTAAGCGAAATATTGGGTGTGGTTGTTATACCCCCACTTTTTCACTATCAATTGAGAAACGGTACTAACATTGGCAGATATGAAATTAGATTTGTGTGGCCCATTTATGGTAGGTACCCAGGTATCCTTCCATATACTTATGTTAGTAACATCTCCTAGCTGCCAACAGTAGAACTTTTTGATGATTTTGAGCCCATCACATATTCCTTTCCACACCCAAGAACCATTCCTAGACAAATGACAATTCAGAGAGTTAAAACCATGAAAATATTTATGACAAAAAAGAACAACCCCAGGGGACTTCAGGGTCTTCAAGCATCCTCCAAGCTAATTTAGCTAGGAGTGACTGGTTAAGGATAGCAGATTGCCTTATATTCAAACCTCCCAAGTATTTTGAGAGAGCAACATGATTCCATTTTTTACTAAAAACACCTTTCTCACCTTGTTTTTTATTCCACCAGAAATTTCTTCGGATAACATCCATTTTTTGTGTGATTTTCCTAGGCATAGGGAAAACAGCCATGTGATGGCTAGCAATAGTCCGATAAAACAGATTGTGTGAGAGTGGTTTTACCTGGTTGAGCAAAGTATTTTGACTGCCATGGAGTAAGTATTTCATCAAACTTATCCAACAAAGGAGCAAAAGACTCAACTTTGTTTTTCTGAAGCAAGAGGGGCACACCTAGGTATTTGTCCTGCAAACCCATTCTTTTGATATTCAAAATATTTGAGATTTCATTCTTGATATTGTTAGGAACCTTAGGACTAAAAGCTAATCCTGATTTTTCAAAGTTCACAGATTGACCAGAATATTTACTAAAACTATCTATGATATTAGTTATATGTCTAGCTTCACAAGGCTTAGCTCTAGCAAATAATAAACAATCATCAGCAAAGAATAAGTGACTTACATCAGGGCTATTCTTGGTGGCTATACAACCATGAATATCATTATTTTTCTCAGCAACAAACAGATTTCTAGACAAAGATTCCATACACAGTATAAAAATCTAAACAAAGATTCCAAACTAATTTTTAGCTTTTCGACTTCTTTTAGTTGAAAAGTAACTTTTAAAGTTGAAAATGTGGCTAGGAATTTGCACTACTTATCATGGTGAAACTAACACGAAAACAATTATACATGATACAACTGTAAATAATCATATCTATGTTGATATTAAGTTAGTTTTTTTTTTTTTTTTTTTGAAAGAATTATACAAACAGCTGAAGAAGGAAAAAAATCAGTACATATCAGCAGATCAAGCAACTAGCAAGAATAAAAGGCCAAATATCCGGCAACTGGGGCACTATGCATCACATCATATTAGGCGAGATTACAAGGTGCAAGTTGGCTCCTCTCTTAACAAATTTGTAAGAAAGGGAAAGATGATTCGAGATGAGACTGATATCTTCAAGAATTCTCTGAATCCTCCAAGGTGTGAATTTTATTTCTATTTGGCATGTTCGCCACAGTTTGACAATCACTTTCCAGAATGATACTTTGAGACTGTGTTGGGATTAGCAGTTCAATATTGATCAAACCACTGTATATATAAAACATGAAATGGCCACTCCACTCATTGTCAATAGGTTTTTAGTTGAAAGTCCAGAAATCTTACATAATATCATAATTAGGCCCATACGTGATGGTTAAATGTCCATTTGTACACGATCCACGAGTTAAGAGACTGAAAAATACCCCTTATCCCTGAAGGGGAATGTTGAGATAAATAGTACAGCATTCGCCAAACCACTAGCCTTTATACGCTGAAAAACGCCCTTGTCCCCGATGGGGAGGGTTGACATTAATGATACAATATTGACCAAACCACTAGCCTCTATATATACACAAACATAAAATGAAAAGGCCATTCCGCTCATTGCCAATATAATAGTCTGGGAGAAACTGTACGTCGCTTCCACTGGAAGAAGAAACCACTAGCCTTTATATACAAATATAACATTAAAGGGTCATTCTACTCATTGTGTGAGGGAAAATTATCCGCTTATATGCAAATATATCATGAAAGGGTCACTCCACTTATTGCAAATGTTATATTCAGGGGAAAACCTTCTGCCACTTGAGAAAGATCATTGTTGAATATAGACATTGAAGCAACAATTAGGCTACCATTGTTAACTCTTACAATAGCAGTAACAACAGATTTACCTATGTAAATCGTTGTATCAAGATTAATCTTAACAATAGTTTCTAGAAGAAGATTCCAAATTTGATGTCATTCTGAACTGCAATACTGCTATGATCTTGAGCAACATGCAAATTAATAGTGTCATCCAAATGTATTAGTTCCTTTACTCCCCTTGTTGCGCATGGATTCGATCTTTCTATTAGATATCCGTGCTTTTTTGAAATACTTTTGAAAGTAATTAAAACATTATAGGATTCTAAGTACTAATATAGATTCGTTCATTTTTGTAATATGTCTAGATAAAAGAAAAATACCATGTGTACGTAGTACTTGTTAGGAGAAACCAATTTTAGACCGGGTCTTTTTTAGTTGGTTTTGGAGCTACACCAAGCTTTACTTTTTATAAATAAACAGATTATTTTCCACTGTAATGAGGTCTTTTTTTGAATCAATTTCTGATATCACGTATAATATTTTTATTATTCCTGGTGATAAAATAAATGATGAATGTTCAGTCTAGTTACAGTGAAGTATATATACAGATTGGCTATCAAATCTTTCATAGTCCAGACAACCACTGTACATGTGCATATCTGTCTTCATCTACAACATGGGATGTGGATCAACAACCACAATTATCAACGTTGATATCCTCAAACAATATAGAAAGAAAGACAACCTTAGATATCATTATCTCAGTAAGAAGAGAAGGGTTTCTTTGCTATAAAGCTCGATAATTAAAAGGATAAAATTAGGATAAGTTCAGAAGGATCTTGGAAGGTATCTGATCAATATCTTCAAGTTAGAGATTATGAGACAGTATTCAATCTAAGTGAACTTCTCTAGATAACGTGTGGATGAAATTTCCAAGTTTAAGCTTGGAATATTGAATGGGGGAAATCTGTCGCTAATGGCTAAAGCATTTGGGAAACCGATTCAAATAAAACATAACACTCTTCTTATGGACTTTGTTTCTTTGCTAGTGTGTTGGTAGAACTAGATTTTGCAATGGATATCATGGGGCGTGTTTGGGTGGAGGATTACGAAGATAATGACAAAGAAGGGTTTTTGCAAAAAAATGGAACTCGTCTTAAAGTTTTGCTCCCACTATAAAATTGTGCAACACTTTGTATGTGATTGTAGATTGAAAATATTGGATGTATCAATATAGAGTGGTGATTTGGATAATCGTAATAAAGTTATCATTACAAAGATACGAAGTCAATGAAAAAATAGGAAAACTATGTCTGATGCAGAGATTCAAGAAGACAGTAAAAATGTTGTCGAGATTGAGCAAGGTGGTCATTCAAATTTAACAAAAGTTAACACCTCTTTGTTTGCCCCTTCATTGATGCATATTCGAGTTTGAAACCTATAGCATATATCAAGGACTTGGAGAATAAAAAGAGGTAGCCACATCTAGGGTTGTTGCTTGTGACTCTGAGGTGAGTATGTCTAAGCCATCTTTTTCGGAATCTATTCTAGTGTCCAAGAAAATTATAAGCTTGAAATCTAAAACTACCGGTCTTTTTCCTATGTACTTCGAATTCAAAAGTCAAAGGTCGACCCTAAGTCGTTTGATGATCCGGAGAAAATTTCTACAGTAGACCTCATTAAGTTAAGTTCTGTGATGGAATTGGGGTTACCTTTTTTGTACAAAGATTGTCAAGAAATGTTTAAAAGTCTTGCGGAAATGTCAAATGACTGCAACTTTTTTTTAGATAAGTCGATGGTGTCATAAGTTATCTCTTCTCTAGTTGTTGATCTTGTGAAACCTAGAACTTCCCTTTATCTTAATTTAAATTTATTTGCTTCTTTTATGGGCTACATGCTCTCTTTAAGTTGTAGTCGGGTTAACAAAGCTTGTATGATTTTGAATATTATTACTTTTGCCCATCAAAAAATAAAATAAAATATATATATAGCTAAATAATTTTCACCAATATGTCAAAAAGGGTTTCAAATGATTGAACAATGGATTTAATAAGTTGCATGACTCTCGTGGTAATTTTACATGGACAAAATCCATCTTTGGGTACGCGGAATGAGAGTTTGTTCATTAAAAACATCTAAAAAGAAAAGGTCGATGAGTTAGTAATAACCAAATAATGTATATGTTCCGTAATAGATTTTTCAAATTATAACTTTGATACAATATACTTCAAACATTTGATATGTATGTGTGTATATATATTTAAGGCTGCACAAGAACCCGGCCGGAACCGGTATATGGGTACATGGAACGGGAATGAAAATGAGAACCGGTAGAGGACTAGGTATATGGAACGGTTTTATCCTATTCTCGACTAGTACCGGACCAATAGTACCTAATTAATAACCTTTGATATAAATTAATCCTAGCCATCTATATTAGGTCTTATATATCAACTATCATCTTTTCTATTTAGTTTTTATCGTTTTCTTTTTCTTTTTCTTTTTCCTCTCAACTGAAGTTTGAAGAACATGATCACCTTCTTCTTCACCACCACCACCACCTAACATCAGCAAAGAGAAATCATCATCTTCTTCTCTTATTCTATCGACAACAACAAGTTAAGGTAAATCACTCATCTAAATTTGGGTAATTGTAAGTAGCTCAGATTGGTTTGAGGACTGGATTCTTAATAATTAATTGCGTGTATAATTAAATTGTTTGATTGCATGTTTGAATCTGATTTAGGGTTTTATTTGAGATAGATTTGGATTGATTTGTTGCTGCAGGGAAATTAGGGAATTGAGTTGTTGAATTGCTGATAGAGGATGAGAACAAGGAACAAAAAATTGAGAGATTAAACAGTGTTTTGATGGGTACGTATATTGGTTTGAACATGTAAGTCGTGATTGAACTGTGGTTTTGAACCGTGGTTTATTTGAATAACAAATGAAAATTAGGGTTCTTACTTCTTAGGGATGATTTGTGTTGAAATTGAAGAATTGGGTTACGATGCTTGTGTTCAAAGAAGCAGGAGATCGAGATTACAACAGTATGGGTTTCAAATGGTGGCTTGTTTGGCTAAAAGTTGGTGGTGCTGAGATATGTGCAACTGGTGTTGGTTGGCTGCAATGGAAACTAGGGTTCTTAGGGATGATTTGTATTGATATTGAAGTTATTTGGTTCTGATGTTTGTTGGTTGTGTAGGTTACATTGTGAAAACATGGTTGATATGGAAATTAGGGTTCTTGCTGCTGCTTTTTTAATTGGTTTAATTGTATTGATTATTAAAACTTAATCTGTTTTTTGTGATTTTGGATCCATTTTTCTGTATATTCTGAAAACATTTTTTTAATAGGTGAAAACTCGGTACTGGACTTATACCATACCGGTCTTTTAGGTACAGGTACTCAAGTAGAGAACCGGTCGATAGGAGGTACATGTACCGGGTTCTTAGGAAACCTGGACCGTACCGGCCCATGTGCAGCCTTATATATATTTATAGTAATTTAATTCTGAATAACCAACTTAAAATAAATCAATTAACAAACTGTTTTTTATTATGTCTATCGTCGATTGAAAATCTAGATTGAATGTATTGATTTTTAAAATTTACGTTAATCGTCATCAGCTGAGATTGAAAAGAAAAAAGACATTCAACGGTTCTTAGTACCTAGACATGTTTGGGATCTAGGTTTAGATTCTTTGATTTGGCTTTGGATTCTTCAACTTCCTTTTTTAATATGTAATTTGTAAATAAACTAATGAAAAAAAAAAATAAAATATCATATTGTATCATGGGAATTTAGCTAATCTTTTTTATCATTATTCATATTCTATATTTCACCCTTGAAAGAATCTTTTGTACCGTACGTATAATGGTTTTCACCCATCATTTTTCTATTATAACGTTAAGATTAAAGAACAAACATTTTGTGCAAAAACAAATAAATCACCTAAAGGAAAAAATGAAGTGGCCTCGCACATTTTTAAAAACTATATATATATATATTAATGTTAATATTCGGTAAGTATAGGTGTCATGACATGGATTTAAAATATATTAGTAAAACAATATAATTTATTTTTATAAGAGTTTGAGTTCTATAAAAACTTCACACCCCTTAAAGAAACATACATATGAAATAAAAATGAGATAATGTTATTTCAGATTTACTGTCATGGTGCTTCAGAAGCAGTTCTCGATGAAATCAAAAAAAATCAAAGCGTTGACTTTTCATATTGAATCCTTGGAATGACTCTTCGTCAATTTGGAAATACATCACCGAAATCACTCTGGTATGAGTTGGCCTATGCCAAGGCTAAAGGAAGGATGTGTGAGAATGATCGTCTCTGCTATATCGTACTACGAAGTTAGTTTAAGGGTCATAGTTCAGTCTGGGTCGCACTTAAAAGTATGAAATCATGTCATACTAGTAGTAACAAGTGTTATCCTTGGGAAGATTGCAGTCATGTGTAAAATTGAGGTTTAATTGGTTTCTCGGGACTCGGAATTCTCATATACACAAAAAAAAAAAAAAAAAAAAAAAAAAGTCTGCGTATAATGATCTTGTATCTCCTAATTAGAGTGATATGGTTAAGTTTTGCAATGTTCCGTATTGCATGATAACAAAACTATATATCTTTTGAGTTGTTGTGTTTTGTGTGTTTTTTTCTTCGTGATGGTTTATATAAACAATTCAGATATGTAGTTGGGAAAAATTGCGATATCCAAGTAACTGATGTAGATATCATGAAGATTTAGTCTCATAAGTTAGGCAAGGATTTAACAGTAATACAGATAGTATCTAATATTTAGAAACAACAAGGATGCGGATTTGAATCTCTCAAATTTGTATTATCAAATTCGTTGAATTGACTTTTTACGAAACAAGAACAGGTGAAGTCCATCCCTCAAACCCAAGCATATTTGATGTCTTAAGAGTAGCATGGTTGTTAATGCCCATTCAATCTTTTGTGAACACTAAATGAGAATCTCGTAACATGATTAAGAACTATAAATATCTAACAAAGATTATGACTATCCCGACTTACAACTTGCGATGTTTGCAATTGATATGTCATGCGTAGAGATAATTTCACAAATAAAAATTGTAAACTACAAGTTTGGAACAATATATATGGTGATACATGTATGATCAATGTATATTATTTCAAATTTGGACAATTATTTAAGATAAACATATGAGGCTGGACCACCATGACATTAAATAAGTAATAACATAATATTAAAATGCTATTAATTACCAAACAGAGGTAATATTTTCTTCTTGTATACGTAATATAAAGAAATTAATTCGCATGTATAACATTCATATAATTATCAAACTTCATGAAGAGTATGAATTTAAAAGTTTCTAAGTTAGTATATCATTACTTGATGCATCTTATCCATGTTAGTCTATTAACTTTGTATCTTATCCTGGATGAAGCTAGTCAGATGAAAAATGAAGATATGTACAACGTCATTACATCATCATACAATTTAGGTGCAATGATAAGTTTTTTAGGTGTCATTGTTTTTAGTTCAATGGAATGTGGAAAACTCCTTGAAATGTGTACCTAGTTGATTTTTCATGTTATTGATCACCAATCACCTTCAAGTCACATCTTAATATCTGATTGAATGTCTTATGGGTTATGATAACCTTCAAGTCACATCTTAATATCTGGTTGAATGTCTTATGGGTTATGATAACCTGAATGATTCTTTTGTTAAAGATTCTCGAGCAATCTAGACTAGCTAGGTGAAAAAACTTGTCTTCCTGAAAGAATACACAGGATACTCCATGTTAGAAAACCTTCGAGTTTCTAGGAAGGAGTCATAGAAAGTTACTTTTAGTGCTTTGGAAAATGATATATCCTCAAATACTAACCTTACCGGTGATTAGTATTCTTATCGTCAACTGTAGGTTATTTAATTCTACTCCCTCGCTTTTGGACGTTTCATTAACAAATATAATCTGATAAGTGATGCTAAAAGCTTTAATTTGGGAGGGATGATCTAGAGTTCAAGAGTCATTGCAGTACATCTTTCCAAAGGATATACTTCAGGTTCATTGAAATACTTATTCCATTATCTTGATCATCGAGAACTTGACCCTACCTCATACTATGAAAAACAAATCCATAATGATAACTAATTATTTATTCGTGTTGCTGGAGTGAGATTATCTCTAAAAAAACCTAAGTATACAAGGGTAGATTCCTTATCAAGACGACTAAACCCAGTTATGGGACCAGTAAATCTCGCACTAGCTGACCCAAGATCAACAACTATTTGTCATGAAGCAGAAGCAAATTAGTTTATGACAAGATAAGTACAAATTAGTTCATGACTGTTTACCACGATTAGTACAATAAAGCTTACAAATGTGTGAAACAATACGAAGAAAAACTGGTAAACTTGGTGCTTCCCTGTCCAAAATTCTTATGTCGGTTGCATGGTCGACATTAAAGACTAGTATTACCACTTTAGGTCCTCTATTTTTTCCACTCAGATGATGTCTTTGATTTCTCATTATAGTGGTGACTAAAAAGATATTCAAGAATCCAAAAACCAAGCTCTCAGATAATCAATCATAGAAAATCTACTTCGTTTTCATTTTGTTATTTATTATAATTATCATTCCTCAAATCTTAATTTTTCACCTTTGTGTCTAATGGTTCTTTTCACTTTGTATTAGTTTTTACCCTAGAAATTTGCCATTATAAGATTAAAAATTAAAGAATATACACATTTTTTTGTTTTGGAAAATCACAAAGAGGGAGATATGAAGTATGAAAAAAAAAGTATTTATATTGTTAAAGGTATGTCTTATTGGTGGGGCCATAGGTTTATTTTTTTTCTTTAGGCTACAAAATAAATTCTCCCTTATGAATCCTCAGCGTAATCTCCGTGAAATTGTTGTACCTAAGAAGACTATAACTTGTGTTCCTATATTCTCCTTGCTACCGTAAGAACTACGAACTAGCATCAGACACATACCTCGACATTCTTTTGTCTTTGAAAATCAATATGTATTCGAGAAAAAAAAAAATAGTAGGATAAACCTGTGTTACTGAGTATGTGGCGTTGATAGACGCATTTATGTGTTTATTTTCGTCTCTACTGTGCATATTGTTAGTACCCATTTTTGTACTTATTATGGTATTTTGTGTGTGTGTAGGTATTTCTGGGGAATAAACATTTTTGGAAAAATCGGCTCGAAAAGTTGTCTAAATGCACCCCATGGGACAAGTGTTATACGGACTCCGGCAGCGGATAAGGGGCACCCATGGCTATGTGTAGCCCAAATTCATCTTTAGCACCCATCTTCATCATTTGAAAATGGATTTTTGGCGGGAAATTGCTTTTCTTCACTGGCAGTTGGGTCGATCGATTTTTGATGATGTTATGAAGAGACTAAAGGGCTGATTTTTTATGGGTAGTTGTGATATGACCTAATAAACATGTTTTGGGCTTTAGGTTCGACCGAATTTGGCTGAGTAATCCGCAAGAAGAAAACAGGGAGAAACGAGAATATCACGTGTCGATGAGATTATGTGGAAGATTGCGTGAAGATTAGAGCGAGTTTAACATCTTATCAGCGTGCAAGAAGTGTGTGGAGATAAAACAGACGCGTGGAGGAGCTAAACAGAGAATGAAAATCTTGATTATTCCCGTACCATGAATAAAAGATATTGTGAATATTTTGGAATTAATGGAGGAGATTCAACGCCTGTTTTTGGTATAAATAGAGTACCTGGGAGACTTAGAGAGGGGGTCGAGAGTTTGGGGAGCTGAGGAGAGCCAGAGAAGAAGAAATCACAAGTTGCAGAACTCGGTTTCTGCTGCTGCTGCTGCTGATGAACGCGAAGAACATAAGACGCAACGTAACCGTCGTTCTTCAACAGTGACAGCGACAATAGGATGAGGGTCGTATTGCTACAGTGACAGCAGCACTACACTTGTATCGTTCTTTGGCACAGTGATTATCCGACACTTTATATGCGTCACAAAATTCTGTTTGTAATTATTTTCTTCCATTTCATCATTGTAAACACCATTTGAGCTATAAATAAATCTTTTGAGCGTGTTTTCATCATGATGAGGTAAACCCCAACACTGGGACGACGGAGGAGGTCGAACTTCATACATGGGTAAATTTGTTTTATTTTTTTATGACTTTTGCATTAAAATTAATTGAAATATGATTTGATTAAATTGGTTGTCATTTGATTAGATGGGTCATGCTTAGCTTAGGTGATTTGATGTCCCATGCTTAATATTTACAATCAATGTTTTGAGAATCTACCTTGGCAAAAATAGAGTCCATGTTTACCTTATGTTATGGAGATTGGCCGAATCCTTAGTTCCAGTACCTCTTGCACCAATTGTAAAATCATTGTATATTTCTATTAAATTTAAAAACTCGAATCTTCACAAGTCTTAGAGTTCGAATCCTATTTACCACTACTACAACAAAGTTGAAATCACATCAATTTTTGGCGCCGCCGACGCGGACTTGTTTTTAAGTTAGAGTTTTTAGATTTATTTATTTATTTTTATTTTTATTTTTTTTAGATTTTTATTATTTTCTCTTTGTTCTATTTTACGTTTCTTTGGGTATATTTCTTTGTGCTACAGGTTTGGAGTTTGGACCGAAAAGAATTTAAGCCAAAGACTTTGGTGACTAAGAGATTAGGAGCCAAAGATAAAAGCTAAAAGAAAAGGAACAGAAAGACAAAGAAATTTTTTTATTTTTTATTTTATTAGGTTTTTAGATTTTTATTTTATTTTTATTTCTTAGATTTTCTTTAGATTTTATTTTTAGAAACTGTATATAAGACTTTATTTTTGTTTTTTATTTTTATTTTTGGGACATTTGAACACTTGGACATTATTATTTTATTTTTAAACCCTACGGAAGGGTAGTTTTAAATACAAAATGTTTGCAGGGAAGGACGACGATTACGATATCGTCTCGGCCCCTCGGGTTCGTACATGACATAGGAGTCGTGGCCCGAGTCGACTTCAGCGGTTCTTCGCCCGTCTGGTACGGGAGGTAAGTTTTTCGAAACACCCGCGAATCCCCTGTCAGCGGGTTTACTGTCTGCCTTAAGGTGAATATATGTTGAGGACTGAATACGGACTTTAATTTCCTAGTAAAGGGCAAGGACTGGTCATACAAGATAAGGGTTCGGATTTCATCACCGTTCTCTTCTTGCCCGCCTTAGGAAAACATATCCTACGTGAACCCAAACTTAAAATATTGACTAGAACGAGACCTATAGGGTAACGCGCTTAATAGGAAAGTCGTTCGAAAAATATTGGTTGCTCTTCTAAGCATACCTTGAAGTTCAGGAAGATTACTGTAAGTCGATTAGATCCGCCTTGTAACCCAAGGAAGCATTGCCAAAGAGGTGGGGGTATCAAAGCTCCTCTTAGCTTCCCCTACTTCTCTTCGACTCACTTTATTCGGATCGATCTAGAGAGGTTTTCTTAGATTGTAACGAATTCCTTTTCGAAGGATTAGAAGCTGGTCTAGAAACAATCTAAGTGGAGCCATCATGCTTGTTGTTTGCTAGAAATTTTTAGGTTTGTTTTGGTGGAGTCAGCCTGCTGTGTGTTTGCTTAAAACCTCCCGTCTTTAGGATTTTTATTTTTATTTTTATTTTTCTTAGTGTATGCCAAAATCGCTCAAGTCCATTAGTGAGCGTGCTTGGAAAAGAGACACTTTTGGCCGTTTGATTAGTGACGAGCCTAGAGGTTTTTCTTTTGAAGACGGGGAGCTCGAAGACTCTTCTTTGGAGAGCCCTGTTTTTGGAAAATTCAATTTTGAGAATTTAAGTCTTAGTGAGGAATTCACCCCTAGGATTTTTACTGTGCCAACAATGACAACTTTGAAGGAGTACATGTACCCAACTAGGACCAACTGACCATCGTGCATTAAGTTGCCAGCCTCTACGGCTAGTTATGAGTTGAAACCTGGTATTCTTCAGATGATCCCTATATTCTTAGGAAAAGATAATGAAAACCCTTACTTTCACATAAGGGACTTTGAAGAAATTTGTGGAACAATTAATATTAAAGACCTTAGTGAAGAAGTCTTGAAACTTAGGATGTTCCCCTTTTCCCTGAGAGATAAAGCCAAGACCTGGCTGAACAACCTACCATCTGAATCCATAAAAACATGGCAGGAACTTATTGATGCCTTCTATTTTAAATTCTACCCTAAGCATAAAACTGCAGCTGTTATGCAGAAAATTAGTACTAGTGTTCAACAAGAGGGAGAATCTCTTTATAGGTTTTTAGAGAGATTCAATGATCTCTTATCCCAATGTCCTCACCATGGGTTCGAAAAAAATGAAACTAGTAGGGATTCTTTATGATGGTTTAGACTATTCGACCAAAGCCACGGTCGAGTCTTTGTGCGCTGGAGAGTTCACTAGTAAAAATGCTAATGATGCGTTTTCCTTCTTAGAAGATGTCGCCGAAAAATCCCAACAGTGGGAGTCTTGTGTTGAACCCCCTAAAAGACTCTTGATCAATAGAAGTTGCACCAATGTGGTTGATACAGGCTTTGGGTCTGATGCTAAGTTTACTGCTTTGTCTAAAAGGTTAGAAGCTTTGGAATTGAATCAATCTAAACATAGGTCTTTTGTTGAACCTGATAATAGGATTAGAGCCTCTCAAGTCTCTAGTTGTGGAATAGAACCCAGTAACTCGTTTTGGGAAGGTCAGGATAGTGAAGAGCAAGCCCATGCTGTCTATAACAATGCTAGATTTGAAAACCGATAGAAGTTTGACCCCTACTCAGAGACCTACAACCCTGGTTGGAGAAACCATCTTAATTTCTCTTGGTCTAAAGGAAAGAGTCAAGGACAGTCTAGTAATTCTCATCCTCCCCCAGGTTTTGGTTATAATAAGAACCCTTCAGGTCAAGCCCAGTTCCAGAACCCTTCTAAGAATAGAATAACTAGCTTAGAGGAATCTCTTAGCTTATTAAAAAGGAGCCAGGACATGTTCGTAAAGACCCAAGAAGTATTACTAAAGAACCAGGCTAGTTTTCAAGAGGAAACCAAGCAGAATTTTCAACATAATGCCAAGTCTCTTGCTAAGTTAGAACTTCAAGTTAGTCAAATGGCTAAGATTCTAAGTGAGAGAGATAATGGGAGTTTTCCTAGTCAGACTCAACCTAATCCTAGAGGAGTTCATGAAATAGGAGGAAGATCATTTGATCCTGTGAATGCAATCAAAACCCTTAGGAGTGGTAGAGAAATAGACAATAAGGTTGCCATGCCTGATAGTGAACATGCTGTAGTTCACCCTTCTGAATCAGAAGCTGAAGAGATTGATGGAACCTCTAAGGAGACTAATAAGGCCCCTGATAAGCCAAACTTTGTTCCCAGAGCCCCATTCCCGCAATTGCTGGTACCAACTAAGAAGGAGTCCACTTTTAATGACATTTTGGAGGTTTTTAAGCAGGTAACTATCAACCTTCCATTATTAGATGCAATTAGGCAGATTCCTCCTTATGTCAAGTTCCTTAAGGACTTGTGTACGCGAAAGCGTAAGCTCGGTGTCCATAAGAAAGCCTTCCTAGCTAGTTGATAGACGCATTTATGTGTCTATTTTCATCTCTATTGTGTATATTTGTAGTACCCATTTTTGTACTAATGATGGTATTTTGTCCCTTTGTAGGTATTTTTGGGGAATAAATATTTTTGGGAAAATCGGCTCGAAAAGTTGTCTAAATGCACCCCAAGGGACAAGTGTTATACGGACTCCAGCAGCGGATAAGGGGCACCCATGGCTATGTGTAGCCCAAATTCATCTTTAGCACCCATCTTCAACATTTGAAAACAGATTTTGGCGGGAAATTCTTTTCTTTACTGGAAGATTGATTGATCGAATTTTGGATGATTTTTAAGGCGATTCAAGGGCTGATTTTCATTGGGTTAACCCTGTTAAGGATAAACAAGTATGGTATGAGCTGTAGAATCGATTAAACAGGGATAGAAATCCGTGTTGGAGCAAAACAGGGAGAATTCACGATTTGAGTTTTTTTCGGTTTACAAAAGAATTTGTGAAGAGTTTACGGCAAGATTGGAGTGTATGGAGTCCTTATTCAGTCCTGAGAGAGTTTGAGAGAGTTTGGAAACCAAGTTAACGCGTAAAAAGAAGATTAAAATCCCGTAACGTGCGGTGAAGAAAAAACGAAAAAGATTTGGATTAACTCGAGTAATTTTGGGGTTTGGTGGATATATATAGGTTGATTCGAGACATATTGAGAAGCAACAAAGTTTAGGGGAAAGTTTAGAGCCTTAGAGAAGCGTAAAAAAATCAACTGGAGTCGATACAGAAACTTTTCTGCTGCTGCAAAGAAGAAGAACACGAAGAACATTAGACCCTCAGAGACAGTTGCAGAAGCAGACTTATTTTCAGTGACAACGAGGTACGGTCGCATCTTCCTGCAGTCACCGAAGCCTTTTAGCAACAATTCCGACTTCTGATTTAGACCTTCAGCAACTGCAGAATCCGCTGTTTTAACACTTTTCTCCCTTTTAATCAACTTTTGAGCCATAAACATGTATTTTGAGCAAGTGGTTAATATGAAGAGCTAAACCCCTTAGCCGAGGCGACGGAGGAAGCCATTGTTCCATGAAAAGTGGTATAGTTCTATTTTAATTATTTATTGCAATTATTTTACATGATTATTTGCATAGAACTTAAAAGAAAAATTGGTTTTTATTGAGTAGTTGTGAAGTGTTTTGATGGGACATGCTTGGTTTTAATACTTTATGTTTCATGCTTCGTGCTTACAATTATTACTTCAAAAATCTATTAGAGGCAAATATTAGAATCACTTTAAAGAAGAATATTGCATGAATATTAATTAGAGTTTATCAATTAATTGGTCAATGGTGGAATCCAGAGTCTCGGTATTTTCTCATTATTATTGAAACAATTCTATTTAATTTTCAAAAATCCTTCACAAGTTCGAGCAACGAACCTTTTTACCACTACAACTACAAAACACATCAGTTTTTGGCGCCGCCGACGCGGACTTGTTTTTAGGGTTTTTAGATTTATTTTTATTATTTTTGTTCTTCTTTATGCGTTTGGTATTTTTCGATTCTTTTCAGATTTGGAGCGGAGCTAAAAGGAAAGGAAAAAGTGTTCTAAGAGGAAAGCATCGCCAAAGAAGGAAAGAAAAGAGGAGTCCAAAGGAGTGAAGAAGAAGATTTTTGTATATAGTTATTTTATTTTATTTTATTTTAGATTTTATTACTTTTTATTTTTAGAAATTGTAAATAGGGTTTCTCCTATTTGCCACCTACACTTTTCTTATTTGCCACCTCCCTCAAAATATTGAAGGTAATTCTATTTTGTAATTCTACTTTTTCCTATTTACCATCTTTTTGTTTTTTTATACTAATAATTTTTTTTATTAATTGGCTGCATTGCAGCAGAAATCATCTTTTGCCAGAGCAGTAATAAATTCTGGGAAGTTTGACATATGAATGAAATTTTCTTCTCCATCTCTTGCTTTACGAGCTAAAGAGTGGGCTACATTATTACCAAGTCTATAAATGGACTTGAAAAACCAAAGCTTACTACCACTACTAATCTTAATTTTAACTCTCTCAACTATGTTTGAGTTGAACCCCATAAGCCTCATCCACTTCCTCATCAAACTTCATCCCTTGAGCACCTAGAAAGATACCTGCAAAATTACGAATTATTAGTCCAATGCTTCCTTTTCTAGTTGCAGGGATAAAAGAGCCATCAATGTTAATCTTCACAAAATCCTTTTCAGGAGGAGTCCAAACTTTAATCAGTAAGTTATTATAGGGGATAGTCAAAGAACCATAACTATCCACACATTGCCTTATAAGATTATTAATTTTAGTGGTTGTACTTTGCACATTAGGCTTAACTCCCTAAAAAATAAGAGAACATCTCTCTTTCCAGATGTACGGTACACATTAATCTGCAGACATAGTTTGCATTATGTAAACTTGTGACTGTATCATTGTTACCATCTGAAGTGAACCAAGAGATAATCCAGGCTTGGACAGTAAAAAAATCACCTGCAACATTATCTATATGAATATTCATTCCTAACCAGATAGATCTACAAAAAGGGCACTCAAAAAAAAGATGTCTCATAGATTCTATACTACAATCACAGAGAGAACAAACAGTTTGAATCTCAGGCTTGTAGATTGAAATTTTAACTCTAACTGGAACTATGTTTTTTATGCATTTCCAAATGAATAGCTGTACTCTATGAGGAATCCTACTATGCCATAAATTAAACCAAACCTCTTTAGGAATTTTATCCAAAGAAACAATACTATTAACATCTTCAGAGCATATTGTGTTGTAAGCACTTTTTACTGAAAATTTTCCTTTTCTATCAGGTTTCCATATCATAAAGTCTTCACCTGAAATGGGAATCTGCATATTAAGAATAAGATCAACACAATCTTGAGAAAAAAGAGAATTAAGGATATTAATATCCCATTCTCTGGCGCCTGGTAAAAAAAGATCACATACCAAGTTAAAATTGTTATAACTAGATGCACCTACAAAAGGTACATGTGGGCTATTAAGACCTGTAACCCAACAATCTAGCCATATGCTAATTTTTGTACCACATCTAACATCCCAAATTGTGTGTTGTTTTATAATCTCTAATCCAGAATAAAAACTTCTCCATAACCATGAGCAGTCATCCTTCAGTTTATCTAAATACAGAAAGCTACCATCCTTAGAGTATTTGGCTTTAAGGATTTTAAAACAAAGAGAATCTTCTTCATTACAGGCTCTCCAAGCAAGTTTACTAAGAAGGGCAGTATTAAAATGCTCTAAGTTTCTAAAACCTAATCCACCTAAAGCTTTTGGGATCATAAGCTTATTCCATCCAATGAAATAAAGGCCCTTTTCTTTACCCCACCAAAACTGTCTTTGCAAAGTGTCCATCTGAGATATCATAGTTTTTGGAATCCTAAAGCTACCCATTTGATGAGAAGGGAGTGTATTTAGCACATGTTTTACCATAGTGGTCCTAGCTGAATGATTCATAGTTTTACCTTTCCAGTTTTTGTACCTAGAACCAAAAGACTGAAGTATTGGCTTAAAAGCCTTAGTTTTGTCCCTTCCCATAAGCAAAGTAACTCCTAGATACTTATCAGTATCTTTCATCTCAGTCAAACCAAGAGCATTAGCAAGAATAACTTTATTTTCAAGGCTAATGTTCTTACTAAAGTAGACACTAGATTTTGTAACATTAAGCAGTTGACCAGATAATATACCAAAATTTCCAAGAACATCCAGTATACCTGTTATATTATGCATATCTTCCTTTGTGAAAATGAGTATATCATCTGCAAATAAAAGGTGAGTTCTACCTGGAGCATTTCTGGCATCCTTAACACCAGAAATCACATGATTATTAGCAGCATTCAAAAGAAGCCTAGAAAGGTATTCCATAGCAATAATGAAAAGATAAGGGGATAGAGGATCCCCTTGTCTTAAACCTCTAGAAGGACAGTATTCATCAGTAGGAGAGCCATTAAGGAGAATGGAGATTTTTGATGTGCTGATACATTGTTCAATCAGTTTACAAAATTTAACTGGGAACCCAAGTTTCCTAAGCATACCAAGAAGAAAAGGCCACTCAATTCTATCAAAAGCTTTAGAAAGATCTAATTTTAAAGCCATAGTTCCACTAATGCCCTCCTTATGCTTCATTGTATGAATCATCTCGTGAGCTATAATGATATTATCATGAATAATTCTACCAGGAACAAATGCAGCTTGGGAAGGTGAAATAATATGCTTAAGATGAGGCTTGATTCTATTAGCAATGATTTTAGAAATGATTTTGTAAACTGTATTACACAAACCTATAGGTCTAAAATCCACAGCATACTTGGCAGTATCAACTTTAGGAATGAGGGACAGATAGGTCTTATTAAACTCGGAAGGCATGTATTCTGTAGAGAAGAAAGATTGCACAGCATGAATAACATCTTTACCTACTATTTTCTAGTTGGATTGATAAAATCCAGCTTGAAATCCATCTGGGCCAGGAAATCTCCAAGCTGACATACTCTTAACAGTATCAAAGATTTCTTGATCAGTTGGAAGTCTATTAAAACTATCCATATCATTGTCACTAATAATAGTGGGAATTATATCAATAATATGATCAGGAATTTGCACATTATAAGTACAGCTAACTGAACTAAAATGAGATATTAAAGTTCTAGAAATATCCTCTCTATTATCTAAGCAGTTATTGGCACTATCAAATAGACAATCAATGTTCTTTCTGACCATTCTTCTATTAGCAAGAGTATGAAAGTATCTAGAGTTGTTATCAGCCTCAAAAATATATTTATCTCCAGATTTTTGCTTACAAAAATCTGTTTTAATATCAAACCAGAGATCTAAGTTCTTATTTATGTCAATGAGCTTATCATGCTGAGCAGTGGAGAATTGTTGACTTTGAACATCCAAAAGTTGTTCCTGTAATCTACTTATATTTCTATCAATGTCACCAAATTCTATTTTGTTCCACTGTGAGAACCTTTTTCTAGTAACATGATGTTTACTAGTGAGTTTATGGGTTGGAGAGCCACTAAAATCCAAGTTCCAAGCAGTAGCAAGTTGATACTTAAAGGCACTATGTTTTATCCACATAATAAAGAACTTAAAAGGCCTCCAAAGCTTTCTATTTTCATGCTCAGTATGTAAAATTATAGGACAATGATTAGAACCAGCCTGAACTAGATGATATAATTTAGCATTAGGAAAAACATTACACCAATCATGATTACCTAAAGCCATATTAATTCTAGACTTTTTACTTCCTGTTCCCATATTATTACTAGACCAAGTATAGTCCCTACCTACATATCCAAGATCCATGAGACAACATTCATTAATTTCCTGTTGAACATATTTATCCTCAGCAGAAACACTAGAAGAATGAGCTATATCGTGTAAATGTACATTAAGGTCACCAATGACAAGCCAAGGTTGAGTTATAGTATCCCTAATTCTTTTCATGATCTCCCATTGTTTTTTTTCCTATCAAAGTAGGTAGAGCCATACATAAAAGTAATAAGAACATCAGGTTTAGCTACATGCAAGTTTGCAAAAACATGAATCATATTATGAGATACTTCCTGAACTTAACATTTAATACCATCCTTCCACATTAACAAGAGACCACCAGCAAGACCTATTCTATCTATGCAGATGTAGTTACAATAATTCAGAGATTTAGCTAGCTGTATCATTTTTTCTTGGTCGATTTTTGTCTCAGAGAGAAACAAGAAATCAGGCGATTGAGCTTGGATTAACACTATTAGTTGATTTCTAGTATTCTTTTTAGCTAAACCCTGAACATTCCAAGCAAGAATCTTCATGTTGGAAAGCAAATTGTAACTATGATAAAAACTATTTCTATAATTGGTAGAAAAAAGGAACATATAAATAAAATTTTGAGATGAAGTTTTGAAATATACCTGCATAGTATCTCCTTGACTTGCCTTTGTGGCTTCAACATTGTCAGTGATTGAATCATTTGTTTACATCATTGAGGTTCTATGATGATCCATATTAGTAGTAGGAGTAGTAGCAGGGACAGTAGGTGGTTGAACATAGATATTATGAGGTTTCATGGATGGTTCTCCATTAAGAATAGAATTTCTCATCCTCTTAGATTGTCTCCCAGCATCCCCTTCTTCAACATTTGGTTCATTAGTACCCATATCTTCAGTATCATTATCTTCCATTTCATGTTCAGTATTACCTTCAATAACAGCTTGTTCTTCCTTTAGATGAGCTTCATACTCATATTTTGATAGGCTGTCTAAACAAAGAAGATAGGACCATTCCAAACATTTACTATCATCATGATCAATAACAAAACATTTATCACAAATCTTTTTTGGCTGCAGCTCCCAGTGATATCTAATCCAAACTTTTTCTCTAGAGACTATGTTCCACCATCCTCCACGGTGCAGAGGTTTCTTCAAACTTATTTCCAATCTTGTTTTGACAGTGTTTCCATATCTTGGTCTGCAATTTGGAGGGTTAGTTGAGATCTTCTTTCCCATAAAACCTATTGCTTCATCAACTACAACACTATTTAGATGTTCCAATTTCAAGTACTTGAATTGTAAAGTGAAAATCTGCTCAGTGAATTGGTAATCTTTGATTGGAAATCCATTTGTATATTTTTGTACAACAAATAGAGCTTCTCCTACTATCCATGGACCATTTTGAATGACTTCATCCCTTTCTTCTTCAGAGTTTAACCTCACCAGCATAAGATTATGACCCATAACTCGTATCTGCTTGTTACGATATCTTCTCCATAAGGAGTTGATTTCTTCTCTAATGTTTCTCATATCAATCTTATGTTTCCACATAAGTTTTCCCAAGATACCAAAAGTCCATTCTTCAGCCGCAACATTCACAGTTTGTTGTGCTCCAACAACTCTCCTCTCTGGAAGTTCGATTGTTGTTCTTCTTAATTGCCTTGATAGTTGGTTAATTCGATTCTCAGAAGATTGAGCCATTGGATTTGTAGATTCTCTTCCAATCACTATAAGGAAAACTTGTTTAGTACCTTGAGTAAACCCTAAGTGATTGTTCTCTGTATATATATCCACTTTGTTGCTTCTAGGGTTGAATCTTTCTTTCCTTTTTCTGTTAATAGAATACCGCATATCTAGCAATTGACCCTCAATAGAAGGATTTGAAAATACACTGTGAGCTGTGTGATAATTTCTGAATAAGGAAAAATGATAATTATCTCTTAATCTTCGGCTTGACCTACGAAATCTTGACGGGGGAAAGTTTTGAATTTGAAAATTATGGAGAAGATGAAGATTGCTTCGATTGATCTGATGTGATTGAAGAAAATTTTGAGGTTCTACCTGTTTCTGATCTAAGCTCAAACCTAGACTGTTACTACTAATATGGACCATCACAGACTTGATGGTTAGCACCACTGCTTGTAAAAACATATTCTTCGACACCACTGTTTTTGATTCAAGTAAATTCCACATGTTGAATAGTATACCACCACTGGATCCACAAAGAAGTCAGGAGACCTGCAGGGAGGAAATTAGTTTCCCATTAGAACAATGAAAAAGATTAGCAAATAAAACAGATTACTCTATTCTAAGAAAGACAAACCATTATATGAGTTCCACAACCATTAATGGCAAAATGATTGCATATGAATGAAAAAACAAAAGAAAGAAAATATGCTAAGCAAAGATTTGAAGAAACATGATGCAGATTGAATCAAAAAAGAGAGCAAAAACTTGATTTAGAAAACCGATTTTTTTTAATGAGTTAACTCATTAATCACCCGATTTACAAAGTCTCTCTCTCCTACTGAATCGGTAAAACTACTGGATCAGGGCTAAGTGGGCTAACTAGTGGTTCACTGGGTCACCTATATACGGTTACAACTACTGTTTATCTGTAAATAACTCTAATCCTATCTAACATTAATTAGATAAAGTCAAATATTATCATTAGAATCACTAGATAAGTCGAATATTATTATTAAATATGGTAGGGGTAGTGGTTAGTATATATTGATAATGTAAGGACTTGAAAAAAATATGTTAATATTTAGTTTTCTTCCCGTCAAATTGTTCCGCTGATGGATTCTTCCCATTCTACTTTCATTTTTTTACATTCTCCCTCTCTCTTGAGAACGTATCTCACATGAGAAGAAAACATGATACGTACTATATTCATAAAAAGGAAAAAAAAAAGCAAAAGCCAAACCTACTTTTCTTATCCATTCATTTGACATCCTGTTTATTATCTTTAAGCGATCGTTTTTCACTAGGATAGGATCTTTTTTTTAATTTCCTTGATGAAGAATTTAATAGATTTGATGCATGATAAATCTGATTTCATAATAGATTTAATCTTTATAAGCATAAATACAACAACAATCTAAGAAAAGAGTAAAAACCATGAATCTGGTTAAAGATCTATACTCAAAATTTGTGATGGAAAACAACCGGGTGAGGGTCAGCGGTTGGACCGTCCGGTTCATCCGGTTTACTATTTTTTTTGTATATTGGTGGGTCAGTAATGAACCGGACCGTTTTCCTTACTGGTTCACCGGTTACAGGTCCAACCGACCGGTCCGGTTCTTAAAACACTGCTGCAAAAATCAAATTAAGTTTGACCATAACTATTACCACTTTCATTCTTCTTCCCCCGCTTTTCCTTGTTCATCATTAATCCCCATTTTCATTAGAAAACCATTTAAAAACTATTAACCCTAGGTTAGATTTCTAATTACTTATGGTACGCCAAATTTATTTATTTTTCTATCCTTCTTTATTACGGAAGTTTTTACTGTTTGAAAATTTAGGAGAAATTATCCAAACCTAATTAGAAGCAGTTTTGCTTTGATTCGTTACATGATTACGAAATTCCTTCATCTTTCTTTGGCTTCTATTGAATACGTGGAAACATTCCACGAGATTTGATCAAATACGGGATAAATCTGGTTGAAAATTTGGCATACGCCTAAGTGCTTCTATTGAATATGTCCAAACAGTATTAGTCGGCCAGAATTGTGTTAATGGGTATACTTAATGTCTCAAACAGTATTAGTCGCCCAGAATTAGACGACTACAGATTTAATAAGAAAAGATGGTGAAGGCCAGTTGGTGGAGATGGATAAGAAATAATTTTTAACTTTGTTTTTTTCTTTTCTTCCTGATAAGTTATTGGGTGGTTTTACTGTTGGATGTAAACAAAAAAGTCATGAGGTAGTATTTAGGATATTTTAAAATTTATATGGGTGGTGAATAAGATAAGTGGGGGTGGCAATTTATGTGAGTGACAAATAGGAAAAGTACGGGTGGTATATGGGTAAAACAAAAAAAGAGAACAGGCATGCTATAACAACCATTGTACTTTTAGAATGCTATCCAAACACCCTATAACAAGAACGGTTTTTTGGGCACCACCCTTTTTTGGTGGGGGACCATTATGTGATAAAATGTCTACCCTATATTTATAAGGGGTGTCCTAAAAAGTGGAAATGACTACCCACCCTTAACCTAATTTAATTTATAACTAACCTCATAACCACAAATATATATATAACAAAATCATTAACAAAACAAAATCAAAATTATAACAAACCCATTAAATTTATTTTTTCACAAACTCATTATTTTTAGAGGGCTCATCTTCTTCTCTTCTTCCCCCTTCCTTGTCGTCGTCGATTCAAAGAAATTTCCACAACCCATTACTTGTGATTCATTTTTGGTTGAAAAAATGAGTAGTAATCATCAAAATGAGTTGAAAATGGAAGTTGTAGAGAGAAGTTCGGCTAGGAATTATGGGAAAAACTTTGTCGAACTAGCCGAACTCAGCTCTAATAGAGTTTTTTCTTTCAGAGAAAAGTTCGGTTACGTCGTAATTTTTTTCTCCTAACCGAACTTTTTCTGAAAACCTATACATTGAGTTCGGTTACGTCGCAAAAAAAATTCCTAGCGGAACTTTTAGTCGATTACGTCGCAATTTTTTTCTCATAACCGAAATTTTCTCTGAAAGAAAAAACTCCACTAGAGATGAGTTCGGTACATGCGTCTTCAAAACCATTAGCCGAACTACACTAGCAGAAGAGTTCGGCTACCTGTTCTTCAGATTTTGTAACCGAACTCTACTGTCATAGCCGAAATCAGCTTATAAAATTTTCATTTTTTCGAAAATTTTGGCCAATTCAAGCAACATTAACTAAATTTGAAGTATACCTAAGGGCATTTCCTATGGGAATAAACAAACCCATATCTTTGTTGAGCCAGGTGGATGGCCAAACTGGTTTTTCCACTATGGTAAAGTACTGGGCGTTAGATAACTAAGCGTGCGAGCGACAGACAAACGTTGGAGTTTGTAGGTAAAACGCCGGCGGTGGTAGGACAAGTGCTGGAGCTCAAAGCTTCAACGCGGCGCTTTAACATATGACGCTGGCGTTTGTAGCAAAAACGCCAACGGGTAGTTTTTAAAAATTAAAAATTCACTTTTTACCTCTATAAATTACCATCAATTTCAAACAATTCACTCACACAAAAATTCACTTCACTTGAATTTTCTCTTCTAAAATCTATTTCTCAATGGCTGAAAAGGCGATCACACTTTTTTGCGATGCAAAACTTGAAGCTGTTGTTTCTAAGATATGTGAGAGTTTTAAAAAGATTGAAAATTGTAAGAGGGAAGTGCAAGTTTTTGAAGTTGCTCCAAGAAAATGTTCCGCTAAAAGTTAAAGAAGAGCTCCAGTTTTGAAAGTTAACAACAAAAAATTCAAAAATAAAGGCGAAACTGTCAAAGAGCGCGTTGAATGGAAGATACCTCAAATGAAGATAAACATGAGGCCAAAACTTGTACTCGATTTTTACTGAAGTTGTTTAGTACGTTTTATTATTTCCTAAGTTTATATCTTATAAAAGAATTGGCATCAATGAATGAAAATATTAAGATTTTAAAATAGAGATTTCCACTTCAGATTAAGCGAAATTTATTACAATTTAAACTTGCAAATAACATCAAACTACATTTTAATAAACCACAACAAAAACATCAAACTACATCAAATCCAGCGACATTCTCTTTGTAGAGTTCATAACATTCAAAATGCGTAAACTCTCTTCCGCTTTCTTCAGTAAACTTGGTCTGAGCGATTGTTTTCTGTAAAACATATAAACAACAAGTTCAGATATTTATGATGCAGTTGATCAGTGAGGACAAAGGTAAGATACTCACCAGTTCTTCTTTGGATAATCCAGAATAGCTACGGTGAACCATCCAAAAAACTTCCGTATAATGTTTGACCTCCTTAGTGATGAATGAAATTCTTAGTTCTAGGCTCTTACTGTTTCTTATGGTTTCGGTCCGCGATGCTACAAAATGTCCCAATACTCTTTCCCAGAAATAATCACTGTTCATTGGTCTCATCAAACGATGTATCCAACATCGAACAAGAGTAACATTTTCTTCCATTGTAAAGACGGGAGCGGCATTCGAGTGCAGTACAAATGTGCTTGAGATGGACCATCTTTTAGAATTCTAAAACACGCTTCGTAACGAAAAGGTTTGCCATGAGCTTCCTCCCAATTATCAAGAGCTGTTTGGATCACTTCATCTTCAGTTACACCGATGAACTTTTCTCGATCGATTTCCATTACCAGAGCAACCGATCAAACTGCTTAACCTCAAACAGATGCACTGCACGGGAGTTCTTTGAGTTTGAGAGATCAATCTGTAGAACTTCGGCCTAAACCAAGTCAATGGCCGTTCCAGAGTCAATTCGGTCACAAAGAGGGAGATGGGTTGATCTGTAGGAGGGAAGCCGAGAATTATGGGATCAATGATGATCAAGGATATTGGATGTGTTGAAGGTTTCTGCAAGTTTTCTGTGAACTGTTGAGTTCGAATAAGTTCTGGTCGATTGATGGAATTTCTAAGAGTGATTACTCGAAAAATTGTTGTTGTTCAATCGTGGATCCAGAGACTTATTTATATTGCCAGAATAGTAAACACATTGATCCCTGTAAGTGTGACGATTTCTTGAGTGAAAGAGTGGGAAAGTGGGAAATCGTGGTGAAACCAGTTCCAGGTCATGTGGAGACTTGGTTAACCGTCCACCCACTACTTTGATAACTCCTTCAACCGTTTGCACGACTTACTCACATTTCTCATCGTGGATGAACACACGTGCCGTAGGCCGCCAGACAAAAACCCTAAGTAATATCCCCCCATGTGACGTGATTGATGTCTCACGAACGTGGAGTCTGCAAGGCAGACGTGTATTTAATTAGTCAGTTGTTGACTGATTAGACAATGAGTCTAGGTTTTGTTGATTTGAGCATGATTGACGAACGCTCAGTGATTCATGGATTAATATTGCTCAGAGCAGATATTGTAAATTTGACGAACTGTTGAATATTGAGGAATATTCGGAGGAATACTGATAGTTAGATCAATATTCGAGCAACTGAGCAAGTATTTCTCAGTTCGACGAATTACTGAATATTGATAGTCGGATCAATATTCGAGCAACTCAGCAAGTATTGCTCAATTCGACGAATTATTGATAACGTGATCCAATAAAATATTAATTAAAATATTGGTAGTCTACCAAATATTATAATTAATTAGGATGTTGATTGCTGGATCAACATAAAATTATTAGTGTTCAAACTTGCTGGAAATCATGATTTGTAGAGCATTCAGTTCAAAACCCTAATTTTTGATCAATTGCTGATCAGTTGATGATTTACTGAAAATCAATCATGAGTTAAGGAGGGACCGGCTACATGGGATAATGGACGACCATGTAGTTCCCAGGTGCTCGTGTGAGCATGCACCATAGTTCGTTGACCAGTTGGTGGAATGATGATTAAATGCAGGTTTAATCATTTATTAAAATAGTGCTCGACTGAGCATTAGGTAAGAAAACCTAATTTATGGAGAAGTGAGGGACCGACCAAGAGGGCATGATACCGGCCCTTGGTGGTCGTGGGACCAGCTGATGGTCTTTTGAGCAAATTCCAAGTTGGTTGGAAAGAGTTTGGACCCAATATGAGCAATTGAGCAAATTAGGTCAAAATTATAAAGATGTGTGGGACCGGCTCCTTGCAAGCCTTAGAGCCGGCCTTGGTCGGTCAAGGAAGCATGCCCGTGTCACCATAATGTCCGTGTCTCAGTCCTGAGAGTTTTGGTATTTTCTGGTGTGAGTTTGAGCAATATCTTGAATTTTCAGAAGAGTTTGATCTTTGACTGAAATTCTTGGTTTTGTTCGAATGAGCAAGTAGAACTTTGTTCAATCGTTGAAAATATTAAAAATAATAATATTTTAATATTTTTCGAGAATAGCCTAGTCGGTCATGTGACCATCTGGCTTTTTGGCTTTTTCATGGTTTGAGCAATATTTGAGAAAATATGAAGAAACCATGATTTTTGCTCAAGCGGAGGAGTTTCATGAGATGAGGGAAATAATAATTATGAAAACAAGGGATTGCAAGGTGTGGGACCGGCCACGGCTAGGGCATGGCCGGCCGGCTAGGTGGCCCGGTCCCGCGACACCTTTCCCTATTTTAATTATTTTTCATGAAACCGTGAAAATATGGAGAAACCGTGAGTTTTGCTCAAACAAGGAAAGTTGCTCGAATGAAGGAGTCTTCATGAGTTAATGAAAATAAGAAAATAAGAAAAAATAAAGGAAGGGGCGTGGGGGACCGGCCGCGACGGCATGACCGGGCGGGCGGTGGGCCCGGTCCCTAGGCGTCTTTTTTATTTTATTATTATTTTCTCTCTCCTGTTTTGTGTAGGATTCCTCGTTTGTCCATATTTTCGAATGCTCGTTCGTGCATTTGGGTGCTCGTTCGTGCATCATTGTTGAGTACACTTGCACCATTTTATTGGGGCTTACTCGGTGGTAGTCCATATGCCCGATTATTGAGTAATTATTACTAATTCATGAAATTCAGTGAAGAATTATTCATGAAACGGAGTAATAATCATGAATTATGCATCTATTACTAATCCATGAATCCAGCCGGGGAACTCAAGGAATGGAGTAATGAGATAAATTGGTTATCTATTACTAATCCATGGAATCAGCCGGGGATCAGCCATGGAAGGGAGTATTGAGATATAATAGATTATTTTATAGGAATTCAGTGGCGAATGTCACGGTAGAATTAATCTATTGTAGAATCGAGATATGAGATAGTTGAAGCATCATACTCGTTCTGTAAGGTGTATAGTCAGGGAACAACGTGCAGCGTTGGTGCCCTGAAGGCGTTTAGCCCTCCAGCAAACAATTATGTCCAGAGAGCCGCCTGAATCTATACACGGTCTCTTTACATAGTCAGGGAACAACGAGTATCGCCGATGTCCTGTGATAGACGCATTTATGTGTTTATTTTCATCTCTTTTATGTATAGTGTTAGTACCCATTTTTGTATTAATTTTGGTATTTTAATCCCTTGTAGGTGTTTTTGGAAAAATAGGCTTTTGCGAAAAAAATTGGCTCGAAAAGTTGTTAAAGGCTCCTGGGAGGACATTTGCTATTTGGACTCTCATTTTGGATAAGGGGTAACCCATTTCCAAGCAGCTGCTAAGCACAGATCGGGATTGGATAAGGGGAGGTCATCCCCTTCGTTTGAAATTTTGTTTTGGCGGGAAAACGAAAAGTCACCTGCGTAACTTCCTGGCAAGTTTTGGATCGATTTTTGGAAGTGTTTTATTGAGATTCAATCGCCAAAATAAGTTGGGATGGACTTGAATGGAGTAAACAAGGTTGGTACATCTGTTTATATCGATTAGAATTGGATGAATGATCGGGTTTTGATAAAACAGGAAAAATAAAAATAAAAATGGAAACAGACAAAAGTTTCGAATTATATTTAGAAGTTACATGCTATATTTTGCAAGGATTCGTTTGTAGAAGCATAAAAGTATAGTTTGGATAATTCAGGAAGGAGGTGAAGTGATTAAACAGGTTAGAATATCCAAAACTTGGCCGAGAAAAAAAAAATATTTTTGGGAAGAAAAAGAGATTTTGATCGAGTTTAAACCGAGCTATGAGGTATATATAAGCTCTAGAAAGGCTAAGGAAGAGTTACGAACACTTTGGAGAAGTTTAGAGCCTTATAGAAGCGAAAAAAATCAACTGGAGTCGAGTACAGAAACTTTTCTGCTGCTGCTGCGAAGAAGAACACGAAGAACATAAGACCCTCAGAGTCAGTTGCAGAGGCAGACTTATATTCAGTGACAACGAGTTACGGTCGCATCTTCCTGCAGTCACCGAAGCCTTTCAGCAACAATTCCGACTTCTGTTTTAGACCTTCAGCAACTGCAGAATCCGCTGTTTTAACACTTTTCTCCCTTTTAATCAACTTTTGAGCCATAAACATGTATTTTGAGATTATGATTAATATGAGGAGCTAAACCCCATTGATGAGGCGATAGAGGAAGCTATTTTTCCAACAAAAAGTGGTATATTCTATTTTATTTATTTTATTTCAATTATTTTTATGATTATTTGCCTTGATTTATAATTGTTTGAATGATTTTTGTTAAGCAATTGTTATTTCTTTTGATAGAGCATGCTTAGCCATAGGTTCTTGATGCTTTATACTTTGGATTTACACTTGTTATTTTGAAAATCTACATGTTGCAATAGCTTAGAATCAAATTAAATGCAAAAATTGAATAAATATAAATACTAGATAAAATCACTTTGAACTTGGAAAATAGTGGAATCTTAGCCTCAGTGTTCTTTAATATTAATATCAACTTTGTCAGTGTTTGCTATAATTTTTAGTGATTTTTTTTATATTTAGTTTTGAATTTAAGTCTAAAGTTATCCTTCACAAGTTCGAGAATCGAATCCTATTACCACCACTTTCACTACAACTAAAATTCACATCATCCTGAAGGCGTTAAGCCCTCCGACAAACAATTATGTCCAGAGAACCGCCCAATCATTCTTCTATGTAGAGGTGGGTCTCTCTATGTAGTCAGGGACCAACGAGTATCGCCAACGTCCTGAAGGCGTTAAGCCCTCCGACAAACAATTATGTCCATAGAACCGCCCAATCATGTTATTCTACATAGAGGTCACGATGAAATGCGTAGCATCGAACGCTCAGCTAGTGGGAGGCCTTTCGAGAAAAATATTCATCATGGCTCTGAGAGGAATGCTCACTCAGTCAGAGATCGTGAAACGGTTCACGTATCGTAAAACACGAATCCTCACATGCGTTCCTGAAGCCGGGTCAGAAACATGCAGTATCATGATTTTACGATTTTGACCTTTGTCGAAAATCCACTATCAACAGCTTCGTAACGAAAAGGTTTGCCGTGAGCTTCCTCCCAATTATCAAGAGCTTTTTGGATCACTTCATCTTCAGTTACACCGATGAACTTTTCTCGATCAATTTCCATTACCAGAGCAACAAATGTCTGGACTGTAAGCCTAATAGATTGAAAACGAGCACGCAATCGACGAGCATCTCGGTTTCCTGGGTTTCCCGTCAGTGAGACGAACATTGAAAAAACGTTCTCCCAAAAAGAACCGTCTTGAAATCCCATACCAGTGATTACCCTATGAAAAAAATATTCTTTGCATATAGTTATATCCTCTTCTTCAGTAAACTTGGGACCACGATTTCTAACAGACATTTCTGCAGAGTGAGAGAGATTAAGAGTTTTATAAAAGAAGAAGAAGAAGAAGATGTGATTTTGGAGATGGGAAGAATGGAATTTATAGAAAATCGAGCCGTTGGAAATGTAGCCGTTGGCGTTGGTAGTAAACCGCGCGACTTTCCTTTAAGCGCCCGTTTGAAGTACCATATGAGTTGGCGTTTGTAGTAAAACCGCGCGACTTTAATAAAACCGCCCGTTTGAATTACCAACGCCTATATTTTTGTTATAAATACAACACTAGGGGTGGCCTCTCAACCAAACCAACATATTTATTTTTCAACATCCACCATGTTTTCTAAAGGAAAAGCGAAGCAAATATTATGTGTTGAAGAAAAAGAGGTTTGTCCATTATGTTTCATGGATAACCACAGTCTTATGCAATGCCCTTGGATGTATTCAAAGTGTCCGCGGGAAGGTTGTTCACGCATAAGAATGGTGATTGAATCACAACCGGAAAAGCTCAGGTATTTGCAATGTCAAGATCCCAACTGTCCAGAGGAACCACATATGCTAGATGATGCTATGAAGATTAAAAAGGAAGAAGAAGAAAAGATTGCAACACTCTGCAAAAACTTCAAACTTAAAACCAAATTGAAGAAGGAGTTATTACACTGCAAGCATTGAGGATATGGAGATCACGAATACAAACATTGTCCACAGAGAATCAGTGGATGCTCAAAGCCCGATTGCAAGATTTTTATGCATTTGCGGACTTTTTTTGAAGAAGACACATATGGAAGGAATTTCTGGGAATGTCCTAAATGTTTTTTGGTAGAGTGGGCTGATTGAAGTTGAAGGACAAATCGATTCACTATGGTATTATGTTATTTAATTTGTTGTTTATTTTGTGTTATTACGATTATCTAAAACCATCAATATCATAAGTAATTTATTTTTTTCCTCGATTAAACATTGCACCATCAATTTCATAAATAAAAACATACTGCATTGAACAACCACATCATACATGAGAATAAAAGAAATACATTAAATTAAAACAACTACTACATAGGCGTCAATTCTCGGCGGGTGGTGGAATTCCTAGGACGATGTAGGGATCGTATCTGTTGAGCACCCTAAGAATGTTGAAACAAGCATGGAAGTCGAAAGTACGACCGCGGTGAAATGCTTGCCACATCGCTAGAGTTCTGGGCAACACTTCATGTCCGGCTTCACCGTTGAGCTTATTTTGGTGATTCTCCATTAGTTGGGCGACGAACTCCAATACATTCATACTAATTACACTAAAACGATGCTGTAATCCATGAGAATCACGCCCATGGATGTTCCCAGTTTCAGCGGTGAACATTCTGTAAACTTTCTCCCAGAAATTCAACTTCGAATCGGCTACATTACTCATGACAGCATCTTGTGTGTGAAAAACAAAGGCTCTACAAATAGCTAAATCCTCTTGTTTAGTGAATCTAACACCACGAACTCTGGGAGGCATTTTTGTAGATGATTTGAGAGTGAAGAATGTGTAGAATGTGTGAATTTGGAGTTGAAATGAGGAGTATTTATAGAACTCAAAAATTATAGCCGTTAGATCACAAGAGTTTCTAGCCGTCCAGATTCAGCCGTTGGCGCTTCTATGACAAATGCGCGCTGGAAGGACAAACTCTGGCGATTTAGTAAAGAACGCGCGATGCTCAGGAAAGCGCCAGCGCTTGTGTCTCAAACGCCAGCGTTTTAGGCAAGCTCGTCCGACCTATCATCAAACGCTTGCTACATCCTCCAACTCAATGAACAAACCAACAAATTTGTTGGTTTGAACATCCATTTTTCATGTTTGTTGAGTCCATAGTGGGAGCAAAATGAACAAACTTGATGGTTTGTTCATTCCATAGGAACTGCTCTAAGTACCCAAAACCCTCGTTTCAACATCAACCATCTAAAGAAAAAAGAAGAAGACCAAAACCCTCTTCTTCCTCTAAAAAGTTATTCGTCTAAAAACACCCAACTAATTAATCTAACCTCACTAATCACTAATTAATTTAACTTAATTATTTAACTAATCATTACATTAAGAAGGGTAAATTTGGTATTAACATAAATACTTAGATAAGGGGTGACTTAAGATTACTTCTTAATAACCACCCAAAATTGAAATCATGGTCCCGATGAAAAATGGGTGGTGCCCAAAAACCGGTTCTATAACAACCATTGTACTGGGCGGACCTCTATAGGCCAGTGAACTTAAAGTAAGAGAAATTTTTTCTCAGCTTGAATTCGTTGAACCATCGATTGTCTCTCTCTCTCGAGTGAAAGAAAGGGCAGAAGTCATTTCCAGCAATCTGGTAAGAGTCTCTCACGGATCCGTGATTTCATTACTTATGTTTGTTTCTCACTTTTCAAAACCCTAATTTCCAATTTGGAGATTCATTTCTATGCATTTTTCATTAGTCAATTTGAATTAGGGTTTACAAATATTTCGATCTGATCTTGTTGTTGTTTTACATTTGAAGTAATAATGGGTGGAGGTGGTGCTCATCATGGAGAAGCTGCTAGCCATGTTGATTTTAGAACAAAAGTATGGTCTATGCCTGGAGGTCCATATTGTAGACCAGTACATTGGAAACGAAACACTGCTGTTGCCATGTTTGGTATCTTCCTTGTTTGTATCCCAATCGCTATGAAGTCTGCTGAACTCGAGGTTTTTAACTTTTCTTTATCTCTCTCTGTGTATTTTGTGTTTATACTTAGAGATCTGCATTTTGGGCATTTTGGGGTTTTGATTGGTTATGAGTTGTGTTGTGATTATTTGGCAGAGTTCCCTAGATTAATCTTCTGTGACATAGTTTTCTTCCTACATTTGTTGAATAGGTAGGAGATAGTATTGGTATAGTTAGATTAGAAGTAGGTAGGAGATAGTATTGGTTAGTTATTGCTGTGATGCTGTGTCTTAATTTCAGAAAAGCTTCTGATTTTGGTGGTATGGTTAAACTTCTGTATGCTCAGAAGAGCTACCTTACAGACACGATACATGAAACTGGAGCTATTTATTTTTGGGGACCTATTTTAATTAGGTTTATAGTAAGAGGGTTCGGGAGTGTTGGTATCGATATGGTTGATTGTTGGCTTTATTTGCATCATGTAAGATATTCTGCACTTTCAACTATTAAAGATGTATACAAATGACTGTAGAACCTGTCCTTTGCATAATTTTAAAACATCAATCCTGATTTGTGAATGATATTTTCTGTTCGTTCCATGTTTGGTATCTTAGTCTTTAGAATTCAAACTGCAAATCAATCAGAAAATCCAAGACTTTTAGAGTTGAAAGTGCAGAATATCTTACATGATGCAAATAAAGCCAACAATCAACCATATCTACGCGCAACACTCCCAAACCCTCTTACTATAAACCTAATTAAAATAGGTCCCCAAAAATAAATAGCTTCAGTTTCAGTTGTGTTTGGATAGAGATTACTTCATTTTGTTTTTACAGCGATTAAGATAAGATTACTCAGGTGTAAATCATATCCGTGATGGTTGAAATGATGGGAACACAACTCTCTCTGGAATGCTCGTCTAGGTATGAGATTAGATGTTGTGTGGTATTTTTCGACTCAGGGTTTATAAATTAGCTGTTTTAGTTGAGATAGGACTTCAAACTGAAGCAATGTGTGGAAAGAATCAGTCACTTTATCAAATTACTAGAAGTAAGATAATAGGCGGTTCCCTTTTTTCTTTTCTTTGTTTCCTGATGTATACGAGGTAAGTTCCGCTGACATGCCTATTCTCACATGCTTAAATTAACATTCTTTACGGGGAGCATATGGGTGAAAACTCAGACGCTTATTTAAGATCATCTAGACCGTGCATGAAAGGTCATCGTAAAAGTGCAGTTTAGTTTAAAAGTTGTAACTCTATCATCTATGTTTTTAAATCGTTGACATCGATTGTGCCACTCAATTATTGTGACTGATGGATGATAGGGTTAGAAGTTTTAGGATGGACTGGATTTTGTTGTGATATTCTTAATAACGTTACATTATCTTCACCTTAAATCCACTCTTGGGTCACCCTATGGGGTGAAGAATGTCATTTTAAGCATGTGAGAATAAGCATGTTAGCGGATCCAACCTCTATATAAATATGAACACTGGTTAGGTACTTTGTAGACAAACTAAATGTATGCTGGTAGCTGTAGAATCAATAAAAAGTCGTTTTTTGTTATAAAATTAGAACAACCATTAGCCAATACAAGTAAACGAAGTGAATAACACTGGATGTAGGCAACCATGCGGCAAAAACTTTATATAATCTTGCATGTAAAGACCGTGTACATCTTTCTTGAGCTTCCTCTTTGATTTGTTGTTTATTTCGTTCTCAAAAGAGTTCCATGGTTGAAATTTTTCTCAAAAGTTAAGGGCATCTAAAATCTCAAAGAAACCCAACTAAGTAGCTTATAGTAATCCTTTTATCAGCATTAGCAATGGACTTGCTCTTGTGAGGAAGAGTGGGAAGTGCTTCCTTGCTTACAACATAGTGCTTAGGACTCCCAGGAGCTCTATATCAAAGCTCTCTTTCAAATAATAGCCAATCTGAGATTGAGTACTGTGCTATGCTTGCCAAGGTTGGAGTTCTCCATTCTAACGGAAACAATGCCAACCTGGGAACAGCTTGTGGTTGATGCTATTTTGTTTCAATCCTTGGCATCTTTGGATCAGGTGTTTGTCGTCAAACAGCGAGTGAAGAAAGTTGGTATTCTCAATCGCAAAGTCTAGCTTTTCTTGTTTGGTTGTTTCTCTTTTCTCTCTCCCACTTAGTTTCAGTTGGCCCATAGTAGAATTTGAATATCAAACTGTAGGTTTATTTTAAATTTGCAAGGCCTGGAGGATACACATATGCTTTCATGTTTTGGTAAACGAAATACTGTGCTTTTGCTCCTCCTTGGAAATGAATGCTTATTCCCACATTTTTACACTGACATTCTTTGTTGGGAACATATGGTGAAGACTCGGACACTCATTTACAGTTATCTAGACCGTGAATGAAATGACATCAGAAAGCAGTTTATATTAAAAGTTGTAACTCTGTCATCTATGTTTTTTAAATCATTAACATTGATTGTGCCACTCAATTGTTGTGTTCGATGGATGATAGGTTTAAAAGTTTTAGAATGCACCGCATTTTGTTGTGATATTCTCTATATGTACATTATCGTCACTTGAAATCCACCCTTGGGCTTCACCATGTGAGTGAAGAATGTCATTTTAAGCATGTTAACGGATCCAACCTCTATGTAAATATGCACGCTGGTTTTGGTACTTTGGTGTCCAAACTAAATGGATGCTGGTAGCTGTAGAATCAATACAAAGAAGTTTTCTATTTCAAAATTAGAACAATCATTAGCAATACAACTGAACAAAGTGAAATAACACTTGATGTAGGCAACCATTTGATAACAACTTGATATCACTTTGTCCTTAAGGACCCTGTTTCTTTAGCTTACCTCTCTGGTTTGTTGTTTAATCTGTTCTCTTAAGAGTTCCTCCAAAGTTAAGGGCATTAAAAATCTCTAAGAAACCCGACTAAGTAGCTTATCGTAATTCTTTTGTGAGCATTAGCAACAGACTTGCTCTTGTACATAGTCCTTAAGACTCTCAGGAGCTTTATCACTAATAAGTGCCCTCGTTTGAGGAAATCTGAGATTGAATCTGTGGTATGCTTGCCAAGGTTTGAGTTAACCATTCTAAGGGAAACAATGCCAACCTGTGAACAGCTTATGGTCGATCTATCTTGTTTGAAATCCTTAGCATCTTTGGTTCAGGTGTTTGTCATCAAAATCAGTGAGTGGAGAAAGTTGGTATATTCACTTGTAAAGTCAAGTATTTCTTGTTTGGTTGTTTCTCCTTTCTTTATCTCCCCACGTAGTTTAATTCGAGCCAGAGTTGAATTTGCATATCAAACTTTAGGTTTATTTGAAAATTGCTAGGTCAGAAGGATGCATATGCTTTCATGTCTCGGTTAATGTGTTTTTTCCCCTCCTCGGAAATGAATGTTTTATGAGACTGCTCTTTTAAAATAGTTTGATATAGAGTATTAGTCAAACGTGTAGACTGCTCTTCTATTAGTCAAATGTGTAGCCACTAGCCACTTGTGTGCGAAGTCAACTTGATCTCTGATCATTGAGATGCATTTTGCTATAAATATTCTTGTTCTGCTTCGCTAGAGTATTCCCAGTATGTTGCCTGAATTTTTTTATTGGAATTTTGCCGTCATATTCTCCGCAGGTAAATTGATCGATATACCCTAAAGATGTTATTTGTCTGACATACTCTTATGTTGATACTTGCCTTAAGGCAACTCAATATTGATTTTAACTACTGATTTTTTATGCGTCATGCACCAAATTGTATAAGCCGAAATGGTACGCATTAATGAGTTGCAAGGTGTTTAAAGGACCATTTTATCATTGATGTTGTGCATGTGCCTCATGTTTTATTTTCATTCGTCAAAGCATTTTAACATTGATGGTGTCTATGTGTCTTATGGTTGATTATCTCGTGAAACTCTTTTTCTCCCTCTCAACAAGATCATTCTCAACATATTGTCATTTGAAAGCTAACCAGATCTTTTGCTTTTTCTTGACAGCAACGGCCTCATATGCCTGTTAGACCAATTCCTTCACAAATGTGGTGCAAGAATTTCGGAGAGAACTCAAAGAAGGACTACTGATATAATGTTGCGTTGATAGTAAGTCTGAAATTGTTTGAACCCATGGTCCTTTTCGTTTGCCATATGAACCTGTGTGTTTCTGTATTGGTTACTAGAAAAAAGAGCATCTTTCTATGGATATGCTAAATAATAGCTGTGCAAAGCTGAATCAGTTTACTTGTCTCATTCGATTGTATCAAACATGTACGACTTCTTTAATTTTGAATATCAAGTCTTCGTAAGTTAACTCTTATAACAAGTTTTTGTTCTCTGTAGAGTATTATGGAATATGCTTTCTACACTTAGTAATGTTCATCAAGTTATTTTCGACTGTATATAAACCAACCATTTATGATGCAGTCTTGTACATTATTTTAGAAGCACAAGTTGCTGTTGCCTAGAAGTGTTGCAGTGGCAAGCGGCGAAGAGGGTTTGTACTGACTCCTTCAGTGTCATTCAAGAGATTTTATTTTTTAGTTTGAAAACATCAAGGGATTGACTCTGCCTATTTTTTTCTTTTTCAAAAGACCAGAGATTTCATTAAGAAGAAAAAGTATTACATCCAGGATAGTCCTCTCTCTGATTTGTAACCAAAGGAATGTTGACGAAGTCTTCGAACTCTAGTCCATTTCTGGCAACTTTCTTTGCTAGAGCCTCGCCCACTCTGTTTCAACCATGACTATATTTGTATTATATTTTTCTGATAAGGTATTTTGATATCAACTTGGAACTTCCATACTAGTGGTATCAGTGCTATGTCAAGTTGAAACCTGGCAGAATATTTAGACACCCTTGTATTTTGATATCAACTTGGAACTTCCATACTAGTGGTATCAGTGCTATGTCCCTTCCACGATTATAGGTGGCATTGATTTTAGCCCTTGATCCTTTGGATTGGGATTAGCAGGGGGCCCTTTTATGTGGCATCATACCACTATCTGCATGACACCTCATGGTGAAAATGGTCGGTGGACATGGGTGGGGGAAGACTAGCATTTTCGGTAACGTGGTTTAGTCTTCAGCAGCATCTGAAGCTTTTATTCACATTCTTTTCTGTCATGGGAAGTGATATATTCTCTAGTTCCAGAAAAAAAAAGTTCCATCTTAAACATCTCAAGTTATTCCAGCATTAAATGGATGGTCAGAGACATTTGCCATGCCTCAGTCAGTCAGTCCTCACTTTTAGAGATTTTATTGCTGTCAGTCATTAACAACCATCCATAACAAATACAGTAATTCTTCCTCCTGAAGTTTTTCATTTGTAAAAGTTTTTGCAAATTGGGTAAACTTAGGTACAGAATCAATACCTAAATTGTGGTAATACACTGTCATCTTTAAAAATCTGTTTGCAGTCACTCTTGACCCCATAAGTAGTAAACTGGAGACAAGATGCATTGATTTCATGTCTGCCATATAATGAACACTTTGTTGAAAGTGATGCTAAGACCAGTAACCACATTACATGGGGTAGATTATTTTTACCCCACTGTAAAAATTATCAATTACTTTTTACCCCACTGTAAAAAATGAAAATACTTCTTTTTCGGAAAAGGAAGGAGTAAGCACATTTTACATTGGTCACCCACAACTAGTGGTACTTTATATTTTTTGATGCAATTTTTGAGTAAAGTTTTTTTTTTTTCTTTCTTTTCTCTTCTATCTACCTTGGATGCAATTTTTGAGTAATGAAGTGAATATTTTGTCGCCTCATTATTATTATTACTACCACCTTGGATTCCTAATTTTGTACCACCATCCAAGAGCAGCCTCAGCTGTTACTAGGATGCTCCCAAATATCTGAATTTCCAATTTGATATGTTACTATCAATACCATCGTACAAATATCTAGATCCACAATCTGAGCTCATATCTGTCAAACACGTGGTGCATCAATTCATCAACCGTCAAGAATTTTACCTTTTTCTTTCAGTAACTTATCAAGTTACTCCTCGATACACCAACTCAAAACCCATATCATTGACGTTTTTAATTCCTCTCCGACCCAAAAGAAAACGAGTTTCAACCAATTATTAATCCGTTTTTTAACTAAAATATATTTCCACGTGTAGAGTTTAAGAAAAAAGTCAATGTCAAAAACACCCTTCTACCCGAACTAAAATCCGGGCAGTTTCAACTACCAATTTCTACTCTACGTTTTTCAGTTCTGTACACTGCCCGCAAACTTTTACGGGCACCTAGACCTGTCCCTAATAATAGCAGTAGTCCTTCACTATTGGAAATTCGGACTGTTTAAATTACTACTTTCCCCAAACACTCAGACTTGAAAACAAAGAAAATCTCTATCAATAGAAATTGGATTTTCTTTACATTTTTATGTTCAGATTTAACAAAAAAAAATAAAACAAAAATCTGAAAAAAGAATCGAGAGATTTCTATTGAAGTGAAAATCAGAGTTTTGTTTGTGTTTGAGGAGGATGTGGAAAGTTAGTAGAGCAGCAATGATGAATCTACGAACCTTACAACAGGTTCGTAGATTCTCATTAGCGATTCCTGGTCCTTGTATTGTTCATAAACGTGGTGCTGATATTCTCCACGATCCTTGGTTCAATAAGGTCAGATTTTGAGGTTTTTTTTTTTTGTTTTTTTTTTTTTAATCTCATTGTGAAGATCTGAATGAAATGGTTTTTTGTATTGGATTTTGATAATTTAGAGTGTGTGTTTAGCTGATTTCAGTAGTATATGTATTTGTAACAGTGATTCAAGATATTTGTGTTCAGATTTTTTTTTTTTTTTTTTTGCTGAATTTTGGATTAGAGTGGAGAGAAGTATGTGTTTGTTGATTTGCCTAATGTCGAAATTTTGATTAGTTAGACATTAAAGACACTAAAAGTGGAGAATGATGAAGTTGACCTTACATTTTGACTGATATCTTTGTTTTTACTTTTTCTCAATTGTTGTTTAATCATTTGATAAAGTTAGGTGGTAACTGTTAATAATGGTTGGATAAATTGAGGTTTTAGAAATTTCGTAGCTGTTATTGATGAAGAAATATGTTGAGTTGTGCGCACAGCGGATTAATTTTTGGAGCGAAGTGTTGTTTGTATTTTGTGTATTCAGATTATGTGAAACTTTGTATCTTTGATTTTGTTGAGTAGGATACTGGTTTCCCTTTGACAGAAAGAGATCGACTCGGGCTTCGAGGACTCCTTCCACCTCGGATTATATCATTTGACGAGCAATATGAGCGTTTCAGTAAGTGCAGCTAAGCCTTTTTGTGACAACTGTTGCTTAGACACAGGATTGGTATTGTATGTCGTGCTTGCTTACTAGAGTAGTAAATTTGATCTACAAAGACTTCTGTTGAAATTTCAGTGGAATCATTTCGTTCACTGGAGAAGAACACCAAGAACGAACCAGAAAATGTTGTAGCTTTAGCAAAATGGAGGCTCCTGAACAGACTGCACGACAGGAATGAGACATTATACTACAAAGTAATCTTGGTTACCAACATAAGCATGTAACTTAAACTGTTTATTAAATAGAATTCCAATTTAATGTTGTAGCTGTTCTTTTGTATAGGTTCTTATTGACAACATTGAAGCCTTCGCTCCAATTATTTACACTCCTACTGTAGGATTGGTATGTCAGAACTATGCCGGTTTGTTCAGACGTCCTCGTGGGATGTATTTTAGTGCTAAGGACAAAGGAGAGATGATGTCCATGATTTATAATTGGCCATCTAATAAGGTATGATGTAAATCTAGCCAAGTGTTGCAAGTGCTATGAAAATGGCTTTAGATTCAGAAGTACGTTTTACTCAAACGGAAACCATATGATTACATTTGAGACAATTGACATATCATAGGATCTGCTTTACTGCAGGTAGACATGATAGTGGTGACAGATGGAAGTCGTATCCTTGGCCTCGGTGACCTTGGTGTACAAGGAATAGGAATACCAATTGGGAAACTTGATATGTACGTCGCTGCTGCTGGAATCAACCCACAGAGAGTATGTCCTTCCATCCTCTCTCACTCTATATGTCGGTAACACACTGAGATCCATTAACAATGCACGATTTTTTTCCTAATATATTGATACACCACCACTTCATGTCTGACAGATACTTCCCATTATGCTTGACGTTGGAACCAACAACAAAAAGCTTCTTGATAATCCTTTATGTAAGTTGAAACTTGAACTTTACTTCTTCTCCGTGCCAGTCTTATTAATGACAAGTTATGTTAGCTGAACATGTATCTGCGTTCTTAAGAACGACAAAATTAATTTTCAGCCTTCTTCATATTATGACAAAATATCTTACCAGATTTCACTCTGTTAATCTATAAGTAAGTTACTAAGCTCAGAACTGCATGAGCCTTTTTATTAAATTGACATGTATTGCTGTATAAAAATTGTTATTTGTGCAACTTTTCATCAAGTGGTCGAAACCTTTAGCTTTCATAAATGGGGGACATTCTAATGGAAAAGCAAATCTTCCTATATGAGGACGATCATGCTTTGTTCTGTTTTCCAGAATAAACCTTATTTAGTTTTCTTTTAAAATCTCGTTATATGAAAATTATAAGGGTTTTTCTTCACATCATATTAGCTTTGCAGATTTAGGAGTGCGACAACAAAGGCTAGAAGGAGATGAATACAGGGCCATTGTTGATGAATTCATTGAAGCTGTTTACACACGTTGGCCTAGGGCTATTGTGCAGGTTTAATCCTTAAATCTGACTTTACACAAATACAACTGTGAAAGATATTGCTTGCTAACAAGCATTTTGGACGATTTTACCAGTTTGAAGATTTTCAAATGAAGTGGGCTTTTGAAACGCTACACCGATATCGTAACAAGTTTTGCATGTTCAATGATGATATACAGGTTGGTGTTTCTTGAATGCTGTGCTAGTTTTTTTGTACAAGCCTTGTGGTCAATTTAGCAGAAATATGCTTAGTGAACTTGACATCTGTTTTAGGGTCTTCACTAATCTAAACATCTTTGTGCCTACATTTCATGTCAAATAGGGAACTGCTGGTGTTGCACTTGCTGGATTATTGGGAGCTGTAAGGGCACAAAATCGACCTCTGAGTGACTTCGTAAAACAAAAAATAGTTGTGGTTGGGGCTGGAAGGTACTAGAAAACTTAACCAAAATGATCTCTGCAACATGGATTATTACATGTACATCTGGACCTTAGTCTGCATCTTCTTATGCTTTCATCCAACATCCAGTGCAGGGATAGGTGTTCTAAGCACGGCTAAGCAAGCTGTTGCTAGGATGGCAGGGAGCAATGAGACGGCAGCACACAATCCATTCTGGCTACTCGACAAAGATGTACGGTTTTAATTCTTATCCTACTCCAGCATAGACTGCTTTGACCATCTATTTCTATATCCATCATATTCTGTGGCATTTTATGAATCGATATCCTAGATACTTGCTCCGGAAAATGTCGCTCCCCTTATTTGTTTGTTTGTTGAAGTTTTCATGAAATGATCTCTAGACAAAACCTTTTTGGTTACTCGCCATTTTTCCCACAAGCAAATGTTAATGCTATGGATTTTAATACTTTCCCATATACATACATACTTTACTGTTTCAGAAATCCCACATTAGCAATTCAAATGCTGTATGCTTTCATTACCCGAGTGTAGCTATCCTTTTGTTTTTGTCCATGGACCATGATTGATGATGATTGGTTTTCACAGGGTCTTGTGACTAAAGATAGAAAGAATCTTGATTCATCAGCTGCACCTTTTGCACGAGGCTTTGGTGTAGGGGAGATCGAGGGACTCGGTGAAGGGGCTAGTCTTCTTGAAGTGGTAAGTTATGCAAGTGTTAGGTCCTTTTCGAATTATTAGGGTATTTGTAGATTACAAAAATGGCTTTGTTGGTTTTGTTTACTCTAAATTTCTGATAGTTGCTAAAAAAAAATCCATCATTAAACACCTTAATTTTCACCAGGTTAAAAAGGTGAAGCCCCATGTCCTTCTTGGTCTATCAGGAGTAGGAGGTATCTTCACTAAGGAGGTTAGACGCAAACCTATTTTATTGTTGTTTCAATTTCGAAAAGGATGCACTTTCGTGCAAATTTCCAATTGGTTTAAACCTCTATATCTGTTCTTTTCAAGTTTCTTTATGATACACTCTGACCTGCTGATTTCTGAAGTTTACATAGACTCTGTACCTCCTCTGTTTGTTAACAGATGTTATAATTGACTTCCTATTGCATTTTTTTTTAAGGATCTGTGTTTCATTTATAATATGTATTTGACATCATTTATGTGGCATATATCAGGTCCTTGAAGCTATGCGAGATTCAGATTCTTCTCGTCCTGCAATATTTGCTATGTCAAATCCTACAATGAATGGTTCGTTATCTGCTCCGATACTGACTTTTAATTGGCAACCTATTAATCATTCTAACCTTTTCACATTTCATGTACAACAGCTGAATGCACAGCAGCCGACGCGTTCAAGTATGCAGGAGAGAACATAGTTTTTGCTAGTGGGAGCCCCTTTGAAAATGTCAATCTTGGTTAGTAGTGTTTGTTTGTCTCGTATTCTTATCTGGCATGAGTTTTTTTTTTTTTTTTTTTTTTTTAATATCTACTATATGATACTATAGTACTATTAAGACCTCTTTCTTGTGGTGGTGGCAAGCTGAACTGTAGTTTAGCAAAGTAGGGTCATCAAAACATTAAACCTGCCGAAAGGTTCATTAGCTGTTATATCTGATTTGATTTGATTTTAACAAAGCATTCGTTACTTGCAGGAAATGGGAAAGTAGGCCATGTTAATCAAGCAAATAACATGTATCTGTTTCCTGGGTATGTGATGAGATCCTTGCATTTATTTTGCTTTCAAAACTTAAGAAACACTTACCTGTAGTCTCATATCTGGTGCTATGTTTGCTGCAGGATCGGTTTGGGGACTCTGCTCTCAGGTTCTCATTTTATTACTGATGGAATGCTCCAAGCTGCTGCTGAATGGTAATAGCAGTTACTTAGAAGCACTTACCTCATGCTAATGTATTACCGCCTAGGATTTTGATGTTGAAGATTAGTCAATTTACGGTTTGTACTTTTCCAATTATTCGACCATAACGAAATGATAATGTTTAACAGCCTTGCATCATATATGACGGATGAGCAGATCAAGAACGGCATCTTATATCCTTCGATTTCAAGGTAACCTGGTCCAAATAATTGCATTAGCTGTATAATATTTTCAAGTGGCTTGGGTTGGTGGTCACAATCTTTTATCAGTGAAAATGAGATATCGGGAGTTCTGTAATTTAGTGACTAAGAACATAGAAACTGCGCTTCAAGTTTTTTGGTGAGTAACTGACTTGTAAAAATTTGGTTATCATGTAGTATTCGACATATTACAACTGAAGTAGCGGCAGCTGTAGTACAAGAGGCTGTTGCTGAAGAACTTGCTGAAGGGTATTGTGAGGTTGCAGCCAAAGAGCTCATGCACATGTCAAAGGTATGATTAGGTTTAGAATTCAGATTTACTTGAGACAAACCAATTTGAATATTTTCCTTTTCATATAAACTTTCTGCGTTTGCTTATTTGATTTAATCTCACTGTGGTACAGGATGAAACGGTGGATTATGTAGCTCGTAACATGTGGTTTCCTGTATACAACCCTCTTGTTCATGAAAAGGGTTTCTAGTTAGACTAGGTATATATTTTTTTGATGTTTTTGTTCGCATAATATTGAAACACTCTTACACAGATTCAAATTATGGCAGTTTTGACTGCTGAACTTCACTCTTGTACTATGTTAATCTGAACTCTACTGAGAAACTACAAGTTACAAAGATAAAAGATAAAAGGGATACTATCAGTTGATTGTTGATCATAAACATTTCATTAGTCCAGACAAAATTTTGTTTACGGTAAATTACCAACGAAATCATGCGTCTTATATTCACTAATTTGTGATAGAAAAAGTTTGCTGAAGCATATCTTTTGCAACTTTTCTTATATTTCCATGATTGTCAATTTGAAGGAAACAACCACTACTCAGACTTGCTACAGAGTTCTAGATCTATAACAATTTTATGGTATTTGAGAAATCTGGGAAAACTGGGGAATTTCAGATGATCCACCATTGAAAATAACTTAACCTATCATGTCTCATATGTTGCGAATAGTCTCACACTGCATGGGAACTTAAGATCTTGCAAATCAATAAGATCCCCGGCCTAAGAAAATTGAAAGCTAAAGGCAGTATTATAAAGCTTAGCATTAGAACAGAACATTGAAAATGCAACAAAAAAATAAACTACATAAAGACTGCTAAAAAATTACAAATTCTCATTCATGCTTTCTTGTTCAACTTGCTCTTCACCCCAGTCCTTTTTGATCCATTTATCTGTTTTTCTCCCATCACATAAGTGTTCGAGTTGAGGGAAACTAAGCTTTCAAAGTAACATTCCTGGAGGTACAAGTGGGTCAAACTGGTTGTGTTTGCCTTTATAACCCTGTTATCATCTTCCGGGAAGTATAACAGTAGACCAGCATCAGAACCCCCAAGAAGAATCTCACCACCCTTAAAAGACCACATAAGCCTCAAAGAATCGTCGTCCGCAACAATTCTTTCATCGTACATAGTATAACGTTTAGTCCAAGATTCTCCTACTCGATAATTCTGCATCACCCATATTTCAACATCAACTTTCCGAGCTACAACTAATAAACGAAGGCACCCTTCCAATACCCCCAAATTATGAAACCAAGAACCCTTCTCCTCTGAAGGTTCTTTTGGTAGATCCAGTTCTTTGAATGTCTCATTGCTGATATCTAGAGAGACTAAAACATCATTCAAAGAGTCTTCTCTTTGTGCTAACCAATGAAAATCTCCATTTACACGCACCCCGGTTCGTTTGCTAGAACGATGAAACTCAAATGTTTCGTTTTCAATGGTATTCCAAGAATTTGATCCTAGTGAAAAGACTTCGAATGAACCTGGCGACCCATTTAGTACCTTGTAATCATTAATCTTGTTATCATAACCATGCAACCATATCAACATCTAGATTTGATTTGGGTAACTCCTTATACTCCCTTGTGGCTGGATTCCAAAGACAAAACGAACGTTTACCGTAAAACCATAGGCAAAGAATACCATGACAACTACCCATAATTTTAACCGAACAACCTAAGGATTTAAATGGATAATCGATTTCCACTGCATATTCGTGAAACCTTTTCCTCAACAATAATAGCTCTGATCTATGGAGTAGAATACAGTGCGTTTCTCACTCAGCCTAGTGTCGTCCCCTTTAAGCATGAGATTAGGTTTGTTTCTTTGGATTTTAACATTGATTTGCATTTTAACAAAATCAGGGTATTTTACTGGTACCTTTACAAGGCTCTGCCAGATTTGGCAAGACTCCAAGTATGACAAAAGTACACGATGGGTCACAAACGGCACGGCAAATAAAAGGAAAAGTTGGTACACGTATAACTGCTAATGGGGGCACCATTTTTATTGGGGGTACACCCTAATTTTTATTAGGGGTGTACCAAAATAAGGTTACTCATATTTTGTTTTATATGGAATATGCTACACCGCTAAGCAAAATGATACCCCCCATTAGCAATCTTAGCACGAGACAAAATATTGGGCAAACTGTAATTATACATAAAAGCAAAGGGGTTTCAAGAAATATCTTACTTTGAAAATTCCAACTCCCCCGTTTCCTCACTCAGTCACTCGCTGCAAAAGTTTCTTGGGGTTTGTTTTCCTCTTCATCGGAAAATGGGGGTGAAAAATTTGTGGGATATCTTAGAATCATGCAAGAAAATTCTCCCTCTTCATCATCTTCAGTAAGTTGATTCAATTTTCTCCTTATTAATAATAAAAATTGCTCCTTTTTTTGAATTTCTTTTGATTTTTTTTTGAAAATTTTGATTGTTTTGTGTGATTAGGAACAAAAGGGTTTGCATAGATCTGTCATGTTGGATAGTTCAACTACAAAATTCAAGTAAAAACACTGCTTCTGTAAAGGATAAAATGTACCTAAGAGGCCTCTTTCATCGTCTTAGAGCTCTCCTTGCCTTGAATTGTACCATTGTTTTTGTTGCTGGTCAGTTCACCCACTAACCTTATAAATTTTTTTTTTTAAATTTTTTGTGCGAATTTTGAAAATGAAAATTGTGGGTTTTGTTTTTGTATAGATGGGTCGATACCTGCTATCAAGTTAGATACATATAGAAAGCGATTGGGGTTAGTAAATGAGGTATGGAAAATTTGATCTTTTGATTCAAAGAGGGTTTTGGTTGTAGTACTGATGATGTTTGGTATGATTGCGGTGGAGATAGGCTGGGACGAAGACGAAAAAGGTGTTGCCACTTGAAAGAAATATGGGTTCGGAGTTTTCGTGTATGATTAAAGAAGCTAAAGTTCTTGGGATGGCTCTTGGGATCCCATGCTTGGACAGGTAGTCGTGGTTGGAGCTGTTTTTTATGTTGTTGTTACTTTTGTTTCTCTTTATTGAGAAATGATGTTTTTTATTTCAGTCTCGAGGAAGCGGAAGCGCAGTGTGCCTTGTTGAATTCAGAATCATTGTGTGTAAGTTGGAAAAAGAATGTTATTGGCTTATTGCTACGCTTTGGTTCCTGGAGTTGCCAAATTGTTCGTAACGGTTACTGTTTTCTACAGGATGGATGTTTCTCTTCGGATTCAGATATCTTTCTTTTTGGTGCCAAAACAGTGTATAGAGACATGTGCCTAAGTGAGTGGATAATCAATCGAACTATACGATTCTTTGGTTGCTTGTTCAAATTATACTTCGATGTCGGTTGTTATAATCCAGTGTTTTGGATTATGGACTTATCAATTGAAACTTTTTGGTGATGAACTAGGCGATGGTGGTCATATAGTTTGTTATGAAATGTTGGATATACAACAAAAACTTGGGTATGGAAGAAATTCACTGGTACGCAAGTGTTGAATGGCAATGTTATTTAATTTTTGATCTCGTCTTTTGGCTTTCTAACCTTTGCTAATTCCGTGTCTGCAAACACTGTTACTTGTATTCTCAGATTACACTTGCGATTCTTCTTGGCAGTGACTACTCTCATGGTGTTCGTGGATTTGGCCCGGTGAGTTAGAATGTTGTTAATTTCAATTGTCTTGTTAATTTGATTTACTAAACAGTAAAACATGTTTGTGCCTTTTCTACTTTCTTGACCATTTTTTTGATGCCTAGATTTTGATCTCATGATTTAAGAAATTTATTATGCGTAAGATATGTGATAGATGCATTGAACTGGATGATTTCATTGTTCTTAGTCTTATTTCACTAAACGATGCAGGAAACAGCGTGCAAGATTGTTAAAGCAGTTGGGGATGATATTATCCTGCAACAAATCAGATTAGAGGGACTGGAGCTCATAAAGAAAACAAAAGGAAAGAAACGTGAAAAATCCCTGATTACCAACAAAGAAAGTAACTTGGTTCATGAACAGAACATCACTGGTAAGTGAATAAAGACCTTTACTTAGAACGTAGCACATTGTTAAAAAGTATTGTAAGGTGGAATTTCGTTGTCATTATAGTGTAAGAATATAACCAAATGGCCCTTGTCCTGTGCAAGGATTGTAATTTTAACGCAATGTCATGATCTGTTAATCTGCCAGGGAATGTGCAAAATGTATTACAACGTGATCAGTTCGTGAAAGTGAGTGATGCATATTTGAAGCCGAAATGTCGCTCCCCTGACTCAGAGGAAGTGCGTAGGTAGAGTATTTGCAATTTTCTTAGTATAACTAATCAATATACTTCTTAATTATATTCCTGTAGAGATTTATCTACCAAACAAGTCCGAACTCTCATACTGTTGACATTAACTGATTAACAGTATTCTTCTCTCAGATTTTATAGTTCTAATGAAGAACAAATTAACTATGTGTCATCCTTATTGAAGAATACTAGAATTACATGATCAAATTGAGTCTTGTTTACTAGTTAGTGAGAACTTGATGCAAAAGGACCGTTAATCCTAATTCTGTTTACCTTGCATTTTTGCAGAGCAATTGTCCAGTACCCATTTCACCGCAGCAAACTTCAACAAGCATGTGATGGGTTTTTTGGTTGGACTCCTGAGAAAACAGGTGCTTTTTTTCCTCGCTGTGCAAGTCATTTTGTAATCTTGAATGCCTGCACACACAATGTTCCAGCGCAATTTTTTCAAACATTACAGATTCTTTCTTGTAGCGCAATAACTTTTAAGGAGATTAACGGGTTTCTTTCTTTCAGAAATCTGAGCTGATTCTTTTTCTTTTCCCCTGTGAATCAGATGAGTACATCCTTCCTAAGATTGGGGAAAGAGACCTCAGACGATTTTCCAACCTGCGGTCCACATTATCAGTAGTAGGAGTTCAGGTTCCATTAAACGAGGTAGTAGCTTCTCCTTTATAACTTGATTCTCAAATGTGCTTATTATGCCATAATTTATAAATACGCGAGTCCCAAAGCCTCGAAGTTTTGTCTGCGCTGTAATGATGCGGATCCACTTTCTTTTCTTGTTTAATCCACAGATGCCAGTCCCATGTCCCATATCTTCCATCATCAAGCAAAGGAAAGTGCAGGGAAGTGATTGTTACGAAGTGGCTTGGGAGCATCTAGATGGCCTCAAAACCTCTGTAGTCCCAGCTGATCTCATAGAGAGGTAAGAATTTCAGATTTCTTGACATTAACTTGATATAAACTTTCTTCATACACTTAAATAATGAGGAGCTTATTCTTTGATATTTCAGCGCTTGCCCTGAGAGGATTACCGAGTTCCAGGAGAGAGAAACTCTTCGGAAGAATCAGAAACGTAAACCAAGGACTAAGAAATCAGATAAGAAAGCTGCCGTGACAGAACTTGATCTAAAGCTACAAGCGTTGATGCTTGACATAGAAGTAGATAGCAGACCTGTTTCCCCACTGTTTCCTAATGGACCTCCAATTGAGCAGAAAAATAGTGTACAAGAAGAAGACTCAGAACTCCAAGCCTTGTTGCTTGACATAGAAGCGGAAAGCAGACCTGTTTCCTCTTTGTTTAGTAGAAGACCACCAGCTGAGGAGAGGAGTACTGTACCGGAAGTTGATTCAAAGCTCCAAGCTTTACTGCTTGACATAGAAGCAGAAAGAAGACCTGTTTCCACTGTGTTTAGTAGTTGCCCACCAGTTGAGGAGAGAAATGCTGTACCAGATGTTGATTTCAAGCTCCAAGCATTGTCACTTGACATAGAAGCAGAAAACAGACCTGTTTCCACTGTGGTTTGTAGAAGACTACCAGTTAAGCAGAGGAATGTTGTACCAGAGGTCATAGATCTCTTGACCCCTTCCCCAGCAATCCGTGTTCGCCAAGTTTCAAAGTACCAACAGACCTTTGGTTCACAGATTGATGTAATTGATTTATGTGATTCAGAAACTGACATGTAGAGATGAACCAAAAGCTTATATAATTCATCGGCTGCCGTTAAATCTTGTTTGCTTGTTTGTTTGTTTTCATATCCATATTGTCACTTCAAAATGGAAAAATTACACTAATCTGGAAACTTAACCCAAGTGTAACTTTCAATGACCAGATTGAAACTTAGCCTTAAGTTTTTGTGTAGTTGTCACTCGTACATCAATTACACTTATCTATAACACTTCAACTATAATTCATTAGGGCATTTCAACTTCTACTGTGAACCACAAACTCCCCTTTATTAAGCGTTACAGTATCTAATCATCTAGCAAGACTCTAAGAAACAGAATGGCAGAAATGCATCCGGACACTAAAACAAAAACCAGGTATTAGTCATGGAAAAAAAGTGTAATTCAAGTATCTGAATTAATTCGAAACTTTGTGTTCTTGTATCTATGTTGCTATGATTTGTAGTTTCAGGTGTGCAGTTGTTACCGGTGGAAATAAGGGAACTGGATTTGAGATTTGTGGACAATTAGCTTCTAATGGGATTTCAGTTGTGTTGACCGCTAGAGATGTAACCAAGGGTTTACAAGCTGTTGAAAAACTCAAAAGTTCATTTGGACTTTCTAATGTTGTTTTTCATCAACTTGATTTGATGAATCTAGTTACTCTTCCTTCTCTGGTTGAATTCATCAGAAGCCATTTTGGGAAGCTTGATATCTTGGTATGAATATTCAATCACTTAGTTCTTGTTTTACAAAATTCTTCAAGAAAAACAACTGTCTTTTCCTATTCGCACAATTCTTAAAATAAACAAATAAAAATAATGATTGTTAGAGTTTTTTTTCCTCCCATTTATGCCCTTATGTCTAACAATTTTAAAAAACTTAGAATCGACATCTCTCTAATTTTAGAAAACTTAGAAAACCAGAGACTAAAAATTTGTAAATTTTACGTCGTTAGAGTTTTTTTTGTAAAGAACTACCGGATTTTTTAAAGACCTAATAGTGTAATAAACATAACTACCCAATTATACATATGATAAAATTTAACAACGCATCACTATAAATAGGGGAAAATATCACATTTTATGGACAAAAATATAAAATAAAACACCCACTCTTTCTCGGACTAAGGGATCATATATTAGGTGCCACTACTACTACCAAAATCGGGGAATAAATCAGTGTTGCTTTTTGATGACCCCATACACCAATAGTTATGGTGTTTGTTGATCTACTTTGATAACTTCAACTGTCATATGGCATGATTAATGCTTCTACCCTGGAAGTCAAAGTCTTTATACTAAAGATTACATAGTTTGTGCTTTAATCTGAATTCCTATTTAAACTTTAGTTTTGAAACTTGAAAGGTGAATAATGCTGGAACTCTTGGAGCTATAACTGATGCTGATGGTTTTATGGTAATGGTGCAAGCTTTTGCTGAGGTAAGTAATTATCTAATGACATATCCTATTAGTGAAACTATTCCACTTGGTAGTATGTGATGATTCGAAGGCTGAATTGAGGGGTTAATTTTTTTAGGGTGTTGGAATGATTTCTTCCTTATGGTATCTAATCTCAAAATTTATATTACTACCAAAAATTGGTTTTGGACTCATCTTTCATGTGGTATATTGCAATTACCACACTATTCAAGTAAGATAGTTATTACTATCTCAGTGTTCCAGGTAGGCCAGAACAAAGTGAAACCAACTTTGAAGCAAGTAATAACCGAGACTTATGAATCAACAGAGGAATGCATGCAAACAAATTATTATGGTGTCAAATCAGTGACTAAAGCACTTATTCCTTTACTACAACTCTCAGATTCACCAAGGATTGTTAATGTTTCCTCCACTATGGGACAACTGAAGGTACTTCATGCAACTTACATCTTGTGGACTAATATGGTTAAAACCCTATTGATAATACTTTTGTTCTACACATCCTTAGAAACGGTTGACTGCCAGTTGACTTCCCAATCCTAACTAACCCTTTGGCCGTGATTGGGGATTTATGTTATCATTCTTTTATAATCCTCACCAAATGTATTCACTTGTTTTCATTTCAGTTTCTCTCCAATGACAAGGCTTTGGAACTGCTTAGTGATGGCGGTGGCTTAACAGAAGAGAGAGTGGATGAGATTGTGAACATGTTTTTTAAGGATTTCAAGGAAGATTTATTAGAAATAAAAGGATGGCCATTATGTCTACATGCGTACACAATCTCAAAAGTATGTTTGAATGCTTATACAAGGATATTGGCAAGGGAGTATTCTACTTTTCGCATAAATTGTGTATGTCCTGGTTGGGTCAAGACAGATATTTGCTACAATACTGGAATCATCACTACAAAGAAGGTGCATAAAGAGTTGTAAATTTAGCTCTTGTACCTGATGATGGACCTTCCGGCCTCTACTTTACTAATGGAGAAGTAACACCTTTTTGACGCATAATGCTATATAGCCGCAAGAAAGATGCCATCTCTACTGTTTTAAATTATGTCATGTATATTTATTTTTAAAAAAATTAGGTAATTAGCTTTCTAAAAACCTTTTCGTTTGTATAGTTTTAGCAAAAGTTTTACTTTCCCACAATAATCTCCTCGAATTTACTTTTTCATATCTATCTTGTTGACTTAAGTTTCCTGTCATGTTATTCAAAATGGGCCCATGGCGAGAAAATATCTTGTATTTGTAGCCATGCTACGGTAGCTAGGGGTGAGCATTTAGGATCGAATTTGCGGGTTCATATTTGGCCCATCTGTTTTTTATGCGTAGACTTCAGGTCTGTAGATTGGATGCGATTGCATAGTTAAAAACCCGTTGGACATCAACATCTCATAAATTATAGTTATTCTTTTTTCAGTATGCTTATCTTGTTCAATAATATTGATATTAGCTTACTTGAAGTACTAGGACCTAAATTTCCTGATATTATTATATTAGATAAAATTAGAAATATTTTTTTTAAATTAATTAAATTTTTTTTTTTTTGGTATTCAAAGATAAACCAAAAACAACACTAAGTTGTTACATTACAGAGAGTAACAACATCAGTAGGAATACCATTACTAGTCCATCTAGCTTGGACTTTATGAGACATAACATAAGCAGCAAGAGAGTGAGTCATAGTATTGATCTTATTCGGCACATGATTGAAAGTACTGCTGTTGTTGAGGTTGGTTGAGGTTGGTCATCAGCTTTTGAATGTCATCTTCCAGTTTCCAGATCCTCCATGGAGTAGTTCTCGCAGCTCTAGCGAGACTGTTTACTACCACTTGACTATTTTCTTCTATGATAGTGGCATTGAAATTTAACCATGTAGCCAGTTCAGTTGCAAGGAGAAAACCAGCAGCTTCCGCATAAACAACCGAGTCACAAGTGCCAATTCTTGTTCTTGCACCAACAAACACCCTCGCTGTCTCTAACCACAACAACATATGCGTAAAAGCCATCGTTCCAAGCTGCATCGACATTCACCTTAATAAATGGATCAGGTGTAGGTGTCCAAACTTCAATGTCTCTCTTTTTGGATACAAAATTGTTGATGTCTTCTACTTCAGTCTCTCCTTCATCTGTAAAGTTATAATACAGGTTGAACCAATACATTGCAATGTCTAGGGTCCCTTGATATTGATGCTTTTGTTTTCAAAAACTTTAGCATTTCGCGTTTTCTATATGGCCTAGCAGATTGCCATTCCCACAGCCAAACAATATTCATTGTCATTACTTCTGATCCAAAGTTCCATCAGACTTTGTAGATTCAACTGGTGACTTTTTTGAAGCCGTAAACCTAGAGGTGAAGTGAACCAGATTTCTTTGGAAAAGTTGCAATGAATCAATAGGTGTTCCACGGTTTCAACAACACTTGAATAAATGTTACAGTCCATTGAGACACCTTCAACGAATCTGCCAACTTTCTCAGCTACCACAATAACTTTGTGAAGAGCCCTCTTGATAAAGGTTTTTATCTTGGGAGCCACTTTTTTGACGGCCCAATTATTTTTTTTCTTCCAGGGAAGTGATTTTCTCTTATGTTTGATGGTTCACCATGTTGTTCCTCCAACACCTTTTGAAATGATAGCGGAGTAATCACCGTGCACAGTGAACTTCCAGATTAGAGTATTATTTGATGTAACATTGATGGGAGTCTGTAGTATCTATCTTGCCGTGAAGGATTTAACATTTTGATGAATAAGACTAATGTCCCACTGACCAGTTGTACTGGAAATTAGTTGATTAACTTTGAAAATTTATGGATTACCATTTTGTTTTCTAATAGGAGTAGCTCCAGGAATTGATAGTAACCACAGGTATGAGAAAATGTTTATTATCTGACCATTACCAACTAGCCATAAACACCCTTTCTTGAGATTGTTTCTACTCTCCAGCATCGTAACCCAGGTAATAGAGCAGACTGTCGACTTCTTTGCTTCCCAGAATGAAGTGTCTCTGAGGTACTTGGCTTGCATCATTTGGACCCACAATGAGCCTTGGTCATGAAGAAATCTCTAGAAGAGTTTAGCCGCTAGAGCTTGATTAAGCTCAGTCAATGAACGTAAACCCATTCCACCTTTTTCTTTTGGTAATTTAAACTATCCCCGCTTTAGAAAATGCATCTTCCTCTTGTTACTGCTATGTCCCCACCAGAAGTTTCGAATCATAAGAATAAGCTTGTTGAGGAATATCTTTCGTAATAATGGAATCTAGAATACAAAACAAAGCTTGGCTAAGTTAGGCTAGATAAAGAGCGGCCGAGATTTATCTAGGAGGGATAAATCTACAACCGTGGTTTTTTCAACTAACCATTATAAATACTTTATTAATTAGTGTCCTATTAATTGCTCATGATAAATGATTAGTTAATTTTTCATAATAAATGTTCATTTAATGAATCTAATAAATACATATTTTTATTAATAAATAAGTTTATTATAAACTATATATATAAATTGACCAGTAAAGAATTTGGTGCTGGCGAGTGTCGAGCTCAGGTAACTGGTATCATCACCCAATGACTTTACCACTGTACTACAGTGACCCTGGTTAAAAATTATATTAAGGTGGTAGTGAAAGAAGCAGTGGGTGATGGAAACAGTGGCGGGTATTTGTGAGTGGTGGAGGTGGTAACATTACTGGTGGTGGAAAAATAGTGGGCGTGGCTGGTTTTTACGTACGGTGGTGGATGTTAGTGGATAGTAGTGAACAATAATAGTTTTATGTCTTTACAAAATGGGCAACATTTTATTGTGATAGATGTAGTTGGTGTAAGCATATCCGCATTAATGGTCGAGAATTCGTAATCCCATAAAACGGTGATTACTTACCATCTAGTCCATAAACAATCGCGGCACGGGTAGCGTCAAGTATTTTGCTTGCCTTAGTGCAAGTTGTGCAAGGCTTGACAAGCCGGCGTAAAAACTATGTTATATTTTTTGGAGATATTCTCTAGTCAACCCGGTACTTGATACTGGAAAAGACTTTGGATTTGGATTTGGATTTGGATTTGGAGATGTAGTTGGCTGTTTTTAGCATAACTGGTAAGGACAAAACACAAATATTTTGAGGAGGATACTAAATCATAAAAGACAATATGATCATGACCGCTGGATCACCCAAATGGGATCCCAGCTATTTATAGTACCCGATCGAATAAATCACGGTTTTTAGTATTAAAATAAAATTGATTACATTTCCAGAATACAAAACAAAGTTTGGACAAGTTAGGCTAGATAAAGAATGATCAAATTTATAATTGCAGAACATAAATCTACCGCTATAAATGATCACGTTTAATTAAAATTTAATAATAAATGGTCAATTGATATTTCATAATAAATGTTTCTTTAATTAATTAAATGAATATATTTTTGTTGATACATATTAAATTTATTTGGTATTAACCATATCAGTAAGCATTAATGGTGGTTGTGATGGTGGGCAGTGGTGGGGATAATGGTGGTGGGTATTGGTGAGACTAGTGGAGTGGTGACGATAATGTGGTGGTGGAAGAAGTAGTGGTAGTAGGATGAGAAAAGGGGTCCTAAGATAGGTAAATTAAACATTAATGATGGTTGTGATGGTGGATCGGCGGTGGGGACAGTGGTGGTGGGTATTGGTGAGACTGGTGGAGTGGTGACGATAATGTGGTGGTGGAAGAAGTAGTGGTAGTAGGGTGAGAAAAGGTGTCCTAAGATAGGTAAATTATTTCGTCACCCTTGGTTAATTTTTTGTTGTTTTGTTTTAATTTGATTTTAATTTTCAAATTACCTTTTTTTTAAAAAAAATAAAAAAAAATAAAAATAATTTTTAAAGGCAAGATTTTTCCAAAAAAGAAGATGTTGTGATTTTAAGATTTGCCGGGTAGGGGGCAGGAAGAAAAATGAAACCTATAAAAAAATTGACCAAACACAAGGCTACGCGCGAATTAATTGTAATCGGTTCAGTTTCTCGCATCTCTCTTTATTCCCTTTTTTGTCATTGTTTCTGTTTCTGTCATTATTTCTCCCCTACTTCATGAGATTATGCAAGGCTTCGCGTGAATTAGTTGTAATCGATTCAGTTTCTCACATCTCTCTTTATTCCCCTTTTTTGTCATAATTTCTGTTTTTGTCATTTCTCCCCAACTTCGTGTAATTATGCATGCTTGAGAAATAGTTCATGATAATAGGTAAAGAGACAAGAAAAGAAATGGATCAAGAATTAAATATTATTATAAATTTTAGGAAAATGAATAAACACAAATCTATGTAAATTGGGAACCCAATAATTTATATCAAAGAGAAAAATTAAATTCTAATGCTAACAGATTTTGAAAGATTAATCTAATTGATTTTAAAATAATTTTAGGTATTTTTAGTTTTGTTAGGTATTTATATCATAAACAGCCGGTCCAGTGTTTATGACATCATTAAACTCTTTAGTTAACCATAGTTAGCTTCCCTTTTTTAGCTGTCAGTTTTTGTTTCCCGTTCTTTTGTTTGCTATCTTATGTTTAAAGATAATCCGAAATCTTTTATTCCTGTTTCTCTGTCAGCTATACATACAATTCGATTGACAGTGAGCTTTCACAAAAAACTTTCTCAAATGCAAACATCTACTCTCAAGAAAAGTACAATAATTAGTTAACAACGGGTGTATGCTTCCAGTTTCGGCATGAACTTTCATTGAGTTACAGAACCAATCATAAAACTCTCAAGGTTTCAAAACCTTCATTACGGACACTATTCACCACAATAGTATATGCAACCCGATAACCTCACGTTATCGAAGCAAAAGTACTCCCCCTGCTACGAGCAAGTGTTATTAGTTTAATTGGAGTGCACCTCAATCTTAATAGAACATTAAGTTCTATATCAACCCTATAACTTCCATTTCTCTCATCATAATAATCCTTAAGATCCCAATTGTAGTCGCAAAGAGGCATTACCCTGATACACTACTGCACGAAGTAATGTCTCATTCTTACGGACTTGATGGACTGGAGTCAAGGAAACCAAACCTATGCCCTTACCGTAATAGTATATTCTTGATTCCACTTTGTCATCCAAAATACTTACCTTCTTTTTACTAATACTTACAGTGATGTTCACTGCAACATTGTTGTAAAGTGTTTAATCAGTACTGGTTAAGTTAAATTGTGTTGATGAAGTGCCAGTCACAAAGAACTTGATGTTTTTGACTGGAACTTTACCTATGAATGTAATTAGATACACTACTGCTACCATACATATAAAGATATTTCCTCGCTTCCTGCGATTATGAACACGCCACTTGAGCGTTCTGCACTCTTTTCGTGGAATGGTCTACTTTCTTATAGAATATAAAGTATAATTGGCATGTCGCATTATCTTGCTCGGCTGGCTTTTGTGGTGGCACTGGGAATTTGTGTTGTTGCGAATCCTTTCCTTTTTGTAGTTCGAGACTTGTTTATGTATCTTGGTAAAACTATTCACAAGGCCTGACTTATGTATTGGTATGACTTTTATTAGTGAAACCGATCTTAAGTAATCATTCAAGATGGTATGATCGATGCCTTGTGAATAGCAACTTTTATCTAGTCATTGGGGAACCGATCCTAGTAAGAGGAGCAACAAATTTGCAAGAGGGAATCGATCCTTGTAAGAGGTGTAACACGTTTTTAATAGATGGGGGAACCGATCCTATGAACATGTGCAACAAGTTTGTAGTTTTGGGGGAACCGATCCTATGGACATGTGCAACCAAATACATGTAGTTACCATAAGTTATGGGGAACCGATCCTAGTACCTATTCAACCGAATTTTCGTAACTAGCGTGACTATGCACAATACTCACATGGAGGTAGAACCGAACTTGTTTTGGTAGAACCGAGAAACCCATAATTGATGAATTGATAGGATAATCAATCACATAGTTCTTGGAATTCGGACGAACCAATTCTAAACTTGTTTGGAAGTGTGGCAAATCGTTTCCAAGATTGTAAGTATGAAAAAGGACTTACAAAGTAAAAGATGTCGACATACTTTGAACATGTGCAGTAACTCTTATCATTAATTTTTCAGAGATATTCCTTAATAGCTAGAGGAGAATCCCAGGATCGAAATAAATCGAGAATCTTTTATTTAAGGTTTCTTAGTTTTTATGTGTTATTTAATCTCCAGCAATTAAATGCATATCTTTAGAAAATAATAATTAGTAATGTGCATTTACTGATTATAGATTTTTCTATTGGGATTTCGGTCAATATTTGGACAGTGCATTTCCAGGAATTATGAAAACCGATTTTGTGTTTATTGCATATCTTTGAGAATATTCGATTTTGGAAATTCCTTGGTGTCCAAACTTCCTTGTCTATAAATATTGAAGTTTGCATTTCTAGCAAACTAATCCTCAGAGCCAACAAAACTACCTAGTTGTGTTGTTACTGGTGGAGCCGCCTATTCAGAGATGAAAGTAACCTAATTAGGCGAAATCTCTTACGGCCGCTCAGTTTAAAGACTTCTTTGGGATAAAGAAGCTCTATTAGTACCGTTGGTGGGAAACTAAATAATTGCGGTTTATTATTAGTTTTCGATTGATTTGATTGACTAACGGTTGTTGAACTTTGATTGCACCTAGTTTGTTTATGCTTGAGAATCTTCTCTTCTGATATAAGATTCACTCAAACTAGATAGTTTCGACGGGGATCTTTAGACTGTTTGTAGATCTAAAGACGTATTGTGATAATCCAATGTTAACAGACTCTGTTCTATTTGTGATTGATCACAAGAGATTCAAGTTGATTGTGTGCAGGTGCTGATTGAAGATTAAAGAAGATTTGAAGACAAGAAGACTTTTTGGGTTCATAATCTTTGGTGTGCACAATACTTGTTTCGGCTGGAAAGGGATCCAACTATAATCGGTTTATCTTTGTGATAGATTGGATTGATTAGTTGAGTAGATCGGCATCAATACACTTCTTTGTGATTAATAGTATTTATTGCATAGTCTAACAATTACTTCGGTAGTTGTTGAGAGATTGATCTTAGGACCCGACAAAGGAGTTTATTGGTTAAACGGAAGAGCCTTTGTCAAACTCAAATCACGTTGTTTGAAAAGAGTTGTTACCGAATAGATTTGTTGTTCCTTTACTGTTTGGAATACAAACCAAAGGAATTGTTCCAAGTGCGTGACTTATTAACAAGTTGGAGGCGCAGGGATACTGAGGAAACTAGGTGGACTATAGGTTTAGTTGCTTGGTCTCAACTATACGAAGTTGGTTTGATTTTGTATAGCGGCTTAATTCTGAGAGTATTCAATTCTTGACTAGGTCCCGGGGGTTTTCTTCATTTGCGGTTTCCTCATTAACAAATTCTTGCTGTGTCATTTACTTTTATTTTCTTCAATTATAATTGTTGTTATTATAATTTAAAGTAAATTACACAAACGTTAATTCCTATTTTACTTGATAGACAATCCATAGAGTTGGATTAAGTTAGAATCTATTATCAAGTAACATACTTCGTTGTTGAATTGTCTCGATCTTGTATCCATAGTCAATCACACAAGTTTTCTTGTTGTCGTATTGTCTCGATCTCGTATCCATAAACGATCACACGAAGTGTGAACCGATTAGTTGTATTGTCTCGACTCAGTCTATAGACAACAAGGATTACCGATTAGTTTTATTTTTATTTAAATTAATTATTTACCGATAAATTTATTGTTTGTAGCTATGTAGTTTATTTATAAGCAAATTTGATAACCTAGCTACAAAATAGACATCTAGAATTTTCTATTTGTGGACACAATTTAAATATAGGCCAAGAATAGTACTAGCGAAATTTAATATATGTCACTGATTTCCCAGTAAAATTTTCTAGTTACATAATACGATGGAAGGATCGACATCCACGCAATCTTCCAAACGAGATGCTTTTCATGCATATTGCACTGTAATGGCTGATGGTAAAAAATTGAAGTGTAATTTTTGTGAAAAGGAAATATCTTCTGGTATTTCATGCATAAAATATCATTTAGCACAACAAAGAGGTACAGTTGCCCCGTGCATGCATGTGCCGCCTGAAATGCAAAATCTTGCCAAAGTTGCAATGGAAAAAAAAAAAAAAAAAGCAAAAAGGCAAAGAAGAGAAGAATCTTATAAGGAAGATTCAGATCAAGTGTATCATAATGAGCCATGGAACCCTGTATATGGTATAGATGAAGAAGAACCAGATTTTCATGCAGAAGAACAACAAACCAGACACACAAAAGAAAAAGACTGGGTTTTTAAAGGACCTTTTTGGACGAAAAAATAAGAATATTCATGACGGAGAGGGTACATCGCACGGTCCTCGGGCCTCTACAGAAATACCTAGGTCTACTATGCGGCCATCACAACCACCTAGGATGTCTGTGGATATGGGAGGACAATATAACACTTCTAGGGATTCTCAACCTTCGATGGCAAAATTTGGCAAAAGTAAAACATGTGGGGGAAAAGTCGATTCTTCTGTTGGACGCTTTTTCTATGCCAATGATATTCCCTTCAATGCGGCTAACTCATCTCAGTACCACGAGGCATTCAATGCAGTTGCAAATTTCGGCCAATCCTATAGAGTTCCATCGTCTTATAAGTTGTCGAATCCCATATTAACTTCAAAAAAAAGAAGATTGAAAAAGATGTGGTGTCTGTCCAACGACATTATTGGAGAGAATATGGTTGTACACTCATGTCTGATGGTTTGAAAAACAAAAGCAACCATACAATTGTAAACTTTCTAGTTTACAGTGGTAGTGGAATTACGTTTTTGAAAAGTTTAACAATCCTATGTTTTTTAAATTTGAAGTTTTTAATCCTGTAGTTACTTTCCCCGTATCATTTAAAAAAAAAAATCGAAGTTTTAAGCTTACAATCCAGAGAAACAAAATTCTAACAACTAGTCACGCTTTACTCTCCCTCTCTCCTAAAAAACTAGCCGTTACTTCTCCTCCCATGGAGTAAACTCTATCAATAGAGGTCCGATCCTACTTCAGATTGGTTCTTTGCAAAGATACTTCCTATTACCCGATGCTCTAATGATTCACCCTAACCCATATTATCTAAAAAAGATTTCACTCTGGTTCTTGGCTTCCCTTCTTTTGTTGTTTTCTTCCAAGATTTGGCTTGTTTATTTAGCTTGACTTTCTTTCTGATTAGAATCCTGCAATCTTCCTACGGTATTTTCAATTCACAAACCTTATGAAAAATCCACTGTTCAATTTCTTTTTTGATATTTTGATTTTAACAATCTCATAGTCTGATTTCGGTTAGCATTATTAGGAAACCTCTAGGTAATGTTTTCTCTTTGTGCTAGTTCTGTTAACAGAAGTTAGCAGGAGAGATCCTCCTGTCAAACCCTTTGGCATTAACACTGAAAATTAATTTTATTTAGATTATATCAACAAGCTTACATCACATAGATGCTTAGATTTAAACATTCCTGAACATCAAACTGCTAGTTTTGACATGCTAATTATTAACTTACTAGTTTCATACTACTTTCCCCAACGACAAATTCTTAAAACCAAGATAACCACTTACCAACCTTCTTCATACATATCTTTTCTTCCTGTAAATCCGACTTTCTTTCTCCCCTAAATGTTACTGAGAATCAATCTAAGCGCATCTCTTGATACACTAGTTGAACAAGCTCCACATACTCTTCTTCAAAGCCTGGTGGGATCTGAAAACCTCCATTAGGATTAACAACCCCTGGCTCTTCGATCCCCTCTGGTAGATATGGATGACGACGACCTTCATTACAATCAACAAGCCTCTGCACCTCCTCCATCTGCATTATCACCTGACCTCCACAGATTTCACATGCATAATAGTGAATACGATGAAGCTGTCCCTTTTTACACCTTACAGTCCTAGTTGCGACTATTCAAACATCTCTAGGAACATTGCCGTGATTACAAGCCATTGCTAGAAGTTTTTGCTAGTTCACACTGCTTCCTTTAGACTGTTTTGTTTCTAATGTTTTGGATATCTCTTGTGTCATTTGACCAGTTTTATAGCACAATTTAATTAGTTCAATTCATTTAATGTAGCATGTAGCTCAAATCCATTAAATCTCTCCTGAGTCTTAACTCTCTGTTACAATCTTTGAATCCATAGTTTCTCAAAACCACTGAAACACTATCCTGAGATTAAATTTTAAATCTTTTTCTTCATTATAAAATAAAACTTCCATTGGTTAGCCATTCACCCTCGGATAATAACTCTCCTCTGTAGACTTAGCCAACATCTCTCTAGCAAAACTCTTAACTTGGGCTTTGAGTCCCTGTTTGTGTTTGAAACAACTTTTTGATGCGTATGGAGGATAAGCATCAGAACCTAATCTCTTATACTGCCTATTCTCCCTTCTTCTCTGAGTGCAGTTACCTCTACCTCATTAGTCACTTCCTAATTAATCCAAGTTTTGAAAATTTAAACCAGCAAAGTCTAGAAATAGCTTAGGAGTACCCTAAGCAAATTTCCATCACATTTATTACTAATGTTGGGTGTTTTACCCTACGGATAATTCACTTAAAACTTCTCTCTCCCCTGATTTCTCTCTATTCTTAAGTACTAGGAGGCATGCATATTTATTTTCTATCTCCCAACTTCTTTATGTTACAGCTTAATTCTATTCCTTTTTCACTCATCTCCATTAACTTTATTCTCTCTTTCATTCCCTCTGTTTATCTCCACCTGATTCTTGCATTTATTTATTTCTTCTCTCAGGCATGCTCTCTAATTTTGCCAACATGAGCATTTACTCTTCTAAATCGATTTTAGGTCCCCATCCATTTACTCTACCCAAATCGAGCCACACTATAGTGGAAGGCAAGCACTACATCTTAGCTAGGTTTTTTACTCTTTCCATCCATTCCATTCAGGAAGTCTATGATTCCCTTCAGTTTAAATGGGGGAAACAAAATCATTCCATTATCTCTAGTGCATGCCTAAATCATTACAAAATCAGTTTTGCAAAGGCTGAATCCAAATCTTGGGTAACTATGACCAACTATTGGGTCATCTATGGAGATATTCTCGCCTTGACTACTTGGTATCCCTCCATCTCTATTTCATGTAGTGACTTATGCTTCTTTACAACTTGGCTTTCCATCCAAGATCTCCAACCTTATATGCAAAATGAAACAGTAGTTGCTCAAATAGCATCACGTGTTGGTATGGTCCTTTGTACTCAACCTATGAATTATGTTCCACTTGAAGATGACACAGTGAGAATTAAATCTATTCTTAACATAGAGAGACCCTTAGTGAAACAAGTAATAGTGTCAGTTGGTGGATCTCCCAGAAATGCTGTCAACTTTAGTTACTATAAACTACCTTATAATTTTTGCATCTATTGTTTTCGTTTGGCTCATCGTATCGAGCATTGTCCTGTTCTCCACAATGGATTTCTAGATGTTATGTATGATCCTCAAATCGCATAACCTACCACTGAGATAAGCACTGATAGCTGGTCTGCCGACTGCATAGACCCTAAACTCAAAGTTTGGTTTTTTGACAACTTATCTGACCATAGCTTAGCTATGCTTTCTTCTCCTAAGACAAATCTTGTGTTGAATGGATAATTATTTCTCTCTTGCTCTAGTGAATCCTCATTCCATGATGTTGTTGCATCACCTTCGGTATTGGGTAAACGCTCCTACTCTAGCAACCTTAGTACCCCTTCTTTTTCTCCAATCAAAAATCCTTTCTATGAGCTAGGAGAGGGCTCTTCTTCAAAGGCCTCTGTGAGTGGGCCGGTCCTCAGGGAAGGCCCGTTCCCCTTTCTAGATTTGAACCGCAACCCAAACTAATTGATTAATCATAAACCTTCTTTTCGCATTCTGATAGAAGATCTAGACTTAGAAAATTCCAGCAACGACTCTAACTCTCCCACTTCCCATCCTCTTTCTATCGATCAATATGGGTCAAATCTTAACGGTGATGAAGAGCTTTCGTCGGAAAATGGGAACTTGTAATCAATTTATGCGGTAGCAAAGAACCAATCAACAGATAAGTAGGTGAAGGCCTCCATGGTAAACCTCTACTTCCTAAACTCGTTTCAAGTCATCTAAAGTTAGCCTATTTCATTAAATTAAAACATATCGATAAACTTTCAATTTGATTTAATTGAGATTTTAATATCTTTGACTTGTCACCTTAAACAAGAATTTTAATTGGAATTTTAGGTCATAACAATAACCCTGTAACCAGATAATTAGAATAGAAATTGGGCGCATATTAAGAACACTACATGGTCTCTCTGCTAATTAGAATTAGATAAGGACTTACACTCCTAGAAACTAGATTACTTAAACTAACCACAGAACATAGTCTGGTTCTCCCAGTGACACTATTATTTGAGTATTCTTGCTAGAAGAGTCCACAATAGACAATTTAGCTGCTTTTGGCTTCTCCTGCTAGACACAGAATATCTCCCCCTGCCTATCAGTGACACTTTATTTCAGTTAGGTTTCTCTCAAGCTAGAATATTGAACCTTTTTAATTCAATTGCTGGTCTTTGTTTCGATTACTTTCGTAATTTGATTTTCTTTGCATATGGTTTGGTTGTACTTACTTTAGCACACTATTAAACTTCTAACCATCCTGATACTTACATTTGACTATATTTGTTTGTCTAGTTTCTACTTATCACTCTAACCTTAGTCTTATTTTCAGAACTGTTAGTCTGTCCTTGTCAAACGTCTCTTCTAAGCACAGCTTAGGATAATTCTAGTGCTTTTTTCCTGCCTAGGTTTGTCCTTTGAATTAATTGTTGGTACTTGAATCTCTTTTAGTTTGCGAAATTGAAACTAATACTTGAACCTTTCTTAGTTTTTGGTTTTTTAGTAAGCTTAGGATTAATTATTTAGCTCCTCAGTAGTCTCTTAAGATTTTCTGCTCTCTTGTCTTTTCTTTTAAGCTCCAATAGCTTCTCAATAGTTTCTCAGTAGCTTCCTTACTCCTTAAGATTCCGATAATTCAAACAGCCCTCTCAGTAGTTTTCTTTTTAAGATCCAATAGATCTTTTTCATCTCCCTTGAGGCTTCTCTATTTTCTTTCTTCTAACTGATTCCTTTGTGGCCTCCCTAAGCTCTATCTCCTTTCTGCTTCTTTGACTCTTCATTTAGGACTGTCTCCTTTATTCATCCATGAATACTTTCTCCTGGAACTGCCAAGGAATTGGAAACCCCGCAACATCTTCTCATTTAAATAAACTATGTATCTCAGCCAAACCGGATTTTCTTTTCCTCTCAGAAACTCGATGTAAGGATGATAGAGTTTCCAAAGTTCTGGAAACTTGTGGTTATAGTAATTTCACACTGGTTTCTCCTATAGGGATCTCAGGGGGACTAAGTGTCTAAGTCTAGCCTGGACAGAAAACGTCTCTGTAAATGTCCTCCTTAAAACTCCTAGAATGATTCATGTCTCCATCGAACCTAATGCTTCCTCTAATAGTACAACCTTCATTACTTTCTTGTATGGCAACCCCAAAAAACCTGAAAGAATACAAGATTGGCTCAACATAGAAGAACTAGCTGACCAAATCGACGATCCTTGGCTAATCATTGGAGACCTAAATGTTACTCTGTCAGCGGTAGAAAAATCCGGAGGGAATCCTTTTAACCAGGAATCAGTTTCGAATATTTTAGATATTATAGAAAACTGTGGCCTTGAGGATCTTGGTTTTATTAGACCAATCTTTACATGGTCGAATAAACAAGATTCTTACTATCGAATTCAGGCTAGGCTCGATAGAGCTCTCGCAAACTCGGATTGGTTAGCAAAAAATCCCAGTGCTACTCTCAACCATCTCCCCCCCGCCCCCTATAGGCTCAGATCACTCCCCAATCTTTCTCAACTGTAAACACACTATAGATTCCATCCATATCCCTTACAAATTCTTTAGTCTCTGGTTGGATATCCCTAAAGCTCTTGAAATTATTTAGAGATGCTGCAATCAACCAATACCGGGTTCCCCAACCTTTAAAATCTCTGCCAAACTCAAATTAGTTAAACGAGACATATCCAAATGGAATAAGGAAGTCTTTGGAAAGATTCAAACAAACATAAGAAGCACTCTAGAAACAATAAACTCTATCCACAGCTCTAATCTTGATGGAACCAAGGATGATATAATCAAAAAAAAAATCAATAATTTAGAGATTCTCTACAATCAAGAGGAGCAACTTTGGAAATAAAAATGCAAGGAAAACAAACTCAAATTTGGGGATAGGAATACAAAATTCTTTCACACTTGTACTCTCAATAGACATAGAAGGAATAGAATCTCAGCTCTTACAGATCTAAATGGAACCACTCACAACAACCATAAGGAAATATCTGAAATTCTAACCCAACATTTTAAAACCATCTCTACAGAGAATTCGAACCTCAACTCTCAGCCTATCACAAGCCTCTTTGAGACTGAAGTCTCAGCTGCTGAAAACTAGACCTTAACAGCAACTCCAAGCTTCTCTGAGATTGCTAGAGTTGTTAAAAAATTAGCTGCTGAAAAGTCTCCAGGCCCGGATGGTTTCAATGTTCGATTCTTTGTGCACCAATGGGCCATTGTGCAAGAGGATGTTGTCGCCATGGTACAACACTTCTTTCGCACTGGTCATCTCCTCAAGGAAATAAATGCTATATTCCTAGCCCTTATCCCTAAAATATCCAACCCTTCTTCCCCAGCTGACTTTCGTCCAATCAGTCTGTGTAACACAACTTATAAAATGATATCCAAAATCCTAGCCAACAGACTCAAACCAATCCTCTCTAGAATAATCTCTCCCTTCCAATCTGCATTCATGAAGAATTGAAAAATCACAGATAACATAGTAATGGCTCAGGAAGTGGTCTACAAAATAAAAACATACAGAGGTAAAGGAGGCCTAATGGGAATAAAACTGGATATGAGTAAAGCTTTTGATAGGGTTAGCTGGGAGTATCTGATGGAACTAATGCAGAAACTAGGCTTTAGTGAGTCTTGGTGTTCGCTGATTCATCAATGCATCAGCACACCATCCATTGCGGTTCTTTGCAATGGCTCTCCCGGTAAGTTTTGTAAACCTACTAGGGGAATCAGACAAGGAGATCCGTTATCTCCCTATCTATTCCTCCTGTGTATGGAAGGTCTAACTAGACTATTAAGGCATAAAGAAGTAGAAGGCTTAATCCAAGGAATTAAAGTAGCTCACAATAGTATTCCTATCACCCATCTCCATTTTGCCGATGATTGCATCATCTTCTCTAAAGCCTCGCTTAGTGATTCCCAAAACATTCTAAATATCATCAACACCTTCAGCTCAGCAACTGGCCAAATGATAAACTTTCAAATGTCTGGGATATTCTTTAGTAATAAATTCCCTAATAAATTTGGCAAAATGATAATAAAATTCTTAAGGTTCAGAAAATAAATATCAATTATAGCTACTTAAGCACACCACTCTTTATAGGAGCCTCCAAAATAAAAACTTTTGACTCAATGATAGCTAGATTCCGTAGTAGATTGTAGAATTGGCGAGGAAGATACCTCAGCCAAGCTGCTAGAATTGTAATAGTAAAGACTATCCTTGAATCTCTTCCCATCTACTAGATGGGCTGTTACAAGATTCCGAAAAACATTACCAACCAACTCGTTTACCTTCAAAGAAATTTCTGGTGGGGAAAGAAGGATGGTAAACATGACTGCTTTTTAAAATCTTGGCCTAATCTCAGCATTCCAATAGCTCTAGGAGGTTTAGGCTTTAGGGACTTAGAAGCAAACAACCTAGCGCAACTAGGAAGACTTGCCTGGAACCTGCTAGATAATCCAGATTCAATTTGGGCAAAAACTCTTAAATCCCGTCACTTCAGCAAGTGCCGACATCCTCTTGATCCAAAGGTTAGCATTACATGACCCTGGATCTGGTCCTGTATCCTACAAGGTCTAGAAACTATCAAACCCCATTGCATATGGGAGATAGGCAATGGTGAAACTATCCACATTACGGAGGATCAGTGGTTCCGAGGCATTCTAGAATTCAAAAACCCGCTTCCAGACAACATTTTTATGGTAAGTCACCTGATAGATGTCGAACATCAGACTTGGAATTTCAACAATCTCAATTTGCTGTTCGAAAGTAGAACTGTCCAAATCATCTGTCGCATCCCTCTTCGTCTCAGTAGGAATGACACAATACGGTGGAAGTTGAAACCCAATGGGAAGTTCACAACAGCTTCCCTCTATCATAGCATTAAAAACTTTGATACTATAGCTAACTCCCCACTGGGAGAAGATTTGGAGTATGGAAACATCTCCAAAAGTAGCTCTATTTGTCTTCAAATGTATGCCGAATATGGTTCCAGTAGCTGCTAAACTTTCTAAGTACACTGATATGCCAAACATCTGCCCTTTATGCACTCAACCCAATGAAACTATAAAACACCTTTTCATGGACTGTCCTTTTGCTAGAAGTGTATGGTTTGCTTCTTTTGCAAACCCTTTTGTGCATGGTATTCCTAACTTGTCTCTGCGGCAATGGATTACTAGCTGGAGCCCCAATCCAAATGGTTGGGATAGTGAACTGGGTCCCTGGAATGCTCTTTGTGCAGCTGTCATATGGCACATTTGGCTAGCTAGATGCGACAAAGTGTTTAGAGGAATCAATCCCAACCCCCAGTATACTTTCACTAGAGAAAAACAATTCTGGGTAGAAAATGTGCAGGCTCAACGAAGTATAAAACTTAGCTCGATCCTGTCTTCAGCCTCATCTCAAACAAACAATTGGCAGATCCCAGAAAGTGGAACTGCAAAAATCAACCTAGCTACCAGTTGGAACCAAACAACTAATACAATGACTACAGCTATGATTCTAAGAAACTCTTTGGGCTATTGTAGGGGGTTCAAACCATGGAAATCACGGCTCTCAATAAGGATGTTAGAGAGGTGTTGGTTGCAATTGAAGCGTGGAAATGGGGAATGCAGCTTCAAACTCCTACCATCAGCATTGAAGCTCATAACACCAATCTGATCAGACTCCTACAAGACCTCCAAACCAATATGGACTGGCGTGCAAAAGCTACTTGGGAAGACAAAACCTCAAGTTCCTTACTTATGTCTTCTTTCTCTTCAAAACTTTTTAATTATATCCCAACTAAAAAACTAGCAAACCGGGCAGCAATTGCATTAGCAATTGCCACTTCTAATGCAACAACAACCCGTAACTACATGGGTTACCCTCCAATATGTATTTTAAATCTCTTGAATCAAGATAGACTGGTGCCTGTACCCAAGTCTATGAAGAACAAGTCTGTTTTGAATTTTAACTTCAAATGAATTTTTATTATAAAAAAAATAATCCAGAGAAACAAAAAAACTCAAAAAAAATGGTAAGAAAGTTATTTACACGATTATAACGTGCGTGATAACGGGAAACAGTTCTAAAAAACGCACGTTAAAATGTTATTTAGAAGAAAAAAACATTCAAACTAATTTTAGAAAAACGGTTATAACGTGTATGAAAACTGAAAAAAAGTCCTAAAAAACTGCCGTTATTTCCTATTTATCGTTATTATAAAGGCACGGGGTTCGGGGACCCTCACGGCCACGGTATATGAGTGTGACCGTTTTAACGGTCGTTTTTCGGTAAAAACAGGTGTTTTTCAAACCTTGGTATACGTTGGGGCTGGATTCATGGAAGACTGTTGAGTTTATCGGTTACTCATTCCGTCGTGGAATAAGAAGATTTCCTGGTGTGCTTCTCAATGGAACTCTTCATTGGTTATAGTATGTTTTGATGTGTTTCTCAATGGAACTCTTCCTGGTGTGCTTCTCAATGGAACTCTTCATTTGGTGTATCTAGTGTTTCTACTGTTCAAGAAATGTCCTCCGATGTTATAGTATGTTTTGATATCAGCGATGAGAGACTTATGGAGATACAGTGTCGCGAAGGAATTATGACCCCACAAGTAGGTGGGGAGAAAGAACTGTACCATTTAAATCTGGGAGTGTTGGGAGACCACCTTTGTTTAGCTGTTGGTTATGTTGGTGTCCAAATTGAAGTGTGGGTGATGCCACAGTATGGAGAGCAGCACTCTTGGACCAAACGGTTTACCACTACCCAACCATCCATGACCCAATATTCATTTATTAAGCCGATATGGTCATATGAAAATGGGGAGATTCTGATAGATACTTGCAAGGATTTGATTTTGTATGATCCAAAGAGTGGAAGAGATAGAATAGAGCGTGTCCGTGATGTTATTAAGAGCAGGAACCGAGGGAGTTATGTGGAGAGCCTGGTTTCACCAAAGTCAGATATATATGTGGAGAATTGACAAGCCTAAGCAACAAAGATTGAGGTAACGTTATCATATCGCATAGACTTGGTATCTTGAGATTGTTATAATTATGGGATCTGCAACTACTTTAGTGAATAATGAAACATAATACAAGCAGAAATGAGTTAGTAGGCAGAGTTAGTGTCTTATGATTTTGAATTCATTTTCATCTACTGTTTTCTATGTTTGTCTTGTTTGTCATATCCACGGCGGCATCTTTTACACTAAGAAACTAGTCTCTCACTATAGCATAGCCCGCCATTCCCTGGTCATGGAAGTCCTCACGTTCAAATCACTTGATTTCGTCGTTAGTTGTTGGTAGCCTTAGGAGGGGATATCCGATATCCAGCGGGTGGGTAGCCGTATCCAAGCTGTCGCGGTTGTCTGACACTGTTCAATAGGATGCATTGGCATAGCTTCAGGGAAAAATGTTCCATTTGTTCTACCACATTCAATCTTGTGTTGTTTACACTTTACACAATACTTAATATAAGATAGAAGAACATGTCTAGATAAATGTAAGTAGATTTTAATACTTAATATATAACGTAAGTATCCATCATATGGCGTTTTGATTCTTAAATGTAAAACGTTAAGTATCCATGTATAGTGGTATTCTGGCCACCTGTTGTTGAAGTTTATAAGGAACTAGCATAAGAAAAAGAATATGCTGTGTCTGCAATACCCCAATCTACCATTAGTTAGGAGAAATGTCCAGGAACACGTTAGCTTCTGCGTTATGCGATAGGTGATTGTGATCCTTATAGGATCTTTAAATATATGTGTCCTGTAACTGGAACTGGCTACTCTTTAGTCAAGAATGGCCTAATGGGTCTTTCCAAGGAAAATCTTCAAGCAGTGCAGCTTCTTTTCCTTAACTATTGTCTCCGTTTTCGATTCTGGTTGGAAATTTGAATTGACCATAGCAATAGGATTTTCAATTTCTAATCTAACCATTTAAGAAAACAGGGTCTTGGCGAGCCAACGGTAAAACCCCAGCCATTTCCCTATGGAAATAGTGTCGCGATAGGCGTGGCGAGCAAGCGATAGACCAGTAGAGGGTGAGAGCTGTACCAAGGTGGGTGACCGCTTGGGAAGTACTGTGTACCTTTGGTTGGTTGAAAACCAGCCATTGGGCGAGAGCAGTACCAAGATGGGTTACTGCTTGGGTAGTCCTCGTTTTTCCTTTCTAGCCTACCCCAACTTGTTTGGGACTGAAGGCTTCGAAAGAAGAAGAATCTTTCTAACCATTTAAGCTCTCATTTTGAATCGTCTAACCTTGAAAAAATGAACGATCAAACCTTGAAAACAAAACCACAATGTAGTATGACTTCATAAATTTATTCATACCTATTGGTTAGCTACTTCTTTTGCTTTGCAATGTGAAGCGGTTGAGGCGTACGCCTAGGCACTGCCTTTCCTCTTCAAAGGAAATTACCTCACACCACATCAATGCATTTAAACCCATGGAGATACCTTTTGTTTCTAGTTATTTAGTTTTTTGTTTGCTTCTTCTGTAGCATCATGCACTGCGTTATTACTTTTCATTGCGTGCAGACATTCCTGTTCCAATAACACTTCGGCATCTGCGTTGTTTGGTCAGCTAATGTGTTCCTTATGTAGTAAATATAACTGTTATGTATCGAGCATAGCTGCACACGTCACACCAGCCTGACGCTGTATTGTTTTGAGAAATTCATATGTAGTTGTCATTGGGTTTATATCTTCCCTATCTCTGTCTGCCCATCTTTCTTATCTCCTTAATCCTTACTTGTTTCTATCATTGTACTGTACCTATTCAATGAATTATTTCAGATAATCAAGTTAGTATTTAAGAAGCCTCTGTGACTTCGTCACTTGCAACAATCTTTGCAAGACTGGAAAATCTGCATACAAGATGGTGAAGACATAACAAGAGCCCCTTTAAGCTTAGACTGACACATTCGAGCGAGACATGTTTAACCAAAGGTCCATGAAGAATTAAGTACTTTACAGAATGTTTTGAATTTTAATATGTCAGGTTAACAAACATATGGATGATCAAGGAACTGCAAAACAGCTTGACAGTACATGACTGAAACACAAAATGGAAAAGATCCTTCAGCAAGCATTTCCCTGGGGATTATGAAGACCCAATGGTAATTGTAACTGACAATAAAGTTCTCTAAGAAATTCTGGATGCTTTTCACAGTGCAATTCTGACAGTGTTATCCTGTGTATATTGAACCACTAGTTGTTTTGTTTTTCAATCTTCTTTGTCTGTTTTGAGCCTGGATCTTGCTGTACGAAAACCAAAGTGTGTGATTTTTTCTATTTTTCTTCTTCTGAAGCATCAAAGTATGTGATGCTTGCAGGAGAAACGCTTAAAGAGTTTAAAGGCTATGAGACGTGTCAAGCCTACCCCTTTTTATGTCCATTGATATCAACACAAGCTATTGCTAAACAACAAGGGTGGCCTTGATTTCTTTTCTATAACAGCTACGAAATGCAAGTCAGATGCAAAATTCTGGTTTCAAACCAGATGAGCCAATAATAGTATTTTAATGCATAAGCGAAGTTATCTACTAGAATGTGGAGAAAGTGAGCCAATAATAGTTCTTCTCCACATTCTAGAGATAAAATACACAATACGGCCACCATAGTGCTTGCTCTTAGCACCTTGCTCTAACAGAACTTACATGACACTGTTGGATTATGGTCGTCCGATAAAATCTAGAGAGTGAAATGGTTCCCAATTTTCTACGAAAGACCTTGACAAAGACTCACTTTACTGCCTTGCACTGACCCGAGTTAAGACAAAATCTAAATGGTGGTTTGGAAAATGAAGCTATTGGAATCCCATCCCCTCCCTCAATCGGAATTAGCTACAGGATTCTCCAGCAGTCAATCTAGCATTTTCGTCAAACACACTCTCACTCACCCCACAAAAGTACATAATTGACTTGCTGACTAAAGCCAACATGAAAGACTTCAAATTACCGTGTCTCACACCTACAGGCAACAACCACTGATAAAAGAGCCTCCAATTTCTTTTCCCCCCTACTCGTGTGCAATTCCCTCTCTTATAGAACCCTAAAGGGGAAGCCGATCCTAACAAAACTTAAATTAATGTGCTATATCTTGACCAGGTGGCATGTTGCGACTGACATTCATGAACCAGCAATGAACTTGTTTATTTTGAAGGAGAAAATTTGAACCTTGCATTTTTCTCAAGTTGTGTGTCTCACCCTTGTGCATATAGTAATATTCTTTAGAGGACCCCAGATGCGAATAAGGGAGCTAAATTTTGTTTTGCAATGAATGCAGACCCATGTTTTATGAACCACTTTACATATGGTTTCGCTGAAATTCGGTTCTGCTATACGGACCGAAATTAGAACCATTCCAGTGTGAAGTCACACACACCCATAGGTGGGATTCTATGTGATCGTACCCCGGATCACTACTTGCCCCTGCTACTTGGCTTGGCGCCAGCTGCAACACGTACATGAACTAGGCAACAGATGAATGCATTTTACAGCTTAATTTGAAGTTCAAAGATGTTACTCGGATTAGGATTACTCGATACTTATCTAAAATTGGGCTAGAAATAATTTTCGGAGATTTCTATTCCTAGGAGGAACACTAAGAGTTCTATTCTTAGAAGATTACAAAATTAAGGGGTTTCCTGTTCTTGGTATGACTAGTTTTAGTGTAGTCCTAATCCATAAATAGGCATCTAGGCAGAAGACCGGAGAAGTACTAGCAGGCATCTAGGCATCTATCAAGCCAGGGTCCAGAATTGATCAATGTTCTGAGGAGAGTAACATTCAGGAGAAGGTTGTAAGGATGGGTAATAGTAATCCATCAGAATTAGAAGGGATTGATGAAGAAGAACATTATTGCAGATCGATTGATGCAAAAGAATATTGGGAAACTTGGGGATATGCCCCAAAATCGTCTATCATTTAGGGGATATGCCCTATGATTCCAGTTTTTGGGAATATGCCCCAAAGTAACGGTTTCCGTTAAGGAAACGTTAAATAGTCAATTTATCGTAAATGTGCTGAACTTTCTATCTAATTTCTTTGAGGTTTTTTGCATTTGAATATGTTCCTGAACCTTGTAAAGGTGTTAGCATATAGTATATATGTCTTTTAATTCGCATATGTAATCTCAAATGTGTGCGAATGTCGACTACTTAACGGTTTTGGATGGAATTTTGGACGTCTGGGGAATATTCCCTAAAACTGGAATCTTAGGGCATATCCCCAAGATGACAGCCGATTTTGGGGCATATCCCCAATTATCCCAAGAATATTTACACCAATTGACAGACGAAGAGTTAAAGCATATAACACCCGAGCAATATATGAGATTGAGTGATAAAGAGGATGAGGAAGAGGCTGTAAGGATGCATGGTGGGATGGACATGAACAAGGATGGTGGTGTACAAATGTGGATCCTCAGATCATGGAAACGCTGTTTTGGTTGGGAAGATGGGAATGGAGAAGAAGGTCCAGGCTACATTGTTGTGGAAGATGATGAATGGTTTGGTGAAGACGGGAAAAGAAAAAGAAAACAGATTTTACTTTTAGAGGTAGTTATCCCAGTATATAATTATGCAAAAGAAAATTATCCTTCAGAATCTTGGATCTCAGCTCTTGACAAGTCTTTTCATCATCTCGAGGCTCTCGAAATTGGAAAAGCTAAGGAAGCAGACATCAATGCGGATCCTGTACAAATCCGTATTCCTAAAACATGGAAACACGCTTTTGGTTGGAAACAAGGGGATGGAGACCAAGGTACATACTACATTGTTGTGGAAGATGGTGTATGGTTTGGTAAAGACAGGGAGAAAAAACAGGCACTAATCAATGAGTTAGGTTTACAAGTTGTTCTGAATCCGGGGAATTTGAAGTAAAAAGGACAAGATTGAGTTAGAGGCATTTGATGCAAGAAGGGAAAGATGGCAACTGAAATCACTAAGATAGTTGCAAATATGATTACATGGTAGTAACATGCCAGTTTCTAGTTCTTCCGATGAAGTTTATCTTTTGCTCAGAACCTCTATCTCAAATGTCTCTTTATACCTGTTATTAAAACTAGAATCTCCGAGTGGCTGGCAACTCTAAATGTCCAAGGACATTTGATACGCGCTAGAGCTAGCAACAGTGACCAAGGTAAATTAATGAGACTAGCAACCTACAGAAATAACACTAATATCCAAATAATACAATAGATTATCGTGAAGTTAATCAAAATAGTAAATCTTACTGGAAATTGTTCCTCGCGCATTTAATCATCATGTTTTCTTTCCTTAAAAACATGATAGCTTATAAGAACTACCCCGGTACAAAGGAGGGTGAGCCTCACAAGTCATGTTGGTGGATTGCGCAATATCTCTCGGTGGATGCATTCAACCGACTACTCACGACGAAACATTTTAAAATGGAGCATAGCGGTAGACTTCAAAATCAATTTGAACCTTGTTTTACTAAAGTTCAAAATACACAACGCCCACAACCTCAAGCATCTACTAACTAATACCAGGAGAAAACATCGTGAGTTGCATGCATATTTTTGAACCTTAGGTGGCTCTCAAATATAAAATTCGACCTCGCATTATTTTGCATATTTTTGTACCTTGGTGTCCTTCAAATATAGAATTCGACCTCACATTATTTTGACTTTTCTTTTATTTGTGGGGATATTTTAGTAATTTTAATTTGTGAAAGCTTCTTTGTTTAAATATGCATCGGATCGAGTCCAAATTAGTGCACCCTCAAAATACCGGGGTGCACGTTATGGCCGATATTATTGGCTAAAATTTCTATGGCCGGTTTTAACTTCCTGTTTTACTTTTTATTTTTGTATTTTTTTTCCTAGAATGTACTTGCGGAAAATCCCACAACTACACCCGTTGAGATGATAATAACACAAAGTCTAAGTCATGGAAATCAACTCAAACATTAATGGTATTATGCATCGCTTTGACACAAATTTGATCTTCTCAAACACTTCGTATTGAATATATGATGTTCATACAATCACTACACCATTTCCAGGATTTTGTCACAGGCTATACCTGTGACTGCCAAGATTTGTAACTGTTATAACCTGTTCTAAATAGCCGCTATTAGTAATTGTTATATCGTTTGTAACGCTAATATCTGTGACAATGGCCAAATACAGTCACGTATGACAACAGTTACAAAAATCAATAGTCACAATTGATCTAATTTTATGATTGCGACACGTGTCATATTTGTCACATTTATCTTAACGGTTATTACTATATATTTACAACAATTTTGAGTGCGACACGTGTCGAAAACCGCCACATATACAACAACAGTTATAAGTGTTACTTCTAAATTTGCAACGGTTCCTTAGAGGACAGGTGTCAACCTTTGCCACGGATATTGTAACACTTAAACTGTTACTTTTCATTTGCAACAAATACTGAGATGATGACACGTGTTATTTTTTTCTTACATTTTCCCCTAGTGTTGTAACAGATACTCCTGTGAGAATTTTTAAAATTTTAATTAAAAAAAATGGGTATTCCAGGTCATCATCATAAACCTGGTTTTCCCAGTTTAAAGACCTGCAATATAATTAAAAGCCTGACACAATTGCAATATGCTCTTTTTCAATTTGCAATTCATTTTCAATCCCCAATTCTTACGTTTTCGATCCCTAATTCACTCACTCCAGAAATACAAATACAGAAGGCGAGGAAACAGAAGCTATAAATAAACAAACCACCAATTTGTGTTTTTCTATCTTTTTTGTATTACATTCTCTGTTCCAAAACAAACAATTTCCCACAATACAAGTTTTTCATCAGTTATAAAGTAAACATTCTAAGAAATATAACATGGCATGCTAAGATGATGAAAATTTCAAACTAACTGAAAATTTACACTTACAAATGCAAAGAACTCATGGTCTTAACTCCTCAATGAATGGTAACATCATGTATCCTATCACAGAGATCTTGAAGGAATTGTTCCAATGCTTCATCTGCTAAGATAGAATTTCAAGTGGTTAAATATTATGGATATGCAGAAGCGTACCAAGAGAGGTAAGGTTAAACTTCATAAGCAAAGCAATTTGTGAATGCCGAAGGAAATAATAATGCTGGTAAATGATTTAAAAGAATCCCAATACATACATAATCTAAATAGCATTAAATAGAATTCAAACTGCCGACATTAAAGCAGGTACTAACAAACTAAAATGGGGACACATCCAATGCGATCTTTGTTCCATAAAGTGGTTGTTATTCAAGTACCTGAAGTTAAAAGAAAAATTTCTTTGAGTCGCTTAAAATGGAGATTTCTTCTTACAAAGCATCAACTCAATTCAAGATTTCTTTATCTACGAGTTTCCTGCATAGTACATGCAAAATGTGTAAGAAGGTATTGTGACATTACCAAATCTGTAAGCCACCTTTTTTTCCCTATCTATTATATTTCATAAGACTGTTTTTCATTAACAAAAGTCAACCTCTCTAGAACCAAGAAACAAAAATATGTAGTCGACTCAAGTCCCAACAACTAACTTCAATGGGGCAATAATCCCTGCAAGGACAACAAAGGTTGTATTTTAGGATGAAAAAAACTAAAAAATAGCGAAAAAGACTTTACCTGTATGTCAAACTCAAAAGCATCGTGATTTCTGAAGTATTTGAACTGCGAAAATATAGATTAGGGGACCAAGTAACACAAAATTCAGACTGGTGAAGAGTTTCTAGGATAAATGAGTATCAATGCTTACCACATAGGGTCGGATTCTTCCTAGTGCAGTATAGAGGGGAAGTTCCCCAATAGGTATTCTCACTCCTTACAATCAATCAAACATCGTCAATAATGGTACAGATCACAAACAAGCCATAAGCAAGAAGTACATAAAGACACACCGCTGAGTCGCTTACAGATGTTCTTAATCATGTGTGACATGAAAGTTAATAAAAGAGAACAGAAAAAAATCATTACCTGGCAACCAAGGGTCTACATGACCAAAAATTCGTCTACCATTAGTGACGATAATGACTTGGACGTTCTTTGTTGGATAGTTCTTGAGTAACATAAGAACCCTACCCTTAAAAAAGCCACTTATTTTCTGATGAACTAACATGGCAACAAGCACACCTGCAATACACACACTACACATGTTACCCCAGAAATGAACATAACCAAAATACATTTATCCACAAACCCAATTTTATGGACACGATTGCAGCTGGTACTGACCTATGAGTTCCTTTTCACAATAAGAGTAATCCCAACTTATATAAACTTAGTACCAACTAATTCATGGAAATGTTTCAGTGTTCTAATAAAATAAATCATTTATTCACAGAATTACATCTCTAGTATACATCATGGAAACCTTATCCTGCATATTTATTCACATCTCTAGTAAACAATACCACCCTTAACCTGCGTACGCTGTATCAACAAGCACCACGTCAGAACCACTTCACCTTGCTTCCTTTGCCACAACAACAGGATCTTTTTTGTAGCCTTTACCAAATATAAGAGTCTAACTAAAAAGGAAAGTATATATCAAAATTTGCAACTAAGTCATCAAAAACCCATTGTTAATCATAAAATTCTCAAAACCAAAAGACTCAAGGAGTTTCATCTCCATACGTGGAGCTTACGAGCATGAATCGGAAGCTGTTCAACTGCTCCTGACCTGAATGTACAAGCAGGCATCATAAAACTGATATTATGCTGCTGAAGCCAGTATGATATCTGCAATATGATAAGCGAGGATTATTACAATGGGCATCCTGTAGCCAAATACTTCCTATAAAATTATGGAAAAACTATCTCTTGTACGTGTATCACTTCTTCTAATTGTAATTGATAGTATGAAAGTTTGCATAACCTTAGCAAGATTGGTAGACTTGCTGATTCCATTTACACCAACAGAAGTGATCACATATGGCCTCCCTTGCTCCTTGGAAGCATGTACACCCCTCGATACAACTATAGAGCATTTTGGGCGAACAAGTGCGTCTTCCATTGCTACCTGCAGACAACACCATCAAACATTTAAGTTCTTAGGCTGTTACAAGTAAGCTATGAAACACATAAGCAAGTGGTTTATTAATAATACAGAAAAAATATTACAAACACACATACCTGAACTGTTGATGATACTCTAGTTTATGAAGCCAGCTTTTTTCCTACAAGACTAGCCGCTATAGATTCAGCTATTTCTTCCGCCTGAGAGATCAATTAAGTGTCATAAAAAGGTTTCATAACCATGTGAAATCCAAAAGAATTAGAAAGACAAATATACCACATTCTTGGTCAGGAGCCTATTTTTAAGAGCTGGCACAGGTCTGACTTCTCCAGATTTGCTTTTCCTGCAATACTGAAAATACACAAGAGCAAAAAACAAATCAATTAAGTTCATTCATTACCATCCTTAGTGGGATAGTCACATGACTATATACATTCAGCTAAGGCAATATACCGACAACTGCTTCTTGGATACCATCAGGCACTCCTCAGATTCACAAAATTAGAACCAAACAAAGACAATAAAAGAAAGAAAAAAATAACCCTGACCTGATTAACAACCTTCAAGATTAAAGTAACAACAATCGTCCATGAACATCATCTAGGTTGTGCCAAAAAAAACCAAAGAAATCTGAAACCCTCGATTCATAAACTCAGATCCAAACAAAAAGAGAGAAAAAAATCAGTATTGAAAATTCTGTAACAACAACCTTCATATAGTAACATCGATCAAACCTAAAGATCCTCTGGGTTGTGCCAAAAAACAACGAATCTGGAACCCTCGATTCACAATATCAGATCCAAACAAAAATTAAAAAAAAATCGGTAATGAAAAATCTGTAAAGACTATGAAATTAGAGAAATGGGTTTTGTCCTCGATCTTGATTTCGAGATTGACTTGAAGAGATTTGATGAAAATAGGAAGATGTTTATCTAAACCCTTAAAATTAAAAATCTAAACAAAGAAGATCGATTATTTAAGTAAGTATTTGTAAAGCGAGAGTGAGAGTGAAGGTATTCATTGGTGGTGACTACTGATTAGAGAATGGAAGAATTGAATTAAGGAAGGGGAATGAATTTTTTGTGACTTAGGGTTTTCATCTGAGGGGGCGGAAGATGGGATAGAAACAGACGAGAGGAAAGGGAAAATGAAGTCAGAGAAAAAAAATATTCTTTTATATACATATTTGGACGGCTATAAAGAATGGTGATTAAATCTATCGACGGTAGAGTTTTGGTTTGGGGTTGTCATACGGATCACGGCAAGTAAGTGAAGAACTTTCGTTTTTGTGCTAAACTAAATTCGCCAGTTCGTGCACAAGAGTATAATAATAGATGTCGTGAAGCATATTTTGGTCCATGTTCTTAGATTTTGAGCTCCATTGTAGATCTCAAGTCATATATGTGATGGAGCAGATTTTGATTCAGATTGGCAAATTCTGATTCACTGGCCACTGGTTGATTTTATAAAAATACCATTTTGCCCCTTGAACGAATTTGTGAAAATGACCAAACTACCTTTATCGAAATAAATCTATCAAATATTCGAACCTGAGTTTCTCATTCGGGTGAACTGAAAATGAAATTTATTAGATTTGAACATCCCAGGTTCAAAGATTACTAGAGTTGGACCTGAGTTTCTCATTCGGTTGAACTGAAGATGAAATTTATCTGATAAGAACATCCCAGGTTCAAAGATTACTAGAGTTGGACCTGAGTTTCTCATTCGGATGAACTGAAGATAAAATTTATCAGATTTGAACATCCCAGGTTCAAAGATTACTAGAGTTGGACCCGAGTTTCTTTTTCGGATGAACTGGAGATGAAATTTATCTGATTTGAACATCCCAGGTTCAAAGATTACTAGAGTTGGACCTGAGTTTCTCATTCTGATGAACTGGAGATGAAATTTATAAGATTTGAACATCCCAGATTCAAAGATTACTAGAGTTAGACCAGAGTTTCTCATTCGGGTGAACTGAAGATGAAATTTATCAGATTTTAACACCCCAGGTACAAAGATTACTAGAGTTGGGCTTGAGTTTCTCATTCAGGTGAACTGAAGATGAAATTTATCAGATTTGAACATTCCAGGTTCAAAGATTACTAGAGTTGGACCTGAGTTTCTCATTCGGATGAACTGAAGATGAAATTTATCAGATTTGAACATCCTAGGTTCAAAGATTACTAGAGTTTGGACCCGAGTTTCTCATTCGGATGAACTGAAGATGAAATTTATCAGATTTGAACATCCCAGGTTCAAAGATTACTAGAGTTGGACCTGAGTTTCTCATTCGGATGAACTGAAGATGAAATTTATCTGATTTGAACATCCCAGGTTCAAAGATTACTAGAGTTGGACCCGAGTTTCTCATTCGGATGAACTGAAGATGAAATTTATCTGATTTGAACATCCCAGGTTGAAAGATTACTAGAGTTGGACCCGAGTTTCTCATTCGTGAAAATAACTATTTTACCCCTTATCGAATTATGTGCAGTAGATATTCCAGAGACTGTGAAAATGAAATTTTTACCCCTTGCCCGAAAGTTGGTGAAATGTCCATTTTGTCACCTATTTGAATTTTAAAAAAATGACCATTTTACCCATGGACCGAAATTCTACTTAGGTATGTCTGCTAAATTGAATTCTGGGGGATCCAAATGACCATATTGTTTTAAGTTTCGCCATGGTCCATAGTCATACATGGAAAATTTTCCTTTGTAAATCACTGCTAACAATAAATAACAGTTTACTCAAGCTACACAACAGTACTCACAAAACAAAATATTAATGACATTTTTATTATAGAGACAGACTCGAGGTTCTCAGTCCGATGAACTAAAGATGTAAAATATCAGAATTTACAAACTCAGGTTGCCAGATTACTACAAACAGACCCGAGGTTCTCATTCCGACGAACTGATGATATAAAATATCAGAATTTATAAGTGTAGTAAATATTCTAGGGACTGTTAAAATGATCAGACTACCCTTACATGAATATATGCAGCAAATTCAGAGATTGTGAAAAGTGACCAGATTACCCTTATAAGAAATTAGTGAAGTGAATATTTTGGAGAATGTGAAAATGACCAGATTACCCTTACCGGAATAAATGCAGCAAATATTCTGGAGATTGTGAAAATGACCAGACTACCCTTACCCGAATAAGTGCAACAAATTCCAGAGACTTTGAAATGACCATACTACCCTTATCGGAATAAGTGTATCAAATATTCTGGTGACTGTGAAATTGACCAGATTATCCTTACTGGAAATAATCGCAGTAAATATTCCGGAGACTCTGAATATGACCAGACTACTCTTACATGAATAAGTGCAGCAAAATGATCAGACTACCTTATATGAATAAGTGTATCAAATATTCCGGAGATTGTGAATATGACCAGACTATCCTTATCGGAAATAAGTTCACTACATATTCCCGAGTCTGTGAAAAAAACTATTTTACCCCTTCCTCGAAAGTCATTGCAATGTCCATTTTGGCACTGATTTGAAATTTTCACAAAATGACCATTTTGCCCTTGTACCAAAATTCAAATTTTACAAAATGACCATTTTGCCCCTGGACCGAAATTCTACCTAAGATGTCCGGGCTACCTTATTGTATCAAATATTTCGGAGACTGTGAAAATAACCAATCTACCCTTATCAGAAATAAGGGTAGACCGAAATTCTACCTAAGATGACTGGTCTAACTTATTATATCAAATATTCCGGAGACCGTGAATGACCAGTCTACCCTTATCGGAAATAAGTTAGTGAAATGCCCATTTCCGGCATGAATTTCCATGTTTTAACCGGACCAATTTAGATAATAATCTCGGATCCCTTACTTCACCGTGTCAAAACCATCACTCATTTACAGGGTACCTGGATGATTAGCACAATTTTGTGCTTTAGAAGAAATAGGTATGCATGAGCAGTAACAAAAAATGTAATGAAAGCTTCGGCATTGCATTAAGTCAAATAATATAGCGAAAATCAACACGGTTCATACATATCTTGGTATATGGAATCTGATAGAGTTGATTACAAGTAATATCAATATTGTCAGCAAGTATCAAAACATATAAGTGCATTCGCAAAAAAGAGTTGGAAGGGCAACCTCCAACAAATTTTCGGAAGGTCAACTGGACTTCCATTGCCTGCCTACTCCAGAGGTCCTGTTCACTAAAGATCTGTGCACACCTCCTCCAAACTCTAGGATGTCGCTTCGCTGCAAAAGAATATACGGAAGAGAGAAATAAAACAAAATGTAAAATTCATGTACAAAAGAATATTAGAATTTGTAGTTCAATTAAAGCTCCAGCTTTCAGTAAAGGCATTCAGAAGCTTTTCCCATGTTTTCGCCTGTAATGAGAAAATGAAACATATTCTAACAAATTAAATCCGGCAAAGCAAAACAGGAAATATGAAATATCTAACAAGGACAAATCCAAAGACCAGGCTTATGAAAGAAACATTCACCATACAAAGAATTCTGTAAGAAAACAGCAGACATAAATTCATCTTAGTAACACCATTCTCAGATGTAAAATTTGATTATGCAAAAAATAATTAGAGCACCACTAACAATCAAAGTACATCATCTAATGCAAGAGATCTAGAATAAGGATCTTTAGAGGCCATCTCAGGTATCATTGCCAGAGCATGCCTCACATCAACTGGATCAGTAAATGATGCACTACAGTGACAAGTGAGTCTCAGTTTCTCCAGTGACAAGGATCTAGGCACGTAACAGACTCAACTTAAACATCATAGACCCCTGCCGGATCAGATAATGAATCATGTGGATCCACCACACCCAGAACAAGTGTTTCGCTCCATTTATTGGTAGTTGTATCAATACCAACTTGGCTCAGGTGCTCATCCAGCTGCGAATAAAAAGTATTGTATTGGGCCACCTGTGCAAGAAACACCAAAAACTTTTCTGAACATTTTCTAGAATGAGTAGGATGAAAATGAATCCATAATGTCTATCAGAAATATTTTTGTACACTAGAAGGAGATTACGAAATTCTAAGAAGGTTTAGAGCAACAGGCTTCACCTGCAACTTATGATTATCCCCAAGAATTAGTGACCGCTAATTTACTCCTACATAGAACACGCACTGACGACAACTGGCAATGGTTATTTGTTTAGTTGCAGTGACTTCTCTCTTTGGCTTCAACTTTCTCAGCATTACACACAAACTTTCTTGCCTGCACATTACACAAACTTAAGCAATTAAGTTATACTCTACACAAATAAAACAAGATCTGTCACTGGAACAACAACTAACAGCAAAATAGAATCAAACAAACACTACTACGACAAATAGTTCCATTTGCAAATTCTTAATTCAATAATAACCTTCTTCTAGCACAACTTTCAGATGCACAAACAATATCATTCAATTTTCAAAAGTAACTAACAACACAAAAAATCCACCAAAGCAATCAACGGTAATTTTTAAATCTAATGATAAAAAAACCCTATAAACCTTCAGAAACCAAAACCCAATTCAAAATTCAACCAAAACGAATTGAATCTAAATAACTTTTGCCCTAATTTTAACCCAATTAGAAAAATCTCCAGTTCAATATAGCCGAATTGGTTACCCATCGAACAAGAATAGATAGAGAATCATTTACCTGATTTAAGACGAAGAGAATCCAGCGAGTTGCATCGTCAGCGTAATCAACTGCTTACCATCATCTTCGTCATCTTCACTTGAATGAAATCCAGCTGAAATTGATCGAGAAGAAGAGCGGTGATGATGTAGATCCAGTTTAAATCAACATCATCCTTTTCAATAGCATTAAATCCGAGCTGAAATCGATCGAGATGGAGATTTTTTCTTTTTTCTTCAGAGCGTTAATTAATGGCGGAGCAGAAACTGGTTGTGTTCTAGGTGTTCTTCTGTGAGATGGGAAAGAGAAGTCGCGATGTTTTTGACAAGTTTTTGTCAAGTCTTCGGTATTTTCTCCAAGTGTAATCCTAAAAAAAGAAAAGAAGTGTCTTATTAATATATTTAGATAAATAAATTCCTTTTTTTGATTTTTAAAAATTTAATGGAAGTGTTATTTTGTGTAATTGTTGATAATGACAGTGATAAATTTTTTTTAATTGTTGTAATGATTTGGGTTGATTTTCGGTGTTAAGAAAAACTGGGTGGAAATAGCATTAAGATGGTAAGTATCTGGGGGGAAAAAATTGCCTACAAATATTATTGTTACTTAAAAAATTTCTGATTACTGTCGCGATTTTAAAAAAGTTCAACATTTATACTTCGTACAAGCCCTGTTACGGGTGTATCTGTGACTTAAAAAGAATCCGTGGCAATCTACACTGTGATAAAATCCTGGTTTTGGTGTAGTGAATGATCATAGATACATTTGATATACAACAATGGAGGAAGTAAAGCTAAGGTTGAACTTTAATGGCTTCTTTCTCTTTTCCCTAGAAGTGTCTCCCAACTCTCTTACTTGACTGAATTCTTTTTTCCAACCCCACTCTCTCTATCATTTGAATCCTTATATAGGCAAATACATCAGTAGAAGACAACTGAGGATCACATGCAAAATCTCTGTTAGCTGATCTTATTTCAGTTTGTCTTATTTGCCAGGCTTTGGGGAGATGTCGTTGTCTCTCGCGCTGCTGCTTCGCATCTCTCTTGATGAATGTCGCATTGTACTTATCGTGTGATTGCTCTTCGTGCTTCTTCCTTATTATCGCGTAATTACTCTTCGCCTAATCTTCTTCTTCTTCGTACTCATGGTTGTCTTAGCTGGAGCGAAGCTATGGATTTGTCTTGTGCGATATTTCTCCCCTACATTTTGCCTCTTCTCGCGTTGTTCTTCTACAAGTGGAATAATGCGAGAATCCTTGGTCAATGCTTCGTGTCAGACCCATCTTTTCGTTTTCTCTGTTTTACCCGACATGCTTCCGTGATTTCCGCATAATTGCCACACGTGTTAGCGGCTTCTTCCTTTTTAGGCGGCACGTCTTTACTGCTTTCCTTTGGATAAATATCTAGAGAGAGGTAAAAAAGAAGATAGTTTTTATTTTTCTTTCTCTACCCTCTTCTTTCTCTGTTATTCTTCTCCTTTCGAACTCTTCTCTTCAAATTCTTCATTTCTGGTTTTATGGTGGATCAAGACATACCTGCTCCTGCTGCTGTTGTCCCATCATCTTCTAGGTAAGTTAGTTTTGCCTCAACCTCGGTTGATCATTCTATGTTTTTATGGTATGATTATGATTTTTATTGCTTTCCTTCCACCATTGCTATTGTTTTTTGAAGTTTAACATCCCCATACTCATCCCCATGTGTTCTTTGTGGCACGAAGCGCAAGCCTGTTAAGAAGTGGGTTGATGTTATTAAAAGCTATCAAGCTACGCTGGAGGATAAGGGTTTCAAGATTACTATTCCGCATGGTTCATCTCCTACTGTCCCTCTGAGCGAGGAGAAAATTCTGAAAGAATCATGGAGCGTGAATCGTATGCCTGTCGCGTTTGGACAACTAAAGGCCGGTCTTCCTTTTCCCCTCTTTAACCCCGAGGTTCCTTTGTTCTACCGAATTCTCGCAAGGATTGGTCGAGCCGCATATCAACTGAGTGGGGACGCGATTCGCATTATCCTCGAGTTTCACTTCGCGCAACTGGTGTGGAAAAATCTCTCTGTCCAGACGTAGTGGACCCTTATGATCCCGTGGATTACACTGTTGAATCTTTCTTTCAGCAGTATGTTGTGAATTGGGTTGTTAAAGACGGCTCGCGTTGGGGCGTTCGCTTGAGTAGGGCGAAGCTGAAAGATAATGTGAAGAAACTTATGGAGATTGTGGATCAGCATAGTAACTCTAACAGCCTTCTTCGCCATTCTTGTGATCCTAGTTGGATGAAGTTTTATTTGATCATTGAGGGTCCTCTCTTATGGGGTCATAATCCAGATGGGAGTCCTCGGGCTGCTCCGGATGCTTCGCTTGTGGGGGACGGTACTCTTGCATACTGTCCCAGGGAGTTCAATTGGCCTGACTGGGAGGAATGTGTACGTGTTCTTTTCTGTTCTCTGTTTTATTTCGTTTTATTGCCGTTTCTTATATATTTCCTTTGAATTTGTAGATGGTAAAAGAGCTTTCTTCGCTTGAGAATAAGGCGAAGATTGCTTCCGAGAAGAAGAAGAAGGAGCTTGCCGAGGCGAAGTCGGGGAAGAGGTCTTCGCATTCCAAAAAGGTAGGGAGAATCGTTGTTTCGTAGACGAGTTTTATTACTTCTGTTTGCTAATTTTTAACTTATGTTTGTTTAGTCTCTTCTTGATAAGGAGGAGACCGAGGATGAGGGAGAGGGTGAAGAAGGCGATGGTTTCGAGGGCGAAGGTAGGGAGTTCGATCGTGAAGATTCTCCCATTTCGCATAGATTCAAGAAGGCGAAAAATAACAAATTTAGCCAGAGTAGGAATAAGTCCAGGGGTGTGTCGAAGGATAAGCCCCTCATTAACGTGGTTAACCCTTTGACCTTGAGGTCTGCCCAAGTGTCTGCCTCATCCAGGGTTGATGATTCTTTCGCTCTATCTTCGACTATGAAGTCCTCAACTCTAGGTGTTGATAAGGGAAAGGGACCGAGCGGTTTCACTCACTCTTCCCGTACGACGCTATCTGAAAAATCTTCCCTTGAGGGTGTTGCTGCGAATTTTACTTCCAAGATAACCTCGGTTGCTCAATTTTCGATGTACGATCCCAGTCTTGTTCCTGTTCGTGAATTGGCATTAAACCTTGCTCCGCAGTCTTCTGCTGATGTTCCTCAGTCTGGACGGGAATTTAGTTCTGAGCTTTCCCTTGATCAACATCTCGCGTTCGATTATCTGGTAAGCTTGATACTTTACGCTTTCACTCTAGATTGAGCATGTCGCCCCTTTTGACCCTGTTCGTATTGCTTTTCAGAATATGTGTCGCAGGGTTGCCCAGATCGAGGATTATCGCAAGGTGGTGAACTTGGCCCGTGTTCAGTCTACCCAGATCTCTTCTCTTAGAGCCGAAGTTGTAAGTCTTCAAGGCGACATTTCCCTGCTCCAGAAGGATCGCAATAGACTTAATGATGAGTTATCTGCCAGTGTGAGTGCGGTGAATGTTGCTCGAGTTCGGAATGATTTGTTGGCAGGTACATTTTCGCGTTCTTGCCTTTTATTGTTCTTTTAGGGATACTTTCTTTAGTTGAGGGTCGCGAGGTTCCTTGCAGAGGTTTTTGATCTTTCTGATCTTACCATTGTCGCGAACATAGATATGGAGGCTCTTCTGGTACATTTTAATTCTCTTAGGAAAGATTTTTTGTTGGCTGAGAGTGAGGAGGATGATGCTGAAGATGATACTGAGGATTACAAGCAAAAGTATGTGCATCTTAAGCTTGAGTTTAGGAAGTTGTTTGTGATTGTAGGATCTTCTAGAACTCGTGCCCGACATCTTCAGGTGTTATTAGGCAATTGAACGATGAAAAGACCGCTTTGATTGATGAAAACAATGAGGTCATTGGGGATGGGGCGAAGGTTCTTCAAGATTGCCAGAAAGAGAACCATGAGCTTCGCGTGATTCTTGAGAAGGTTCAAAATCGTCTTAGAATCGAAGGCAATGATGACTTTGATAAGGCCTTAGGTGAAATTGAAGAGAATAGGGTTGCTACGACTAAATATGTTAGTTGGGTAGAACAACACCATAAGACGTTAGATTCGGTGATCATGCATAAAGAAGGTGTCCCTGATAGCCTATCTTAGCTTTTGCGACTTATTTCCTTCCTTAAGTGTTTTAATTTATTTTGTTCTTCGCAGAAAACGAGAAAAATTTGAAGGCTGAGTTGAGTTCTCTGATGGGAAAATTTGAGAAGTCGCAGCAAGAGGGAGATGTTCAAGAGTGGTGATGGTTCTTCTTCGCAGCTGGCGGCTGATCTATCTGGGAAGCTTTCTCTGGCGAATGATGAGCTTCTTCGCATAAAGATAGAGTATGTGAAGTACAAGGAAGTCATGGAGGATAGGTATGCATTGTTGAAGCGTCGCAAGATGACCAAACTTGTTAATGCTAGTCACGAGGCGCAAAGGCTGTGTAATGAGATCGCCAGGGATAATTTCAATCGCATCACTACTGAGAATAATCTTCCTGCCAGAGAATTCCCTGATGTTCCCGTACCTAATGATGAGTTTGTGGAACCCGGGTCTAGCGATGAGGGAGAGGTTGTCTAGGACGAGCAATCCAGCGCGCGAGGAAGAAACTGATGCAGAGGATGTTGACGAGGAAGATGCCGACTTTGAAGATGAGTTCACTGAGGAGGTTGGGCAGGATGAAGCTAATGAAGCTGCTGCTGGTGATAGGCAGGGAGAGCATCAATCACTTCACGTTGCCGGGGATGGTCATAGGATAGATCGACAAGGACCTGCTTTGCCTTCTCAGAGTGGTGTTCCCAACGTTTCGCAACCTGAGGCGAGAGATTCTCCTCAAGTAACTTCCCCTTCTCGCGATTGGGTAGCCTTTTGATCGTATTCATTTTCAAACATCATTCTTTTTGCTGTATAGTATTCTGGGCGCTCCCAAGCTTGGGGGGCATAGTCATAACTTTCGATCCGTGTTCTTTTTCCTGTGTTAGAATTTTGGAACCAAAGAAGGTGTATATATGAAGTTGAATATTTCATTAATGTCCAATGCTTTATGTCGCTCTTCTGATCGCGTTTTTATGTGAAAACATGTTTTGTAGTATTTAGGGTTTTCTGACTGAGGAGATGGGAAGCATATAAGTTTTAATATCCCCATACTTTCCTCTGCTTTCCATCTTTGAAGGAAGATATTAGCTTCAAATACTATCCTTGGCTTATTGTAGGGTTAATAAAGATGTCTATGTATATGTTAACTGGCATACAAATGTCTATTTATGCGAATCTAAGGCTTAGTGCGACACTGTTTCTTGCGATATATATTGATGTGAGGTATCGATGTGTAGAAGGTGTATCTTAAGGTCGAATATTATGAAGTTGTGCTAACATTTTCTGCTGAATAATAAATATTAAGACTTGTTTTGAGTTTCAATAATACTTAGCTGGACAAAGATGTGCATGCTCCGCGCTTGTTTGTGTTTTAATGCGATCTTTGTTTGCCTCAGCACGACTTTTCATTGTTATGGCGCGATCTTTTATTGCCTCAGCTTCCTTCGCTGTCCTTCAATGGCTGACATTCGTATGAACTTTTATAGGTCTTATTTGCCTCCTAAGTAAGGTCTTATTTCCTTCCCCCACATAGAGAACTTAAAGGACTTATGGTCTCCTTGGGTAGGGTCTTCAACATTGGGCGACGAAATCTCAGTTCCATGTGCTCTTGCGAGTCATTGGCCATCGATCTCGCCTTAACTGTGTTAGTATTTTTACCTCCTCAGGTTATTTCTGCGACAATATACCAGGCCTTAGATACTCCCGTGAGTAAAAAGCCCCAACACATTGCCCTAATGGAGGGTGCCGTCCATTTATATTCCCCCTGAATCGCCTTTTCAAGGAGGTCACCCCTAACCATTTCAGTTGGGCTTCTCCCATCCAGTTATTCAACGACCAGTGTTGTCGTGACCTCATGCCTTTCTCCTATGTGGCTTTGGGCATGAGATCACACCCTAAGTGGGGTTTCTTTGGACCGGGTGAGGAACCATGCCAGTCCTTCTTCTATCTCCACTGCCTATGTTTCTACACCCCATGCCGGAGAACTTTTCGCTGATTGGTTCGTTCTCAGTGGCCTCCAGTGGATAGGCTTTTGTTTTGCCCCAATATAGTGACTTCTCCAGGATACCCCAATTATGACGCACGTTAGGGCTTATGGCTGCCTCTTACATGATCGTGCTAAAACGCCGTCGCACGACCACCCGACCTAAGTTGACACGCCACAATCGTAGTCCCAGCCTCCCTAATTAGAGGTTTTATAATAGTGACTTGCTGCCCCCTATTGAGGTCTTACGAGAAAATTTTGTAACTTTGTTGCGTGGACTTTGTTTCGCCTTTTGTTTGCTTGCTTTATAGAAAGAACTTTTCCTCATATTAAGGTTCCTTTGAATTGGTACATAGCTCGCTTTCTTTATTTTGGCATTTTAGGCGCTGTTTCTTCACATATAGTTTTCGCATGATTAGTGAGGCGCGACAGACGGTCTTTCCCTCTTTCCTTTCCCTTTCTTTCAGATTAGGGTATGGACTTGACTTCCAGCGTTGCTGTTTTCATTGTCACCCTTGTAGGTTCGCCTTAGCATTATGTTGTGCGATTCTTCAGTCCTCCTTAGCATGAATGTGGTTTGAAGCACACCACTGGTTCCTTGGTTCCCCCTTGCCGTGGCTTCAATGTGACTCTCGTGTTGAGATATCTTTGACCATCGTTCATTCTGATATAGTGCTCTTCTGCTCATCTTTTTTCCCTTTCGTCCATGTTGGTACACTTCGTTCCATAGTTGTCCATATATTTGCTTTTCCCTTTCTTCTCTTTCAATGTCTCTTTCTCTACAGGATCTTTTATAACTTTCTCCGTACTCTATTCCCAGTTCGTGCTCCCGCACCTTTATTTTCAGGTTCTGGTTTTCTATCATCAGTCGCCCGTTCTCTTGGGTGAGATTGATTCGTTCTTCTATCAACATTTTTTATGTTTCTTTCCATTGTGCGAACCTTGCTTCGTATTCGCGCTGGAGGGCGAGAATCTCTTCATTCTGCTTTTGATGGTAGAACTGGTCCTCTTTGCTTTCGACGTTTATACCAACATCCAGCATTGGTCTTTCTGGATCATATGGACTGACCCATTCTGTCCAATATTGCGGGTTTTCCGTGACAGCTGCCAGTTCCTTTCCGCATCTACTGTTAAAGCTGCCTCTTTGCAACGCTAGAATCTTCGATGTTCGAAGGGTGGGGAGGTATAGCGTCTTGAAGGATGAACAATCTTTATATACTTTTCTGAGAAAAACAAGGAAATTGTGTTGTATCTTCCACGGCTTTACGATAGAGAGAGAAAGTGAAGGTGAGTTTACTGGGTGTTTTGCAAACCGCAGCGATATTTGGTTAATACTTCGTGATGGGATAGGGGAGGAAAGTGGTGTAGGTTTTCAGAGCAATGATGACTTCAAACAACCAACAAGCAAATTCTCGTAGTGGTCAGGAAAAAGGTGGTAGTAAAAATAACAAACCAACTTAGATAGATGATGATTTCTAGCTGTTAACTAGCAGTTGAGGATAAATCCTCTCTGTTTCTAGCGCCAAAATGTAGTTGCGGAAAATCCCACAACTACACCCGTTGAGATGATAATAACACAAAGTCTAAGTCATGGAAGTCAACTCAAACATTAATGGTATTATGCATCACTTTGACACAAATTTGATCTTCTCAAACACTTTGTATTGAATATATGATGTTCTCATAATGATCATAGATACATTTGGTATACAACAATGGAGGAAGTAAAGCTAAGGTTGAACTTTAATGGATTCTTTCTCTTTTCTCTAGAAGTGTCTCTTTGCTCTCTTACTTGATTGAATTCTTTTTTCCAACCCCTCTCTCTCTATCATTTGAATCCTTATATAGGCAAATACATCAGTAGAAGACAACTGAGGATCACATGCAAAATCTCTATTAGCTGATCTCATTTCAGTTTGTCTTATTTGCCAGGCTTTGGGGAGATATCGCTGTCTCTCGCGCTACTGCTTCGTATCTCTCTTGATGAATGTCGCATTGTGCTTATTGTGTGATTGCTCTTCGTGATTCTTCCTTATTATCGCGTAATTACTCTTCACCGAATCTTCTTCTTCTTCGTACTCATGGTTGTCTTAGCTGGAGCGAAGCTATGGATTTGTCTTGTGCGATATTTCGCCCCTACATAGAATATCGTGGAAAATGGAGGAAAATCTTCACCGAAATATCTTTTCTTCTTCTAATCAGTTCTTCTTCTCAACATCTCAACAAAATCTGATATATTCATATTCCATCAACAATTTTAATCAACAATTACGACCTCTTCCATCATTAATTATTATCATTCATCAAAATAACTGGTTATTCAATTTGAGCTTAATGTTTGTTCAAACAAATTTTGAGCGAAAAAAATCACAGGGGGAATAAAATTTGATAGATGAGAAAAAGGGAGGAAATTTTCATCAAATGGTGGTAGAATCAATGAATATGCTATTACATATTATCTGTATTTGTCGATTTTGAATGCTTAATCTCAGGGACGACTTGGGAAAAGAATTATTTCCATTGATTCATCCACAAAAATCTTCTGATGATCAAAAGGCAGAGATACCCATTTTTCAGACCCACTGGAAGAAATTAATGTAAAATTCAAAACCTTAAATTTTTTCCATGTCACTGCTTCCCTAAAAACTCATGCTACATAACAGTACTCCTGCGAGACGTATTAGTAAAAACCATGGATGAATTTTATCTATTTGTTTTAGGGTAAGCAAACATACATAATAGATTTGTTGTTAGGAAGATATGCTAGAGAGAAAGGTGAAAAGAGTTGATGGAGATCTTAAAAACAGTGAGCAGACTTTAATTTCTTGTATTTTAAATTATTATTTTAATACAGAAAATAAAGACTAAAAAGGAAAAACCGGAAACCAGGTGAGGTAATTTTGACTGATAATATCGGCCGTAACGTGCACCCCGATATTTTGCGGGTGCACAAATTTGGACTCCATCGGAGAAGTAACAATGAAAACAAACCAATAATTCCGTAGAAAAAGAAGAAGAGGCAGCAGCAATGTCAAGTCTTCCGGAAGATATTCAAGTTGATATTTTTCTAAAGTTATCAGTGCAATCCATCTTAACTTGTAATGCAAATTATGGCTTAATCTTATTTCTAGCCCTAAATTCATCAATTATAACCTTGCCCAAAACAACAATAAAAATCGTCTCATGATTCTGACCCCGAAACCTAGAACATGCTGGATTTGGTCCGTGGATTATGAAGAATCCAAGGAAGTTGTCCCAATAGACTGTCATTTTCAATATGACGAAAAAAGGGAAATTCGTATACTAGGTTATTGTAATGGCTTGATTTTCTTAGGAATCTATTCCCCTACATGGCTTGGTTCGACTAGTGATAGTATTTGTGTTTGGAACCCAACAACTAAGGAATATAAGAATGTACCATTACCATCTCTTCCCTTCAATATTAGCGGATATAATAATAACTCCAGGTATGGTGATGGTTATTACATTATGTATGGGTTTGGTTACGATTGCAACATAGATAATTACAAGTTGGTAAAGATTGAGCATTGTGGAACATTTCTTGGTTATATTAAAATTCAGATTTACACACTAGGATCAGATAGTATGTGGAAAACAATTTTCCACAGAGATCCTTGTTATTCGTTTCTAAACACATCTCTTGCTGGTTTGCTCCTCAACGGAGCTCTCCATTGGCTTGGCGTTACCGCTAACCAAAAACCATCGTGTAAAATTATAGTATCTTTCGACATTAGCAACGAAAGTCAGAGACTCATCGATGTGCCTTTTCCTGAAGACACCATGCAAAGTCCAACTCTATATGTGGGAGTGGGAGTATTGGATGACTGCCTCTGTTTATTTTCTTTTAGGAGTTTATGCACGGAGGTATGGGTGATGTTATCATGGAGTGAGCGAATCTTGGATTAAGCAATTCACCATTACAAAAGGGAATTATTATCTAGATTATTATAGTAATGTTTATGATCTTGACCGGTTATGGTCTCTTCAAAATGAAGAAATTCTAATTCATAGTACATTAGACAGTTTCATATTATGTGATGATCCAAATAATGGGAGCATCAGAAAATTGGAGACTTCTACCTAAAAAGCTGGATTGGAACACAATTTTGTTTATGCAGAAAGCTTGGTTTCACTCCACTCTGGTATGTACGTGGGTAGAGAAAAACATATATGCAGTCATTAATTGGCAACCAAAATTCTTGAGGTGAAACTGTCATATCATATGCAAGTTGCGACTCTCTTTTTAGACTGCTAACTTAGCCAGGGATCTACCATATCAAAAGAGACATTAGTAGAAAAATAGCGTTATCTGTACACAATATTCCCATAATTCATAATCTGCAATATTATTTTCTTTCAATTATTTTAGTTATCTACTTTCAAGTATACACTGCAGCAGTATCCTTTTTACATGGAAATATAATTTGCTTTGAATTGAGATAGTAGTAATTACCACCGGACAATATCACTCTTCTACTTGAAAAAAGATGTAGATAAAATATCTGGTACCACGTCGATGGGTAGGGATATATATGTGGTTAAAGGTGCAAGTGGCTTGTGACAGAAATAGTCATGGCATGTATATTCTGGAGAATGTGATATATTCTTATTCAGTGAATAAAATGGTTACAATACAATCGGTTCTTATATGCGTGAACAAATGAATATGTGGAAACAAGGTATTACAACATAAAGAGAATATACATGCCTAATGAAAACAATATATACTATCGAATAATATCTCAACAAAATAATATCTTGGAGATAATATTTCTAACCGCCCGCCCCCCCCCCCCCTCAAACTCTAGATGGTGCAGAGCACATGTTGAGTTTGGAAGCCAAGAACTTGAGACGAGTAGAAGGTAAAGTCTTGGTAAAAATGTCTGCTAGCTGCAATTCTGAAGAAAGATGGGGCAATGAGATTGTCAAGTGTTTGAAGTGATGACGTACAAAATGACAGTCAATCTCAATGTGTTTTTTACACTCATGAAACACATCATTGTGAGCAATATGAATAGCAGCCTTGTTATCACAGGAGAGTGGAGTAGGCTCAGATAACGTAACTTCCATATCTTGAAGGAGCCACCGTAACCAAACAATTTCTGAAGTAGTGTGAGAAAGAGCTAGATATTCAGCTTCGGCACTAGAGTGACATACCACAGTTTGTTTCTTACTACGCCAAGTGATTAAGGAGTTACCTAAAAATAGGCAATATCCAGTGGTTGATTGTCGATCAGTAACGTCACCTGCCCAATTAGAGTCGGAGTATGCATGAAGGCAAAAATCTGAATTACTTGAGAAGTGTAAACCTTGATATAAAGTACCTTTGATATATCGCAAAATTCGAAGGACAACATCATAGTGTGTTGATCCTGGAGATGACATAAACTGGCTTACAATATGGACTGCATGGCTGATATCTGGTCATGTAATAGTAAGATAATTAAGACTCCCTACAAGCTGAAGATACATTGTAGGATTAGATAAAGCTTTTCCTTCGTAACAGTTGAGCTTAACATTCAGTTCTAGAGGTGTATCAACAATCTTGCTATCAGTTAACCCTGCACGTTGAAGAATGTCAGTTGCATGCTTTACTTGAGAAATAAAATAACCACTAGAGGATTTATCGACTTCTATCCCAAGAAAGTATCTCAAGAGACCAATATCTTTCATCTCAAAGCAAGAACATAGATGACGCTTCAAAGCAAGGATTTCCTTCAAGTCACTGCCAGTAATGATCATGTCATCGACATACAAAAGAAGAATAACCATTCCTTTCTCTGTTTTTCGAGTAAACATGGCTGAGTCATATGCACTCTGACTAAATCCATACTGAAGAATAGCATTTGAGAATTTTTCAAACCAAGCATGAGGTGCTTGTTTGAGGCCATATAATGCTTTGTTAAGTTTGCATACTTGATTTGGAGCATGATGTAATCCAGGCGGTGGTTGCATATAAACTTCTTCCTGAAGTTCTCCATGGAGGAAGGCATTCTTAACGTCCATTTGGTGAAGATCCCAATTCTGAGCAGAAGCAACAACAATAAGAGTACGCACTGTAGTCATGCGAGCAATAGGAGCAAATGTCTCTTCATAGTCAATTCCATACTCTTGTGTGTACCCTTGAGCCACTAACCGAGATTTGTATCGTTCTATTTTCCCTTTTGAGTTTGTCTTTATCTTATAAACCCACTTGCTACCAACAACAGACTTTCCTAGAGGAAGATCTACCATGTCCCATGTATTAGCATTCCTGTGTGCTGTTAACTCCTCTCCCATAGAGTTTTTCCAGTCAGGGATTGTAGTTGCTTCCCTGTAAGATTTGGGTTCATGTAGAGGCAATATAGAAGATAAATAACAATGATAGTCAGAGTACTTAGCTGGTGGTCGACGAGTACGAGGTGACAGTGTCGTAGCTTCAGTTGCAGGATTCCTTTCTGGAGAAGCAATGTCAGGATTGTCCGTAGAGTCATTGGTGACTATTTCTGAGATTTATGGAGGTGAAGTAACTGCAAGCTTAGGAGTAGTAGTGATAGGAATATTTGACTGAGATGAGATTACGTCTTCAAAAGGATCTAGATATGAGAATGTTTCCAAACTAGATGTTTTGCTACTAGGAAGAGACTAGAATGGTATTTTCTCCCAGAAGGTTACATGTCTAGAGATACGCAATCTTCTACTTTATAGATCATAACAACGATAACCCTTTTGTTCTATTCCATACCCTAAGAACATACAAATGGTATTCTGTTTACATAGTTTGTTACGTTCTCGTTCAGTAAGAAGAACAAAACATGTTGAGCCAAATACACGAAGTTCGGAGTAATTTGGTGGCTTACCATAAAGACTTTCATATGGAGATATTCCTCCTATGACAGCAGTAGGAATACGATTAATGGTGTATACTGCTGTAAGAACTGATTCTCCCCAAAAGTTAGAAGGGACAGATGCAGAGAGAAGTTAAGTTCTTGCCGTCTCAATAATGTGACGATGTTTTCTTTCTGCAACTCCATTTTGTTGGGGAGTTTCAGTGCAAGACAACTGAAGTTGTATACCTTCGGATTTGAGAAACTCTCTAAAAGGATTTGAGATATATTCGCCTCCCTGATCATCACGAAAGGTTTTGATAGGTTTTCCAAACAGAGTTTTAATCATCCTAGAAAAATCTGAGTATAGTTTCAGAAAATATGCTCTTGAGTTGAATATGTATATCCATGTAAAGCGACTATAGTTATCAATGAAAATCACATAATATAATGCTACTCCCTTGGATGCAATGGGAGATTTTCCCCAAAAATCTGAATGAATTAGATCAAAGGGTGCATTGGATAATGTAATGCTATTATTGAAAGAAAGAGATGGTTGTTTTCCCAACTTACATGCAACGCAATGAGGTTCTTTTTCTACTTGAATAGATCCTAATAAACCTTTATTAATCATATAGGTAAGACGAGAAAAAGAAACATGTCCTAGCTTGGAATGCCAAGACATAAATGGAGAGATAGTTGAAGGAAAAATAGGAGCAGATGCAACAACTATTTTATTCATGAATTGCTGAGGAATGATGAGACTTTCAAGGAGATATAGTCGACCAACTCTACGGCCTATCCCAACTAGCTTCCCTGTCCTGGAATCCTGTATCACACAACCAGAAGGAAAGAAAAAAATATTAAGTCCTTGATCACACAATTGCCTAATGGATATAAGATTCATTCTAATCTTTGGAACAAGAAGCACATTAGGTACATATATCTTATTTGTAACCTTAACTTGACCGATGTGAGTTGCAGTTATTGTTGATCCATTTGCTGTATGGATATTAGGTGTAACAATGGGATGTTTATTCTCAAATAGAGTTGAATCAAATGTCATATGATTTGATGCCCCTGAATTAAGAAACCAACCAGTTGAAAGAATACCTGATGGAGCTGAGAGAGTAGTAGCTGCTGAGTGATTATTACCAAGTGCTTGTCTGAGCATTTCTTGAATATTAGCTAGACTAGTTTGTGTGATTGCTGCTGGTTCTGAACTTTCTCAACTGCTGGTGTGGCTAACAATGATGGAGCATAATTATATGTTGATGTAGCGATATTCAGCCTTCTCCTTTCTCTCATATTCCTGGATGAAGGTGATGTACAGTTTCCTACAGTATGTCCAGGTTCTTTGCAGTAATTGCAATGAAGCTGTGAAGTTGAACTCTGAGACATATCTGATGTTGCTGTGCTAGGTGGTAGAGTGCAATTTTTGGATATATGTCCAGGTTTCTTATAGTTATAACATACAGTTTGAGTTGTATCACGATGATACTTTTGAGAACTGAAATGATTGTTAAAACTTGTTCGAGAAGGTACTGCTAGTACGGTAGGAATATCAGGTTTGATACGTTTCCTAGTTTCTTCAGTGATAAGTTCAGAAAGTGCAGTCTCTACAGTTGGTAGGGGTGATCTATGAAGAATTGATTCCCTAACAGTTTCAAATTCATCTCTTAGTGCCATTAAAAGCTGAACTAATCGTGATTCTTCCATATATTTCTCCCATATTTCAATATCTGTTGTCCAGTTAGGTTCCATAAGAGCTAACTGATTCCATATAACTGACATCTCAGAATGAAAATCAGAAATGGATTGATCATGCTGTTGTTTCAGAGATCTGATATCTTGTTCAAGTTTATAACGTTGAGCAAAGTTGATTTGGGTATACCTTTTTGAGAGAAAATCCCATGCGTCTTTGGCAGTTTTGAATCTGGTGAGTTGTATGCTTATAGAAGTTATCACCGTGTTGCTTATCCATGTGAGTATCTTATGATTATTGATCTCCCAGGTTTCTATGCTTTCTCCGGCAGGTTCTTTATCTTTTTCTTTTACACTCGTGTCGGCAGTGTTTGGACGTTTAGCTGTACCATCAATATATTTCCACATTCCTTTTCCTTTGAGAAAACTTCTCATAAGAAAGGACCAATGATTATAATTTGTTCCATCAAATTTTGTAGTGATGGGTTGATAGTCTTCTCGTGACATCTTGAAGAGAAAATACAAAAGAAGATTTGCGACTAGGGTTTCTGTAGTCTGTTGTTGACAAAATAGAGCGTGAAGACAAGTTGATTGATCAGAAGGAAAATCAGTGCAAGATTTTTGATATTTCATATTTATGTTGCAGCGGAAGATGGTTTCTTAGATCTTGCCATGCTCTGATGCCATGACAGAAATAGTCATGGCATGTATATTCTGGAGAATGTGATATATTCTTATTCAGTGAATCAAATGGTTACAATACAACCTGTTCTTATATGCGTGAACAGATGAATACATGGAAACAAGATATTACAACATTAAGAGAATACACATGCCTAATGAAAACAATATATACTATCGAATAATATCTCAACAAGATAATATTTCTAACAGCTTGTATTAAAAAGAAAAAGAAATCACCAGAAAGCTATCAGATGTATGGCCAGTTTAGTTGTTAGCATACAAGTACAAGCACAAGCACTACATAATACAAAAACAGTAGACTTTGTAAGATCACTATTGCAATCAGTTAGAATTTTTAAATGACCAACTTGGTTATTGTCATTTGACGTGGAAAAAGCTCACATTGTGTTGCTGTAAGAAATTCATTCATCATTGGGTTCCCATCTGTCTGTCCATTTTTCTTCATTCCCATGTTTCTTGTATCTGGTAATTCTATTCCAGATAATCAGGCACTAGTCTAAGATGTCAACTCGTCACTTGTAACAATCATCATATAACAGTGGAAATTATGCACGCGCAATACGGTAAAGACTGAACACGAACCCATATATGTATGTCTAGAGTGACGTGTACGCGAGTCATGTTTTACAGTGTTTGTGAAGTTCAACGAAATAAGATTTTTACAGTAATTTCTTAGTGGGGTATATCTGATGAACCGTTTTGTTGGTTCATCAGAAAAATAATTTACCACTCCTAGCACGAACTTGGCCACCGAGTATTAGTATCCGATTAAACTAATCTCTTCTCCAAACTTGGAAATCCCAATATGGAATAGGCCCCAAAGAGGAAATTCGACGTTTTCCTAACATAGCGATCATTAAGTATATATTTCGAATAATTGCGTCTGGCAAAATTGTAACTGTAGAATAACAAAGGCTATGCCGACATGGTTTGGGGCATTGGTCCCTATGTTGTACCTTTTACAATTGGGCATACTGCGGTAGACCAACCCTGGGCATCTAGGAACATATACAAGCCATAATAATCCCACCTCAATTTTAACCAAGAAAAACCTAATTCCGCAGCAGCTATGTCAAGCCTTCCGGAAGAGATTCAAGTTGATATCTTTCTAAGATTACCAGTGCAATCCATCTCAAATTGTAAGTGTGTATGTAAACCCTGGTTTAATCTAATTACTAGTCCTGAATTCATCAAATATCACCTTACCCAAAACAAGAATAACCATCGTCTCATGCTTCTGACCCACAAACCTCAAACACCCTGGATTTGGTCCGCAGATATCTGTGCATTAATATCATCATCATCCTCAGAAACATGTCAATGCGAGGAAGCTGTCTCAATGGATTCCCCGTTTCAATATTACGAACATGCTGAAATTCGTATATTAGGTTCTTGTGATGGCTTGATTTTCTTAGGGATTCATTATCATATACATAAAGATTGTATTTGTGTTTGGAACCCAGCAACTAGAGAATATAAGGATATACCATTACCATCTCATCCCTCTAGTATTAGAGGATATGATTACGACCCCAAGTTTGTGAGTCGGTGTTACATTAGGTATGAGTTTGGTTATGATTGCACTATAGATAATTACAAGTTGGTAAAATTTGCGCATCATGAAAGGTCTGGCTATATTCAAGGTGAGGTATATACATTAGGACCAGATTCGTGGAAGACAATTCCTGCTGACAATTATTGCTCGTTTGTAAACACATCTTCTGGTTTGCTTGTTAATGGAGCTCTTCATTGGTTAGATGTTGGCACTAACCGAAACAAATTGCGTACAATGATACTCTCTTTCAACATTAGCAATAAGAGACTCATCAATGTGCATATTCCCGGACGTACAAATCTTAATGTGGGAGTATTAGATGACTGCCTTTGCTTAGTTTATTCAGAGGGTTTACGTATTGATGTATGGGTGATGCTGAATTATGGAGGGAGATAATCTTGGACCAAGCAATTCACTTTAACAGAACAAATTATTACTGGATATTTTAATAGATATAGTTCTTATCTCAATATGTTAAGGGCTCTTCAAAATGGGGAAATTCTATTGCGTATGTCGGAAGGTTTTATATTATATGATCCAAATAATGGAATCATCAGAAAGTTTGAGGTTTCTTCACAAGAAGTTACATTTGAAGACGGTTTTGTTTATGCAGAAAGCTTGGTTTCACTCAACTCTGGCATTTACGTGGGTAGAGGGAAACATATCGCAGCTAAAAGAATTGTAACGATATCATATATGCAAGCACTGATTAATTAAGCAACCAAAATTCTTGAGTTAAATGTAAGTTGCAACTAGCAATGTGATTTTCTTTCAGTTGTTTATGAACAATCCATTTACAAGCATATATACAATGCAACAGTATTTTTATTATACGAAAATATAGTTTGTATTGGATTGAGATAGTAGTAATGTACATTGAATATTTGCGCCACATAAGTAGAGAAACTTAAGTTCTGCGAATTAAGGAGCACCAATATAGTCTGACATTACATGACTGAAACACAAAAAACATGGAAAATATCTTCCATCTTAGGATTATGAACATGATGTTTTCCTTGAGGTTTTGATTCCCTGGTGTCAGTTTGTTTAAAGATGCTCCAGTAAGCTTACTAGAAATGCATTGCCAGCCAACCAAGGAAAATATTTCTCCTTTTTCCATCGTGCATGTAGCGTGTTTTCAGTTCTGTCAAGTACTGGTAGCTTGAAAAAATTTCCGAAGTGTTATTTTACTGAATCTTTCTTAACATACGTTTATATGAAGAATCCCAAAACAATACACCCTAATCTGGGCAAGTGGAAGCCCTCAGTCCGCCCATTATTAATTTATTATAGGAAGCCATCAAAGCTACTTCTTTATGGCTTTATCCACTTCAAAAATCCTGCCCGACCACATATATTAACCAGATGTCATAGCTACTTATATCGGCTTTGTGTTTTTCCATTCTCCATTGTCTTTCATATCTCTGTTGGAATTTCAGCTCTATTAACCCTATAATTAAGACCTAAACATTGTGGAAAACAACCTTATGCTGAAATTAGAACTTAACACTAGTATTAGCATACTCAACAACACACAAAATAGTACCATATGCAACAAGAACACATATAGTTCATACTAAAACAGATTGTAGTACAAGGAAATAGAAAACAAAGGACACCAAACCTTGCATGACTTATTATCAACTTCTATTTCCTCACATTACTTAATAATGGATGAAAACTGATTTGCTTTATAAAACATATGAGGCTAGAAGTGAGTCCTAGTCATGCTTGCCACATGTCACTCCAACCTTTCCATCATGAGTTGTAGGACACCTCATGGCTACATTGGACAACTCATAGGATAAGAACCATGTCATGCTAGTTTCAACCTTATCTAGCATTAACCTTAAACAAGACTTAAGTGCAAGATTAAAGCATAAACATGCGGGAGATGTTAGACTTTTTATGGTTTGCGCAAAAAATCATGTTTAGACTAAGCTAATGTATGTTTAGTATAAAACAAAGATTATCTTATACTAAATATGCATTAGCTTAATCTAAACATGATTTGTTACGCAAACCATAAAAATTCTAACATCTCCCACTTGGTTAAGCAACAAAACTTTTCAGCAACAACATTTTTCAAAATTTTATGCTAGCCGCACACTCAAGTCAAATAGCACGCTAACCTTCGATTATAGAGATCTACACGTCACATTTAAGATGCGTAAGCCATTTCTAAAATCATAAAACTAGACGGTCTACTATTCTCAAGTAAAACATTTTATTTTTCAAAACAGAAAACATTTTATTGGCTTAGCTTGACGCCAAAACCAAACTTAACTTTAAAGACTTTATTTGGCTTAACCTTATGCCAAAACTGAATTGCACTTGTAACTTTATTGGCTTGGCTTAAAGCCATACAAGCAGCACACATACGCTCTTACGCCACCCTCTTTTTCTCCTTATTGATATCCCCATTGTCTTGCTCGAATTAAGCACTATGCTCGTATTCATAATGAGACTAAGAACTTTAGGACATTGATGATATCGAATGAGAACCGTATGTCTCCTACCAGAGACTACTTTATAAGCATATAAATCTTAGAACAAGAGAATGATGATAAGCAAGCTACAAACATCACTCCCACTGAATTTCAGACTCGACCACAACATGGAATAAACATGATGATAAACCACAATCACAATTCCACTAAAATTCAGATTCACACAACACACACATGCTTATTATCACTTTATACAACTACAACATAAACCAAGTAAATAGCATGTCAATAAGCAAAACAATAACATCTTAAAATCAAAAACAAGACTCGGTATCATCGCAAATCTCCTTTGGGAAGAAAATACGACATACAATGAATCCCAATAAGTTTAAGAATAAATTCTCATATGAAAAGCTTTCACTCATATGAGACTTGATTCACATCAAATTTCATAAACACAAAATACCTTTGGGAAAAGATTCGTGTTTACAATTTCTGAATGAATCAAAACAAACCACCACAATCACATAATTCTCATTAAAACAATTTCGCATACTCTCAAAGTATCACTTTGGCAACACTTAGTCGAGTTATGGAAGTTACAAACTATTACAATCTCTTGCGTATACATGAGCTTATTTATTCATAAAATATTAATGGTAAGAGGGAAATAGAGAACACACAGAAGATTAAAGTGGTTCGGTCCATTTGACCTACATCCACTGATAAAACTCATAAGGGTGAATATATTAGAGATCTCAATAACACAGTGAGATAGTTTTACAATTACACCGATATTCCTATTTATAGGATAATAGGATAAATGATAAAGCTAAACCTAACTAACAATCTTGACTAGGTAAAGATATAAATATTGAAGATGGCTTGGTCTTCTGATATCTTCTGTGGATTCACAACGACGACCTCGATATTCTCGGTGGTAGATATGCACCATATATTCCAATATCTATGTATGTTCTCCGTTGACTTGAATAATTCACTTGCTGGCCAGAGCCAACATGAATGACTTCACGACCTTGCCTCACACCAAGAACAACAGATAAAAGAACCTCCATTCGTGATGGTGAACCTCTCACTAACCCTCTAAAATTCAGAAGTCCTGGCAGTAGATTACAATAGCTCACCCTTACTAGACCTGATATCATATATACCGTACTTCTCTCAGTTTATGCCTTCGCCAACTTCTACATACGAAAATGGGCATATTTCTATAGGATTCATAATCAATTTGAACCTTTTCTATTTCCAAACCGCATTGCTTTGATACTTTCTCTTTCCAAAAAGAGAGAAGTTTCAACGAAGACCTCTCCTGCCTAATTCTTCCCTGCTCAGATCGGCTCCTTTTGGAGCCGATCTGAGCAGATCAAACTCCGTCATTCGTTCAATCTCATCTTGATCTATAAGTTTGTTGATTTAATTTTTTTTTATTAGTTACCGATTGGGTATTTCAAATAACACTGTTTTTGTTACAATTTAGGGTCTTGCTCCATGGATCTAAGTTTGTTCGTGCAGGAAGAGGCTGTGATCTTTTACAATCAGGGAATATCATCATTTGCAGTTCGATTGTATGGACAAGACATAGAAACACCAGCTGATTTAGTAGCGATAAAGGAATTCCGACGTTTTATTCGGCGATCTCCTTGCTTTCCGACCGGGAAAATATCAGTTCGACCAGAAGGATGTATGGATTGGGTGAGAACTATTCAGATCATATCGGCATCATCGGTTCCAGTCTATGAAATCCAAATATCAAAACCCGTGGTAGTTCTTTCTTCAGATCCTCCGAATCGAAGCAGGCCCACTTTAGCTTCTGTTTTGGGAGGTAATATGTTTGTATCTTCCGTTTGTTGTCGTGTGTTAAGATGTTTAACAAATCGAGATCTCCTTTTGTATCTGCAAATAGGTCTTGGTCAAGTATATTTTGGGGGGCTTGTGATTGCCTTATAATTTGTGTTATTCAATTAATTTCAGTTCTTGTTTGTGGTACCGATAGGATTTCAGTTTATCCTGTTTTAGTTTTGGTACCTAAGGTTAATATGTTAGCTTTTCTTCTTGTTTTAGCTTTAGATTTAACCGTTTTAGGATTAGTAGTGAAGGAAAAGACAGCAATAATTCATTCAAGATCTATATCAAGTTCATCTACAATTGTTACCACATCTCCAGTGCCGAGTCAGCCCGATTCGTTCTGATATAGACACTTAAAGACCGATTCAGATTTCCACCGTTACTTCAGACACCTTGGTTACTTCAGACACTTTGGTTACTTTTTGGCTACTGTTACTACTAGTTGGGTCACTGTTACCTTGATTGCATTAGGCAATCTAAACTTTAAAAACTCCAGTTCATGTTATTTACATGTTCTGATGAACATTGGTTGGATTTGATCCAGTCATTGCCTTGTGCTTTGACACATATTGGTTTTGTTTTCAAAACCAGTTTGGCCCTAGTTGTTTGTTCCTCTCCTTTGCGAGAGATAAGAAGGTCCTCTGGAACTGTTTTTAGATCTATAGAGATAGAATTGATAGGCAAAAATTGGTGGAGGTACTTGAACTTGTATGATTATCTTCTGATCTTGAAAAATCTCTGTAAGGTTTTCCGATTTCCTAAATCGGTTTTCTATGTAATCTATTGAGGTTAGCCTCTTTTTCGAAAATAAATAAATAATCAATTTGAACCTTATTTTGCAAAACTTCGAAGCAACCTTTTACTCGTGCACCAAAAACCCAAACCATCTATAAATTAATACAAGTACAGAATACGTTGCACTATATTTTTGTCCCTTAGCGTTCTAAATATAGAATTATTTGAGATATTTGGTAAAAAAATTCTATAAAATCCCTTTGCTTAATTTACAGTGGAGGAGGTAACCCAAGTTTCTCACGTCAGTTTTAGGTATGAAAACAAACCTTAATAATTCCGTAGAAAAATAAGAAGAGGCGGCAGCAGCAACCATGTCAAGTCTTCCTGAAGACATTCAAGTTGATGTCTTTCTAAGATTACCAGTGATATCCATCTTCACTTGTAAGTGTGTATGCAAACTCTGGCTTAATCTAACTTCCATCCCTAAGTTTATCAAGTATCACCTTACACAAAACAAGAATAACCATCGTTTCATGCTTCTGACTCAGACACCTAAAACACGTAGGATTTGGTCTGTGGATTATGAAGAAACCAAGGAAGCTGTCCCGCTGGATTGCCCCTTTCAATATCACGAAAATAGGGAAATTCGTATACTAGGTTTTTGTAATGGCTTGATTTGCTTAGGGGTCTATACCCCTGCATCGCTTGATAAGCTTGATGATAGTATTTGCATTTGGAACCCAGCAACTAAAGAATATAAGAATATACCATCACCATCTCATCCATGTATTAGGATCCCTAGTATTAGTGGATATTATTATGATTCCTGGGATGGTGATGGTTATAACGTTGTGTATGGGTTTTCTTACGATTGCAACATAGACAATTACAATTTGGTAAAGATTATACATTTTCCAAAAATTGGTTACATTAAAGTTGGGATGCATACACTAGGATCAAATTTCTGGAATACGATAATTTGTGCTGACGCTTCTTCCATTTTAAAAAATACATCTCCTGGTTTGCTCCACAATGGAGCTCTTCATTGGTTAGGTGTTACCACTAACCAAAAACAACCGTGTCAAATTATAGTCTCATTCAACATTAGCAACAACAAACTTATCGATGTGCCTTCTCCTGATGAAGAAACTATGCAATGTCCAGATCTGTACGTGGGAGTATTGGATAACTTCCTCTGCTTACTTTCTTTAGGGAGTTCAAGTATGGATGTATGGGTGATGCTGAAATATGGAGTGAAAGAATCTTGGATTAAACAGTTCACCATAGATAAACAAAATTCACTAAATAATGAACTCTGGTATCTATATGATTATAGAAAATTTTATGATTTGAAGCCGTTACAGTCTCTTCAAACTAGAGAAACTCTAATTCATAGTACATTGTACAGTTATATACTATGTGATCCAAATGATGTAATCATCAGAAAAATGGAGGTTTCTTCCCAGGCACCTGAATCTCAACATTACGGTTTTGTTTATGCAGAAAGCTTAGTTTCATTCAACTCAGGTATGTACATGGGTAGAGCGAGGGTACATTAATTATATACCCCTAGTTTTGACATCCAACAAATATACCCTTATACAATAATAAATACACCTCTATCATTTAATTACCTTATCCATTTAATATTAGATTACCTTAATACCCTTACTCAAAGAATGTTTTTTTTTTTAATTTCAAAATACAACAAAAAAAATTCTCTACCACTTACCCGCCGCCACTACCACCACTAGCACCACCACATATCCACCACCACCACCAACATTCAACTACCATTCTACCACATATGCACCACCACCACCAATATTCAACTACCATCCGCCACCTACTAACCGTCGCCACCATTCCAACACCACCACCGCTGCCGCCAGCAACACCACCGCCAAAATTTGGTGTCAACAACTGAAGTTGATCCCAAAAAACAAAAATATGGTGTCAACAACCGAAGTTGATCCCCCGTAATTAAAAATTCAAAAAATGTTCAGATTATGTATGGTTCGACAACCAAAGTTGATCCAAAAAATATGGTATCGACAACCAAAGTTGATCCAAAAAATATGGTATCAACAACTAAAGTTGATACCTAAATTAAAAATACAAAAAATGTTCAAATCATTTACAGTGCCAACAACCAAAGTTGATCCCAACAAATATGGTGTCAACAACCGAAGTTGATCCCAAAAAATAAAAATCATAAAATAAAAAATAAAAAATATGTATCAACAACCGAAGTTGATCCCAGTGAATGGAGTCAACAACCAATGTTGACACAATACTAAAAAATATTCTAGTTATTTTGGGTCAACAAACCAAGTTGATCCCAGTAAACGGAGTCAACAACCCAAGTTGACACCAAAAATTGACATACACGAATAAGTGAACTTTGCGTGAGTCGAACACACATCATCCGACGCGAAGTCAGTCGTGCTACCCTTGCACCACAAATTCAACATACCACTATTCATTTATATGTCTTTCTAATAACACTATGTCGGAAAAAATAAGATAAACTGTATGAAACAATGCAGTTCATGAAAATGCGAAAATATATTCAATATAGAAAGTTCTAAACAAGTGATTAGGATTAAAAATATATTAACAAACACTCAAAACAAAAGGTAAATCCAGCATGTCGTTGTTTATAAATTTACAAAATGAAAAGTTTAAAATAATATTGGGGTTCTCACAGTTTTTTATGAAGCTCTAAATTTTTAGCTTACATGATTGCATCGCATCAGTCCAATATATATATATATATATAAACAACTATTGACTGTCACTGACTGAGACTGAACAAACAAAAAAAAATCAAAAATCAAGCACACTAGACGCTATAAGCTTTATGAGGGGATCAGTATTATTGCATGCACAAGACATCAAACCATTAGGACAAGATTCATTACTTAAAAAATACGTTATCTAAAATGAAAAACTTCTTCTTAAAATCATACCTTCGATTAACATTTGAATGAGAAAAGACCGTCACAAGAGGAGGATTAATCACACCAAGAATCATTGCACCACCACTAATTTTCATCCCACCGTAACCCAAGGAATAAAAATACTAATTATACTCTTATCAGTAAGCTGATCCATTACACTACAGAGATCACCAGTTTCCATATCTTCACAACCAAAAGTGGTACATCTTCACTAATATTTTTCTTCCATCACCACCACCAACGCCGCCATACCATCATCAACAACTAATAAAACAGAGATTGATATCCTCCTTCACTGTCATCACCATTATCGTTAAGTAAAGGAACCACTATTTGACATTCTCCACCACCGCCACCGTCACTATCATCAACAAATATAACAAAGATTTATGAATCTAATAAGGAAAATCAATTGGATAGATTAACTAGTACAGATTTGATATCCTCCATCACCAACACCATTAATCCTGACGGAAACGAGGTGGAGAAAAACAGTGATGACGGAGGTGATGGCCGGAGAGGAAGAGAGATTGAAAATTTCAGATCTAAAATTGAAAAGGAAATGATGGATTTTCCTTTCTTTAATCGTGTATAGAGGGTATTTGTGGAATTACGAATAAAATCTATTTCTTCGGAAAATGGAGGGGCATTATTATAATAGGTAGGGGTGTTTGTGAAGACTCGCCAAAATGAAGGCTATTTATCTAATTTCCACAATATATTATTGGATCGAAAAGAATTGCAACAAGAACATATATGCAGGCATTATCCTTTTAGACCGTTAACTCATCCAGGGATCTGCAATTAGTAGAAAAAAAACATTAATTATTCTGTTCTCAATATACCCATAAATCTAAATGTAAGTTGCAAATTATTTTCTCTCAATTAAGTACAGAGCGCATTATCTTTTTATTTCGAAAATAGTTTGTTTTCAATTGAGGTAGTAGTAATTACGACCAGATGATTGTTGGAATTGATTTTGGGGTTAACAGCTAAATGGGTATTGAATGATTTGAAATATGGGCTCACAACATTCAATGAAAAAATGAATTTTATTTCACTCTCAAGACTTTAGTCGTACAGACCACTTCTTACAAAGACTCACTTTGATTTTCGCTTTACCACTTACTTTTCTTCTCACTCAATTACACCTATACCTCACTTGGTGTTTTCACTCCATTACAATCCATAACGTTTACATCTGATGCCTATTTAAAGGCTGCACTTGACCGACTTCGCTTTACGTCCAGAACTTTCCCTAACTTTCTAGCCTAAGGCCCACTCTAGAACACTTTAGCTATTTACATTAAGATGTTGACTTTGATTGACTCTTGATATTTCTACACTCATCCAAACTGACCGACTTTACTAACCTTACTCTCTTGTTGCATAATAATTCTCGAACTTTCTGCCAGTTTCATGATTTCTCCAAGCCAATTCGTCTACTATCCAGATTATTCTAGATCAACACAAATCAAGTTTACATTTTCAACATCCTCCCTTAAACTTGATTTGCTTGTAAGCCCAATTCGTGCTTTCGCGTCGACGAAACTTTTGTGTGTTGGTACTTCTATCAACATGTTTGTGATCTAGGCATTGGTCGTAGCCTTTCATTACCCATCTTGTCTTTTGTCGTTCACTTCCCTTTTCTGCATTTTTCTTTCTTTCATACACCTTCTTGACTTGAGGATTTGTGACGTTCCTCCTTGTCACATTTCTCCATTTTTTTACTTTTCACGACTTCTCTAGCCAGTTCACAACTTGCGAAGTGGCAAAATAGTGACACCGAATCTCCGTAGATTTCATATATACTTTTGGTTCGCAATGGTCTTTCATCTGAACTCTATTCTGACGATGACGGTTCAGCATGCTCCAATATTTGGAGGCGATTGAGGTGGTAAAACATCTTGAACAACTGGTTCTGGTGGCACTTGTTGTTCCTCTTCTTCTTCCAGGATCGGGAGAAAATTATACTCTTTTTCTTGAACATCAAAGTCCCATATTCCTTCTTTATCGAATTCTACATCTCTGCTTATGATGACCTTTCGGTTGGTCGAATCGTACAACTTATACGCCATGGATCAAGCATCATAACCAATAAATATGCACTTCGCATTCTTATCACGGGCATATGCAATGCTTCCGAATACTCGCAAATGTGAAACACCTGGTTTCACTCCACTCCATGCTTCTTGAGGAGTCATGTTCTACACATTCTTTGTGGGACACCGGTTTATCAAGTAAACCGCACAATCAACCGCTTCTGCCCATAGCTCCTTGGGAAATTTATTGCTCTTAAACATACTCCGGGCCATGTTGAGAACTGTCCTGTTTTTCCTTTCGGCAACTCCATTGGTGTGTATGGAACCGTAAGAGGCCGACGGATTCCATTGTCTTCACAGTAAGCCTCGAACTCCTTCGAAGTAAATTCACATCCTCTGTCTGATCTCATAGACACAATTTCAAAGCAGCTCTCTTTCTCCACAAGGGATTTAAATTTCTTGAAATAGGAGAAGACCTCTAATTTTTGTTTCAAGAAATGAACCCATGTTTTTCGACTAAAATCGTCGACAAATATAAGGAAATAGTTATTTCCTCCATAAGAACTTGGCTTTAACGGTCCACAAACATCTGTGTGAACCAACTCTAGCGGTTTTGTGGCTCTCGTCAATGTTTCCTTAGGAAAACTTTTTCTGAAATGTTCCCAAGTAAACATCCTTCACACAACTGATTCGGGTGGTCTATTCTTGGCAAACCTCTAACCATCTTTTGTTTGGACAATAACTTTAGTCCTCCAAAATTGAGATGTCCATACCTAAGATGCCAAAGCCATGATGAATCTTTTACACAGGCTGTTAGACATGACCCACAAACCTAAAACACCCTGGATTTAGTCCGCAGATATTTGTGCATCAATATCATCATCTTCAGAAACATCTCAATACAATGAAGTTGTCTTAATGGATTCACCGTTTCAATATTACGAACATGGTCATATTCGTATATTAGGTTCTTGTAACGGCTTGATTTGCTTAGGGATCTGTACCTATTCATTGGATCTTTATCATACACATAGAGATTGTATTTGTGTTTGGAACCCAGCAACTAGAGAATATAAGGATATACCATTACCATCTTATCCCTCCAATATTAGCGGGAAACATTTCGACTTCGACTCGGGCGAGGATCACAATATTTTATATGGGTTTGGTTATGATTGCAACATAGACAATTACAAGTTGGTAAAGTTTGCGCATTATAAAACGTCTGGTTATATTCATGGTGAGGTTTATACACTAGGATCAGATTTGTGGAAAACAATTCACGTTGACTGTTGTTACTCGTTTCTAAACACATCTTCTGGTTTGCTCCTCAATGGAGCTCTTCATTGGTTATGTGTTACCACTAACCAAAAAAAAAAATCAACTATACTCTCTTTCAACATTAGCAATGAGAGAATCATCAGTTTGCCTATTCCCGCAGAAAACATGCAATGTTCAAATTGTTGTGATCTTGGAGTATTGGATGAATGCCTCTTCTTACTTTCTTATCAATGGCCCGTATGTACTCATGTTTGGGTAATGATGAATTATGGAGTGAGAGAATCTTGGACTAAGCAATTCACTTTAACAGAAGCAAATAGTACTACTACTGGATATTTTTATAAATATAGTTATGATATTAAGTTGCTAAGGTCTCTTCAAGATGGAGAAATTCTATTCCGTACATCGACAGGTTTTATAATACATGACCCAAATAATGGAAGCAATTTGGAGGTTTCTTATCAAGACGACAAATTTGAAGGCGGTTTTGTTTATGCAGAAAGCTTAGTTTCACTCAATTCAGATATTTACGTGGGTAGAGGAAAGCATATCGCAGCAAAAAAAAAAACATATATGCAAGCATTGATTAACGAAGCAACCAAAACTGTTGAGGTAAAAGTGTAATATCATATGAGAGTTACGACTATCTTTCTTGACTGTTAATTATCCAGGGGTCTATGATATTTCATAATCTAAATGTAAGTTGAAACTTGAAATGTTATTCTTCTTTCAATTATTTTAAATAATTCAATTACCTGCATGCAATGCAGCGGTATATTTTATACGGAAATGTAGTTTATTTTGACTGAAACACAAAAAAAACATGGAAAGGATCTTCCAGCCTAGAATTATGAACATGATATTTTCCTCTTTCTTTCTGGTTTTGAAATGAATTGTATATATAATCTGTAAGAAATATTTTAACTAATCTTTTCTGATCCTATTTGAATCTAGTTTGAAATTACGGCGAAATGGATTGTAGAATTTATAGTACTCCAAGAGTCATTATTTCCTTGCGATTTTGATTACCTGGTGTTAGTTTGTTATAAAGAATTTCAAGTATGCTTACTCTACTTGTAATGCATTGCCAACCATGGAATTTAAGATGTTCAAGTTTATATGCTGACCAGATGTCACAGGTGCTACCCATTCTCCATTGTCTATAAAATCTCTTTGGCATTTGAGATGTATGTTCAAGATGTGTGTCAGTGGTGTGAGGCCACATTTATGCATTTGATTTATAGTTCTACTAAGGGTAATTTGTTTGACTCGGTTAAAAATCTAGGATCAATCCAAGATTGCGAGTCTGAGTATAGGATTTTTGAACTCATTAGATCCCAATGCCTGTTTCTTCTCTTCACATTCGTTTTGAGTTCAGTAAGCTAGGACCAGCCAATTGTGAGAAGATATGAGCACGATTTGCTATGAAACAATTAATCAATTCAGAATTCTTAAAATGTCGATCTTTTTTGGTGAATTCTTCATCTAAACTCCCATGATCAGTTAAACAAACAGTGTCATATGTTTTGATACTCCCAACAATTTACATGCACTTCAAAATAGCTAGCTAGAGACATAATTCTATTGCCTATGTTATAGGAGGAAGTCGGTTTCTCTTCCTCTCTCTTTTTGTTATATATATTAATTTTTTTAACTCAGAAAGGGCAAAATTTATTAAAGAGCCAATACATCACTAAGGAAGTAATACTATTGGTGAAACAGGATACAAAGACAGGTTAAAAAGATGCCATGAAAGAAAAACCCAACAAAAAAAACAAAGTCTTGATGAAAAACAGCCTCCCAATTATGAAGAACCATATTCAGTGTGATTCCTTCAAAAATTACAGTCCCCACACACCAATTGAAGATTAATGTTTTGACACTATCCTTCGGATTCAGATTATCCACTGAATTATATCTGTCATTGAAAACTCTTGAATTTCTTTCTAGTCAAACAACCTACCATATTGCAAAAGGAATTATATCCCAAATCTTGCTTCTCACACTTAAGTTCTTCCCCTTTTTTTCCTCCATTCCCATATTTTGTCTCTCATACTGCCTTGAAACACCCTTGAAGATTATAGCCACATAAGAAGTACAACCAAATACAGTGTAGTGAGATGAAAATTGGGTTGTTACGGGGTAACACGTGAAGTGAAGGTCTATACATTAATTCAGATAATATAAATATTCTTGAAATTTACTTGAAGAACTAATTCTTTATAAATTACAATTCTTCAAAATTTCACAGAGAAGATCACTATTAATCGTTTGTATTTTCATTTGATGTTGTTGCTTGTGAAGTTGAATTTTGCTTGCTATTGTTGCTTGTGAAGTGGGTATGAAATTATTATAGTACCGACGTCTATAATTTGCAATTATTTTGTGCCATCACCCGTGCATATGTACTACGCAGTACATGAATGATCCATTATAAGTCTTTAGAAGAATCATATTTCAGACTGGCCACTTGCTGATGAAGCTTATAAGGAACTCGCATAAGTAAAAGAATATGTTGTTTCCGCAATACCCCAAACTAGCATTAGTTAAAAGAAATGGCCAGGAACACGTAAAGCTCTGAGTTATGCAGCAGGTGAATGTGATCCTTATAGTTGTCCCTGTAAGTGGAACTAGCTACTCTTTTGTGAAGAATGACCTAAATACCTAATGGTGCAATGGGTCGTTTCAAGAGAAATCTTCAAGCCGTGCAGCTTCTTTTCTTTAACTAACTATTGTCTCCCTTTTGGAATTTGTAGTGAAATTTGAATTGACCAATATGATTTTCAATGTTTAATCTGAACATCCAAGCTCACTTTTATGAATGGTCTAACACTGAAAAATTAAATGATCTAACCTCAAAAACATAAACAGAATGTAATGTACGTAACATGATCAATTTATTAGACATATTGGTTAGTTACTTTGTTTTGCTTTACGATACAAGGTGGTAGAGGCACATTTCAAAGGAAACCACCTCGCAACACACATTTCAAAACCGAACCTTTTAAGAGTAAAAAAAAAAAACACACATTTCCCATGGAGATGCTTTTTTTGTTTTTTTTCCTTGTCTGTTTGCTTCTCCTTGTAACCTCATGCACTGCCGTTGCACTTTTGATTGCATGCAGATATTCCTGTTCGAGCTTTGACTGAAGTAAGGCTTTGCCAACATGGTTCGTGGCGTTGGTTGGTATTAGGCTGATCTGATACACATGTTTTACCATCCAAGATTCCGAGGTCATCGCTTTTCACATCACTTCAAAACAATCTAGGCCTTTCATTCGATCCCCAACGACCCACACAATCCCTAGTTTGTTATAAATGACCCATATTTTTCGCCTCAGTACGTGAAAACCCTAATTCCACAGAAGAAGAGAAGAGCAGCAGCAGAAATGTCAAGTCTCCCCGAAGAGATTGAAGTTGATATCTTTCTAAGATTACCCGTGAAATCCATCTTAACTTGTAAGTGTGTATGCAAACCCTGGCTTAATCTAATTTCTAGCCCTAAGTTCATCAACTATCACCTTACAAAAAACAAGAATAACCATCGTCTCATGTTTCTGACCCGCAATTCTAAAACACCCTGGAGGACCGCAGATATTTTTGCATCAATATCATCATCCTCAAAAACATCTCAATACGATGAAGCTGTCATAATGGATTCCCCGTTTCAACATTACGAACTTGGTCAAATTTTCATATTAGGTTCTTGTAATGACTTGATTTGCTTAAGGATCAATACCCATTCATGGGATTTTGATGATTGTATTTGTGTCTGGAACCCAGCAACGAAAGAATATAAGGATATACCATTACCATCTCATCCCTCCAATTTTAGAGGACATGATTACAACCGCGACTCGTATGAGGAGTACAATATTATATATGGGTTTGGTTACGATTGCAACATAGATAATTACAAGTTGGTAAAATTTGCGCATTATAAAACGTCTGGTTATGTTCAAGGTGAGGTTTATACACTAGGATCAGATTTGTGGAAAACAATTCATGTTGACTGTTGTTACTCATTTCTAAACACATCTTCTGGCTTGTTCCTCAATGGAGCTCTTCATTGGTTGTGTGTTACTGCTAACCAAAAAAAATCAACTATACTCTCTTTTAACATTAGCAATGAGAAAAACATCAGTTTGCCTATTCCCGCAGAAAACATGCGAAGTGCCGATCTAGGAGTATTGGGTGAATGCCTCTGGTTACTTTCTAATGAGTGGGAAAGTAATGATGTTTGGGTGATGCTGAATTATGGAGTGAGAGAATCTTGGACTAAGCAGTTCACTTTAACAGAACCATGTTGGAGTACTGGATATTTTGATAGGTTTAGTTGTGATCTTAAGGTGTTAAGTTCTCTTTACAAGGGAGAAATTCTATTGCATACATCGAAAGGTTTTATATTACATGACACAATTAATGGAAGCAAATCGGAGGTTTCTTTCCGTGACAATATATTGGAAGGCGGTTGTGTTTATGCAGAAAGCTTGGTTTCACTCAGTTCTGGTATTTACGTGGGTATATGAAAGCATATCCCAGCAAGAAGAATTGCAACGAGAACATATATGCAAGCATTGATTAACTAAGCAACCGAAATTTTTGAGGTAAAAGTTTCATATCATATGCGAGTTACGACTATCTTTTTCGACTGTTAATTATCCAGGGGTCTATGATATTTCATATTCTAAATGTAAGTTGCAAATTGCTATGTTTTTCTTCTTTCAATTATTTCTAAATGGACCAAGAGTCATTATTTCCTTGCGATTTTGATTACCTGGTGGCAGTTTGTTAAAGATGTTCAAGTTTATATGCTGACCAGATGCCACAGATGCTACCCATTCTCCATTGTCTTTAAAATCTCTTCCATATACCAAAGCTTACCCATTGGTATTCGAGATGTATCTTCAAGATGTGTGTCTGGTGTAAGACCACATTTATCTCAACAATTGCTGAATCGACAAAAAGTGAAAAACCCCACTAACATTCGACTCGCGATCTTTTGAAATGAGCTTAGCCATCAGTCATGCTCTAGAAATGTGATAAATTTTCTGAAGCTTCTGTAAATGAACTTTGTCTATATGCTTACATTCAACTCGAGTCGGATACCAACAGCGGTTAAACAATTGAGTACTTTCCAAAACAAAACAAAAATAATTCAGTTTAGGAAACAACGTACGGATCTAAGAAATTGCAAAATAGACTGACAATACATGACTGAAACACAAAAATGGAAAAGATCATTCAGCAAGTATTTGCATGGGTATTACGAACATAATTTTATCCTAATTGAAATCGTAATTAAGAGATACTGGATTTCCCCGGTGAATGCAAAAATCAAAGTATTTGATGCTCGTAATACCGAGAAACTTTTGAAGACCATAACACGTCTCAAGCCTACCGCTTGTGTCCAGCTTTGTTTTGATGGCTGCGCGGCCTTTGAAAAAAAAGTGAAAAGCCTGATGCTCGTACTTTTGGGAAAACTAAAACTATCTTGCCATACAACTCAACTCCCATCTTTCCAGGGACTAATTAAAGGCAGCGGCAGAAATTACTAACTGCGCTCTATGGTTAATCTCATTTTACCGTCCATGACAATGGGTACGGTAATCTGCTATTGACACTTTACAAAGAGTTAAGGGGACACTCTTATATTTGGGATTAGGACTACCTTTGATTCCCATCTTGTTCGATCAGTAAACTAATAGTGGGTTTGTTTGCAGAATTCACGATTTCCAGGATTTATAATTCCATGGGATTACAAATTCTGGGATTCGTGTAAATCCTTCGTGTGTTTGGTAACTCGTTTAAAATTCCTAGGATTCATATAATTATCTTGTTTTAAAGTCCATATATTGTTTGGTATTGCCCTCAGAATCTTAAAATTGTATATATATGAAATTTAAAGTTAAAAAAAGTGGGTCCATAAATCCCTTGATAAGTTTCCCAGCAAATCTTAGGGAGGAGGGGTCAGACTCCATATGGAGGAATTGCTGGAAAACTGATTCCCGTGGGAACTCGTGATTCCAGGGATTTGGACAACCAAACATACCGAAGGAAACGTAATTCCACCAAATCCCGTGAACTCATAAATCCCACCTTTAAAATTCTACATCCAAACCCACCATAATATTCTCACCTCAGTTTTAACTATGAAAATAAACCCTATAATTCCATAGAAAAAGAAGAGGCAGCAGCAAACAGTAGCGGCTATGTCAAGTCTTCCAGAAGATATTCAAATTGATATTATTTTAAGATTACCAGAGCAATCCATCTTAACTTGTAAGTGTGTATGCAAACCCTGGCTTAACCTAATTTCTAGCCCTAAGTTCATCAAGTATCGCCTTACTCAAAACAAGAATAACCATAGTCTCATGCTTCTGACCCGCAATCCTAAAACACCTGCAAAACGCAGGATTTAGTCCATGGATTATGCATCAATATCATCCTCATCAGGAACATGTAAATCCAAGGACGCTGTCCCAATGTATTGCCCGTTTCAATATTACAAACAAAGTGAAATTCGTGTATTAGGTTGTTGCAATGGCTTGATTTGCTTAGGGATCTATTTTACTAGTGATAGTATTTTTGTTTGGAACCCAACAACTAGGGAGTATAAGAACATACCATTACCATCTCATCCCTTCGATATTAGCGGATATTATCGTGACTCCGATTCCACGGTTGGTTATCGCATTGTATATGGATTTGGTTATGACTGCAACATAGACAATTACAAGTTGGTAAAGATTGTGAATTGTGGTAGTGGAAATTCTGTTTGTATTAAAAGTGAGGTTCATACATTAGGATCAGATTTGTGGAAAACAATAATTCACGCTGATACTTGTTACTCGGAACTATACAATCATACTGGTTTGCTCCTCAATGGAGATCTTCATTGGATAGGTGTTACCACTAACCAAAACAAATCGGATAAAATTATAGTCTCTTTTGACATTAACAATGAGAGATTCATCGATTTGCCTTTTCCTGGAGAAACCATGCAACGTGTATCTACTTATGTGGGAGTATTGGATGAATGCCTCTGCTTACTTAATTGTGGGGGGTTTTCTATTGATGTGTGGGTGATGCTAAATTATGGAGTGAGAGAATCTTGGAATAAGCTATTCACTTTTAGTGAACAAGTATATTTATGTAGGTCTTTTTATGATCTCAAGCCGCTGCGGTCTCTTCAAAATGGAGAAATCCTAATCCATACGCACTATGATTTTATTTTATGTGATCCAAATAATGGAAGCATCAATAAGATGGATGTTTCTTCTCAAGGAGCTATACTGGAAGACGGTTTTGTTTATGCAAAAAGCTTGGTTTCACTCAAACTCTAGTATTTACGTGGGTGAAGCAAAACCGGTGCTGCAAAAAGGATTGCAACGAGAACATTGATTAAATTAAGAATCCCAAATTCTTGAAGTAAAAAGGTGTCGTATATCAGATGCAAGTTGTGATCATCTCTATAGACTGTTATTTACGGTATATCCTTCTGATTTACTGTTCTCTTAACTTAAAATTTATCATGTAACTGATCAACTGAGGCACAGTTTTTGATCACCTTTCTTTTCTATTGATTTTGGGACCGTCAAAGTAAATTTTCATTTGACACAGTTTTTCAACTGATTAACTGAGGCACAGTTTTTCATTTTCTTAAGTTTTACTTTCATCTTTAATATTTTATTTTGCTTTAATAGAACCTTGGTGGCTATGGCATGCATGTATTTTCTTAAGAAAAGGAAAATTCATCACCCGAAAGCAATAAAATATATGACCAGCTTCTTTGTTAGCATTGATACAAGTACTATTGATCACAAGAACAGTAGAGTTTGTGTTGTACGAAATTAGAACTTCAGACTTCAGAGTAATTTCTTAGTTTACGTATAAAATACACACCAAATAAATTTTCTTTTGCTTGCCTTTGAACACCAGTTGAATCATTACTAGAAATAAGTATTTAAATTACTAATAGCCTACCTACATTTGATGCTGAATTATGGAGTAAGAGAATCTTGGAGGATTCTTCTCAAGAAGCTATATTTCAAGGGGGTTTTGTTTATGCAGAAAGCTTGGTTTCACTCAACTCTGGTGTTTACGTGGGTAAAGGGAAAATATCGCAGCTAAAAGAAATGCAACGAGATCATAAGCAACCAAAATTTTTGAGGTAATACTGCCATATCATATGCAAGTTACGACTATCCAAGGGTCTGCAACACTTCATAATATAAATGTATGCTGCAAAACTGTGGCTTGCACTGTTATTTTCTTTCAACTGTTTTTGAATAATCCCAATTACAAGCATACAATGCAGCAGTATATTTTTATATGGAAGTATAGTTTGTTTTGGATTGAGATACTAGTAATTACCACCCAACGAGTTTTCTCTTCCACTAGAGAAGGAATTAGTAAAGTACATTGAATATCTGCACCACATACGTAGGGATACATAAGTTCTACGGAGCACCAAAATAGTCTGGACTCTGGCATTGCATGACTGAAACATGAAAAACATGTTAAGATCTTCCAGCCTGGGTAACTGGGATTTTCCTCTTTCTTTCTGGTTTCGAAAGGAATTATACATAAATTGGGAAAAATATAATCTGCAAGGTAAGAAATAATTTAAGTAATCTTTTCTGATCCCTTTTGAGTCTCTAATCATAGTTTGACATTTTGGCAAAGAAACTATAGTTGATATTTCCTCGAGGTTTTGATTCCCTGGTGCCAGTTTGTTTAAAGATGCTCCTGTGTGCTTACTTGAAATGAAATGCACTGCAACCATGGAAAATGCTTCTCCTTTTTCCATCATGCAAGCAGTGTGTGTTCTGTTCCGTCAAGTACTGGTAGCTTGAATTTTTTTCCCGAATGTTATTATTCGTCCATAGGTAACAAGATACTGGATTTCCCTAGTGAGATACTTTTCCCAGTGCGAAAAACAAAGTATTTGATGCTCGTAATACCGAGAAATAGGTTATATACTTTTCCCATAAGACGCCTTAAACCTACCCGCTTGTGTCCATCTTTGTTATGATAGCTTCCGTCATTGCATGGCTACAGAAAGAAGTCAAAAGCCGTCACACTCGTACTTGGTAAAACACATTACTTTTTAGGGTTAATTAGTCTTATGACCCTAGAAAAGATGGGTCTTGCTCTTTTGGCCCTGGAGTTATAGAAATAATTATGCAAATTATTCTTTTGACCCTGAAATAATTGTGAATATTTCCTGCACACATTCTAGCTGTGCATATTTCCTGCACGGATTCTAGTCGTGGATATTTTCTACACAACTTCGTATCAATGTGTTTGTTCATGTTTAAAAAACGGTTTTATAATCTTATTTAATGTACATATTATAGTATAAACCATTATGAAAGGTTAATTAGCATTGTGGATAATAGATGCACACTATAAAAACACTGTGGATAATAGCTGCACACCGAAAAAAGTCGTGGATAATATCTGCACACTAAATAAAAAATACTTTGAATAATAGTTGTACTTTAAAAAAAATCTGTGGATAATATCTACACACAAATAAGAAAAAATATAAAAATCATATAAGGAATAAAAATTTCTAAAAAATATGAATAATTTGATATTTGCATTTACGCTCGTTGGATTAGTCTTTCAAAAACCTTTCTAAATATATAAAATTTGGCAAATTCCTACGTATGGTTTGTGAGATATGTTATATTGAAGTTGGTTTGACAATTATACCCTTCAAGAATAGAGTTTATGTCAAATTTTATCATCATTTAACATCTTTATTCATAAGACCCTCCTTCTTTTAAAGGGTCATTTCAATAAAATAGGTTAATTTTTTTTAAATGGGCTTTAAGCCGAAGACCATAAGAATAAGAAAGAGTGAGGAGAAGGCCGAACACTTAATTCCCACCTTTTGGCAAACTAAAACAATCTTGCCACAGGATTCAACTCCCATCTTTCCGGAGACTTATTAAGGGCAGCCGCTGAAATTACTAACTACGCGGAATCCCCATTTTACCAGCCGTTAATTGGGTAATCTACTATTGACACCTTAAAAAGAGTTAAGAGGCACTTTCTTATATCTATATATGGATTTGACACCGCCTTCGATTCCCATCAGAATACATAACCTATTTTTCACCTTCATAAAGTCAGACCCTAATCATCTGCCAGTCGAGATACGAAAAAAAAAGGAGGAGGAAGAGGCAGCAGCAGCGATGTCAAGTCTTCCCGAAGAGATTCAAGTTGATATCTTTCTGAAATTACCAGTGCAATCCATCTTAACTTGTAAGTGTGTATGCAAACCCTGGTTTGATCTAATTTCTAGCCCTAAATTCATCAACTATCACCTTAATCTTACTTGTCAAAACAAGAATAACCATCGTCTCATGCTTCTGGCCCCGGTACCTAAAACGTTCTGGTTTTGGTCCATGGAATGTCATCGATATCATCCTCCGGAATATATAAATGCAAGAAAGCTGTCCCAGTGCGTTGCCCGTTTCAGTATGACCCATATAGTTCAATTCGTATATTAGGTTCTTGTAATGGCTTGATTTGCTTAGGAATCTATTCCACTGCTACATGGCTTGATGATAATATTTGTGTTTGGAACCCAGCAACTAGAGAATATAAGAATATACCATTACCATCTCATCCCTACAATCTTAGTGGATGTTATGGCGCCACTGTATATGGGTTTGGTTACGATTGCAACATAGACAATTACAAGTTGATAAAGATTGTGCATTTGAAAGAATCTGATTATATTAAAAGTGAGATTTATACACTAGGATCAGATTTGTGGAATACAATTATTAACACTGACCCTTGTTACGCGTTTTGTGACGCATCTCCTGGTTTGCTTCACAATGGAGCTCTTCATTGGTTAGGTGTTAAAACTAACCAACACATGGTGTGCCTTGTCCTGAAGAATCGCGTAAAGTTATAGTCTCTTTCAACATTAGCAATGAGAGGCTCATTGGTGTGCCTTGTCCTGAAGAAACCATGCAACATGCATATCTTAATAATATGGGAGTATTGGATGACTGCCTTTGCTTATTTTCTTCTAGGGATTCATTTGTTGATGTATGGGTGATGCTGAATTATGGAGTGAAAGAGTCTTGGACTAGGCGATTCACTTTTACAATACAAGGTTTTGTTTCTTATAGACCGCAGTTCAAGCTGTTATGGTCTCTTAAAAATGGAGAAATTCTAATGCATGTATTCGGTGGGTTTCTATTAATATGTGATTCAAATAATGGAAGCATCAGAAGATTGGAGCTTTCTTCCCAAGAAGATACATTTGAAAACTTTCTTTATGCAGAAAGCTTGGTTTCACTCAACTCTGGTATTTACGTGGGTAGAGAAAGTCGGATTGCAGCACAAAGAACGACAAGAACATATATGCAATCATTGATTGGCAACCAAAATTCTTGAGGTAAAAGTGTTATATCATATGCAAATTGCAACTATACTTCTTAGGCTGCTATTTATCCAGGGGTCTGCGATATCAAAAGAGATGAGATTAGTAGAAAAATAATATTATGTTTATACAGCAGCCTCATATTTCAGAATCTGAATGTAAGTTGCAACCTGCAAATAATGACCGTGCATGATGTTGCAGCTGCTTATATCCGCTTTATGTTATCCATTCTCCATTCTCTTTTAGATATCTTCCGTATGCTAGAGCTTACCCTTTGTGATTTGGGCTGTATGTAAGTTCCTGATGAATGTGTGTGGTGTGAACATAAATGCATTTGATTTACAAATTTTTTTCACATTTAGCTGTAATTTTCTTCATCGATTGGGAGAGGTAAAACTTTCAAAAATTGAAACACTGATTAAATAAATGTGCTATTCATCTCAACAATTGCTGAAATTAACCGGACAGAATATAAAACCCGGCTAATATTAGGCTCGCTTGTAGAATAAGCGCAGCCATCAGGCACGTTCTGAAAATGTACTTGGTTTATATGCGCACATTTAAATCGAGTCAGATACAACACAGTGGTCAATACAGAATTACCAAAAAAAAAAAAAAAAAAAAAAAAGTTGGAGTTTAAAATTTTTGAAGTAACAAATGATTTAAGATATCGCGAAATAGCTTTGACAGTACATGACTGAAACACAAAAATGGAAAAGATCTTTCAGCAAGTATTTTCATCATGGGTATTATGAACAAAAAAAATTAGATTTATGAGTTGAATTCGTAGTTGGCAGAAAAAAAAAATATTTGCTGCAAGGAATACTCGATTTCACCGATGACATACTGTCCCCAGTGCAATAATAACATTGTGTACTCTGTGGAAATTGAACTATTAGTTTTGTTGTTCTTTGGACTTCTCTGTTCATTTTAAGTTTGGATCCTGCTATACAGAAATCAAAGTATAAAGGCCATGAGACTCTCAAGCCTACCCGTCTGTGCATCTTTGTTATGATGGTGCCGCTTTTGCATGGCTAGAGAAAGAAGTCAAAAGCCATCATGGGCAAACTAAAACAATCTTATTCTTGCCGTAGAATTCGACTTCCATCTTTCCAGAGACTCGTTAAGGGCAGCCTCAGAAATTGCGTCAACCCCGTTTTGTACCTCTCAAAGTTCAAAGTCAAACCCTAGCCCTAGGCATCTATGGATATATAAACCATATATGAAAACAAACTCTAATTCCATAGAGAAAGAAGAAGCGGCAGCAGCAGTAATGTTAAGTCTTCCCGAAGATATTCAAGTTGATATTTTTCTAAGATTACCAGAGCAATCCATCATAACTTGTGAGTGTGTATGCAAACCCTGGTTTAATCTAATTTCTAGCCGTAAGTTCATCAATTTTCACCTTACTCACAATAAGAATAACCATCGTCTCATGCTTCTGACCCGGACACCTGAAAAACGCAGGATTTGGTCAGTAGATTATGCATCAATATCAATATCATCCTCGGGAACATGTAAATTTATGGAAGATATCCAAGTGTGTTTCCCGTTCGACGTACAAAGTGAAATTCGTGTATTAGGTTGTTGTAATGGTTTGATTTGCTTAGGAAACTATACCCTTACATCGGTTTGTTTTATTAGTGAGGGTATTTTTGTTTGGAACCCAACAACCAGAGAATGTAAGAACATACCATTACCATCTCTTCCTTCCAATATTAGCGGAGGATGTTATCGTGACTCCGACTCCACGGCTGGTTACATTGTATATGGATTTGGTTACGATCGCAACATGTACGATTACAAGTTAGTAAGGATTGTGTATTGTGGTAGTGAAAATTCTGTTTGTATTAAAAGTGAGGTTCATACATTAGGAGCAGATTTGTGGAGAACAATTATTCATGCTGATCCTGGTTACTCGTTTGTAAACAATTATACTGGTTTGTTCCTCAATGGAGCTCTTCATTGGTTAGGAGTTACCACTGACCAAAAAGAAGCGGATAAATTATAGTCTATTTTGACATTAGCAATGAGAGATTCATCGGTTTGCCTTTTCCTGGAGAAACCATGCAACATTATTATACTTATGTGGCAGTATTGGATGACTGCCTCTGTTTACTTAATTGTGAGGGGTTTTCCATTGATGTATGGGTGATGCTAAACTGTGGAGTGAGAAAATCTTGGACTAAGCGATTCACTTTTACGCAAAAAGTATATTTTGTAGGTCTTTTTGTAGGTCTTTCTGTGATCTCAAGCCGTTATGGTCTCTTCGAAATGGAGGAATCCTAATCCACACGGATGGAGGTTTTATTTTGTGTTATCCAAATGATGGAAACATCAAAAAACTGAAGGTTTTTTGCCGAGGAAATACGTTGGAAGGCGGTTTTGTCTATGCAAAAAGCTTGGTTTCACCCAACTCTGGTATTCGTGTGGGTAAAGCCAAAAGCGTTGGTGCGAAAAGGATTGCAACGAGAACATATATGCGAGCGTTGATTAACTAGTTAATCAACCAAAATTCTTGAGGTAAAAGTGTCATATATCATATGCAAGTTCTGATCATCTCTTTAGACTGTTATTTATGTACATCCTTCTGATTTAGTGCTCTCTTAACTTAAAACTTATCGTGTATTGATCAACTGAGGCACAGTCGTTAATCACCTTTCTTTTCTATTGATTTGAACAGTGGAGTTTGTCAGATCACTATTGCAATCAGTTAGAATTTTACATGACCAGATAACAGTTTGTTGGTTGGCATTTGGTGTGGAAAGAAGCCTAACATGGTGTTGTATGAAACAAATTCACAGTAATTTCTTAGGTTACGTATCCATTAATTAAGGAGCACCAAAATAGTCTGATATTACACGACTGAAACACACAAAAAAACATAGAAAATTGCTTTCTTTTTGGGTACCAAAATTCCAGCCAGCCTGGGATTATGTGAACATAATTTTTCCTTTCAAGTAGCAAAATTGCTTTGATCTGACAGTAGGGAACCAAAACACGAATAAATAAGAGTTTGTCAAGAATGCACTTTCAATTTGTCATTCAAAGTTTGTTTGCTTTTACCTGAACCCACCCAAATCTGTAGTCACGGTCCTTGCTGATGACAAAAGAAACGGGTTCCAACTTATCCAGTCCCACGTTACAAGTATCAAATCAAGATATTGCCGTTGCAATTCATTTTGATTCAAACAGTTAATGACTTTCCAACTTGTCGAACAAATAATAAGAAAAAAGTTACATTTGCTTTCAAAGGACTACCCAAACCCATGCCAAAAGAATGGAAAACACAAGAGACACAACCTCATCAAAGCCCAAAGAACCTTAGAGATGTCTAAATGACATAGGGAGCCCAGTAAAGTTAACCCTGGGAGACGAAAACCTGATTAAACATCATCATTTAACCTCGCCGCCTACCTCCATTTGATTGATTTTATGATCCTAATTATCAACAATAAGCGTCACATTTACCGATTAAAAACTCTAGGTAGGAAGCATGTTTATCATCAAAAACCAACGCCATTGTCGATCAAAAACTGAAATCTTACGAAATGTGTGTCTATAAGGAAGTGTAGTAAAGCACTACACCATTTTTAAATATTAGCAACGGACAATGAATGTTGCTGACTGGGGTCGCAATGGCAGTTCCCTGATGCAAAACACCGTGTTGCAATTTTTCGCAACGGCATAGTATAAGTTGCGAATCTCGATCAGCAACGGATATTCGCAAAGGCGGCTGCTGTTGCTAAATTATTCATTCGCAACATAATTCAGCCGTTGCTAAAAAAAATAGGAAGAGAAAAAAAGGCTCAGAACCAAGCCATAGCTTTGAATCAAAGCCACGGCTTCATTCTAAGTCATAGCTCAGGATATTAAGTTTCCCTGTCCATAACTCCATATGGAAATAAACATAACATAGAAACCATTTCTTTAAATCAAATAAACTGAGAACCCACTAACAGAAATTTTACACAAACAAATAAACGGAGAGTTCATGTTGTTGGAAAGTTTTACAATTTGGAAATACATACACCCACACACAAATAACTTGAAAGTAGATCTCACTTTGAGAATGGTGTGCTTAGTGACTAGCAACAACTTCCCTCTTAATCTCATTCACTCTTTTAGTATCCATATTCCAACTTGTTCAGCTATTGGAAGGTTCCAGTTTGGCTTCTTTAGCGCAATTCTGCACAAATCACAGAACAAAACTCATTAAATATCATAACATGTAGAAGCATCGGTCAAGGGACTTTCGATGACGATAAACAATTATCTTGCAAGACCTTTGACAGGGAACGACAAAGTTAAAAATTGCCTTGATACTAGGTGCAAGCTCATCGATTGAAACAGTTGAGAAGAGCTAAAAGTGTCGAGATGAATCATGTATATCAATAAAATTCACAAAGACCAGGGTTATGCCCATGCCAGGCCTCCAAAGTTTTTAATTTGAGCTTAGGAGGATCTTTCATATCTTATGCCCACGCCAGGCCTCCAAAGAACACAGACAACCCTTATTCTTTAACCTTCATTAGTATTACCCTTTGAAAATGGGATCACAAGGACAGATATGAAAAAAGTTGGGAAGAGCATATAAAATGAGCTGGACACTTGTGATCTTGGACATGACATACAATACAGGATATGCAACAGAAAAATATAAGAGTAGAAATGGTTATTGTTTTCATGAAAATTACATTACCTTCTCACATCTGTGTTCGCAAGCAAACCATCAAAATCAAATGCGGCAAACTTTCCTGAATCGCGAACACCTTCATCCTATGAAAAATGTAAAAGACGAGATCATTAGCAAAATTATTAGTGGCAAATAACACATTATTGCTACCATGTGGATGAAATCATACCAAATTAGTGTGTACTATATACTAGTGAAGCAAAACCATAATGGCAAGAACAGAAAGGAAGCCATAATGCATATTTCATTTTCCACTTCTATGCGGTGAAACCAACATTCGAAAAATGATACCAAATTGTACACTTTAGCTTCAGACTTTTACGGAGTACATGTCTAACACGTTTTTTTTGTGGGATCCATGTAAATAGAAAATAACCATCAGATGTTAAACAAAGTGTATTGGATGACGTCAGTCCTATGTTTTCACTGATATTGATAGTCAAAAATTACAAAGGATGAACACTTTTCAGATAAATTAAGTACCTGAAACAGAGTGAAAAGGATGCGATAGAGTATCAACTGCGGCCTGGAAAACCATAAATGTTTATCACTGACTTGCACAAGAGGAATTCCTTGAAGCACTGCATTCCTTTCAGTGATTTCAAGAGCCATTTTGTAATGATATCTTGAAGCTTCGCTCCAACTGCTAAGATTACCTGCAAATAGAGATCACTGTCACATTGTTTTTTCTTACTCGAAAGAGATTAATATATACAAAAAAAATAAGATTTAACTGATATTTGACATTTTTCTACCATGAAGTATTACTTACCACTAAAGGAATGATGGATGCCCAAAACAATTCCTGCCATCCTGAAGACAGGGATAATATTGTACAAAGACGCCTTGAATTAGATCTGTGGCTAGTTTTTTTTTTTTTTTTTTTTGCAGAGCAATATCCGGCAAAGTATATTGGACACCAATTCAGAAAAATAAATCACTTAAAATGCAGAGGCTTTTGCATTTTTTTCGCACTCAACATACATTCATCACCATGCCAGTAATAAGTCAAACGAAACTATATGCTTGTTATAACTGAAACTCAACTTCGAGTCACACCCAAAAATAGTGATACAAAGAACTTACATCAAGTGCTAAAGAGAAATCCAAAGCTACCAAATCTCATTTAATTTCAAATGAAAAGCAATGTACGGCTAAGTGTGAACTGATCAATGGTGTAGCATACAAACAGGAAACGTAAGAACGTTAAACTATTTTGCACAAGAAATAATCCAATGACTCAAGATGCATAACTGAAACACCAAGTGTTTATGAATATATAAACTCAAGCTCAAGCCACAACAAACTCAAGATACAACAACTGAAAGGTGAGGGGGAAAATGTAAAGTAACCCATACTTTATATTTCTTTCCACAATCAATTGTAAACACTAGCTTGATTACACACACCCATTTTCACATGGTAAAGAACAAATACACAACCAATGAATTTCATTTATAGCTATACAAGTAGTCAATGTAAATGACATGTCTGCTAGAAATTTCATTGAACGCATGCAAGCAATTATACCAAATTGTGCTGGGCAATACAAGAAAAAAATTAAAGATAAATGATGGAATAAACTATTAAGTGTCAAAAAAAGTGGAGAAAATATGCATTCTCTTGCTCCATAAACCCAACACAGCTAATGTAATTCAGTCCAATAGTTTTAACACACACTTCAAGCACTTAAAGCCCCCATTTTAATCATATAGCAGTTGCAAATACAGCCAATATCGGTGAAGAGAAAGCCATAAAAAGAATGTGTAAAAATGAACAATAAGAACTTTTAACCTTTCTTGTCGTGCTTTTTCTCGAACACCCTCTAAACTTCAAATCCAAAAGCTCCCAGTTTCTCATTATCACTAACTACTCTCAGCAGGAAGAGCAACAAGACAATTCAAAAGACGAGATAGAAAAGTTGTGGCTATCATAACCCTGTAAAGTATCACAACACATCAGATGAAATATAATTATTAGTAAGTATTGAATGCAAAGACATTTGCAAGGATACATAGAAGATTAAAATAAAAAATCTTACTTTATCTGTCAAGTCTAGCGCCACTAAATCTCCATATGTTAGCAGTGTCCCCTTCAAAGTTTCTCTGTAAAATGAATCACATACATCTAATCTGATTATCCAAATTGGAATTACACAACTCATGATAAAAAAAAGCTAATAATAATGAATGGAAAAACAACAGAATAAGATGGGATCACTTAATTTTTATGATTCATCATCTTCTATTTCCTTGCACTTCTCTTTCAGCTCCTAAATTTGCAGAAAAGTGAATACTGAAAGTTACAGATTCAAAGAGAAAAAATCATATTCGTGGGAAACACAATCTTTCATTCCAGTCGATTTCTGAAGCTACAGAGTGCTTACAACAGCAAATCATAGATATGTCGTTACAATCCTTGAGCCACACCATGTATAATAAGCCCATCAGAAAATACGTGCACTATTGTTTTACCGTGTCATTGTTTTTCATTAAGTATGAAGGTTCAGAAACAGGAAAAACTCTTACCGTCTTCTATGGATTTCCAGAATTTGATCGCTTAACTTCTTCTCTTCCTTAAGTGATCCTCGTTCTCCTCTATCAAATAGATGCACGAGCGCCTTTCTGGTATAAGTGGGGGAAAAAACCATTTTAGCAACAATAAGTTGTTAAGATAGTTCAAATTATACGCCTAGAGGTGGAGTCTTGTTACCTGTCTGGAGAAAATGTTTTTCTATGCCCCAAAAAACGCATGTGTCCCTCACCTAGTATCTTGCCAGAATATGAGAACTCTCACCTAGTATCTTGCCACTTACCGATGTCCGAGGAGGGAAAAGATAGACAATAAGGAGATAATTGACTTGGCAGGGGATATAAAAAACAGAGCAAACAAAGTTGCTCAGAAACTAGAACATACAAGATATGATCAGAGAAGAAACAAACCCATGGTTGCAAACATCACAAATAGGTTAGGATTAAACCATGACCTTCTATCAGACAACAAAACAAGCAGGTTAAGTGATAAGTAAGAAAACAAACCCATGTCTGGAAATACAGAAACAATACTATCCAAATAACTATAAAACTAGGATTATTAGAAATTCGAGCAGGCATTAAATGATTTTTTTTTTAGGGGAAACCAGAAACCAGACCCAAGCACGAAAAGGCAGAATAAAACTTATATAGGTATTAAAGAAAAATCACATAAAATACCAATCTGGATAGCAGTGCAAAGGAAAGAGAGATATCAGCATGTTTGTAAGTGCAGCACAAAGGGAAAGAAGATATTATAGACCAGCAAAACTTGTCAAATATATAAGAGAGGATAAAGATACTACAACGAATTCTGATGGCCCCTCATGGGCTACATGGCCTGTGAAAGCTTAGAAGTGATTTTTCAACCAAATATGTAAAATATCATTTCTTTATAAAGGTTAATGAAAGGCTTGACCGACTGCCAAATATCAGTTCTTCACAGCATCATATTAAACAAAGAACGATAGAAAAATAAAAGCAATATACAATTTCAGTGCCACTATTGCTATTTCAAATAGCAACTCAAAAATACAGATTGATTAAAAGCCAACCAAATCTATATACCAATGAAGTGTATGCTTATAGTTTTCGGAAGATTGATAACATAGCCACATTCTTAAATCCTATCTCAACACATAACATATTATACAAGTGCATGTGCATCACCAAGACCCCAGCTCTCATCTGATTGATCCCACCATTTGTATGAACAAGCAAATAACCACGCGACTCCGTTGGAACTGAATCAATCAACCAAAAGCAAAAAAATAAACAAAAAAAATCATATATCAACAAAATTGAACTACACAGCAGAATCAAACACAAGTATTAAACAAAAATTGAGCTTACTTACGTGAATACTCCGGACTGGGATCAGCATAGGGCACAAAATCCTTGTTCTGTGGAACCTTCCATAGCTTGTCGATATCCCCATTCCGATTTGCAGCATTCAACTGTTAAATCTGAAGGAGTGAAAACATGAACTGCTGATATCCCATGATGCCCGATTTCATGTTGCTGCACAATCAAAAATCGATTCAATCTCAATCAATAAGATAAAGTAATGATTAAGATAAAAAATGAGGGGTTTTTTGAAATCAAAAAAGAAAAAAAAATGAAATCTCAAAATAAAAACCTAGAAAAGGGATAGAAATGAGAGATTAAAAAAATGAAGGATTCTTACCGATGGGAGCTTGTAAGCAGTAGGATCAGAGAAGACAGGAACTTTAGAATAGAGAAAGATATGAAGATGAACAGAAAGAAGAGTTGCAACTGAAATCACAAAGATTGTACAAGATATCACTGTTCTTATCAAACCTATACTCTTCTTATTTTTCTTCCTCTTCAACATCTCTTTTCTTCAATCTAATCTAATCTATGAAACCCTAAAACCGAAAGAGAAAGAAGAAATTGAAAAACTGAAATCGAAAAAAACATATTCAAAAATGAAATTAAACTGAAATCGAAAAACTGAAATCAAAGATTAAACCCTAAAATCTATAAACTTAAATGAAACCCTAGGATTCGATAAAATTGAACTTAAATCGTTAAACTGGAAGAATAGAATTAGCTGAAACCCTAGAAATCAAAATCTCTAAACCCTAGGATTACGCCAAAGATTATACCTTTCTGTTGGTTTTAGAGCTGAAAGAGAGATGACGTTCTTCACGATGAAAGAGCTCAGAGATTGAGAAGAGAGGAAAGAGTTCTGCAGATGGAGATGGAGATGGGAGAGGAGAGGAAAGAGTGTGGCGGAGGAGATAAAATGAGAAGAAGCTGCTCGTAAGGCAGGATTTAGGCTGAAGGGTGGAAAAAAAGAGAGGAAGGCTTGACCGAGGTTTGACTGGGGCGTATTTAGTAGTCATAGTGTTCCAGACCACACACGTAATTCGCACGCTTGAACCTAGCGCAGTTGCTATTCACAACCTACATAGTGCGTTGTAAAATTCGCAACAGGCATATGTCGTTGCTAATTTTTCGCAACGGAAACTAGCAACATAAAATAGCAACGGCACTAGTGCCGTTGCTAATCCCTTAAAATGGTGTAGTGAAGGTTTCTTTTAGGTTGAGATTAAGTGTCAATATAAATAAATTTTTATTGATTGATAAAATTTAATATAACATTTTATTGATTATTTAGATGAGGTAAAGAAGTAATAGGATGCACCACCATTATTTCAACCAGGAGCAAAACTATAGCCATGCTTGACCTGCCTTGATCAACCCCCAAAAGCACAAATGATCTTTTTGTTCGCTATTTATTTTGAGTTGAGGTGATAAATTAGGTCAAAACTATAGGCTTAAGCCAGGTTCTACAAATGGTCAAGCCCAGAAAGCCACTCCCACACTAAATTTCCAGTTTCATCACTGATTCCAACCTAAGATGGGGTGAGAATAACAGAGGGAAAAAAAAGGGGGAATAACTACTTCAATCCAGGAAATTGAATAAAGGCATTGGGAAAGATAACTTTAATGTAATTAATTTTTTCTCGAATATTTCAATTCATTAAGAGGTTAAAGTAGAAAACGAATGTAATAATACGCAATTCGTACGAAAACCAACAAACAAGTGCATGAATTTAACACTAAAAATAGGTGTAATATATTGTAGCTCTTGTCGAAGTCCTCTTTCAACCCAAAAACTTTCACCATGGGAATCATTTAAATAAATAGAAAAATATGTTGCGGTAATGC
>JAJJMB010001160.1:988307-1000543 GCA_023531105.1 Papaver atlanticum | reverse complement strand
ACATGTCACTTTTAGCAAATACATGATTATGATTTTCTTTAAAAAATATACATAACTAGATACGTAGCAGTATTCAGGAGGATGTGGAGATGTAATATCTTATTTGAATGAAAGTTATTTTTGTATTAAAGAAAAATGAACAAAATACAAGCTTATTTGCCATGATATAGCATTCTCTGCTAATACAACTTTGCAATCTATTTTATAAGCTTATGTGCCAAGCTATAATTTAATTTGCTTCCAAGAACATGGTAAATTTTTAATACATTTTGGTTTTTATTTTTAAATATATATTACTTGAGGAGTCCAACTTTGTGCACTCGCGGGTGCACATTCCTCCCCCTCCTCATTAGCCGAACTTAACGCAAGGTTTGCTTTAAAATTTATTTTCTTTTATATATCGAAAATTGAAAAACAGACAGTTATATTCTATCTCTTTCCTTTTTCTCTTTTTCTCTTTTCTTCTTCTTTCATTTCGTTTTCCTTTCTTTATGTATTTACCATGAATAATCAAAAGATCATATCATTTGGTGTCACAATAGAAGTTGTCAATTATTGATCATAGTATTGATTATGACACTAATCAGTATAGGGTTATTTTTTGCACTTGCTTTATCAATTCTAAGGACGTAAAATCACTCCGTTTCCTTTCTTTTTTCTAATTAAGGATTTGGTTTGGAACCATATTAAAAACCATTATAACTAAAATCATCTAACCAACATCTAAAATGTATATTTAACTCCTGGAAACAATTGTACTAAGATGTTGCTGGGAAAAAATTTATGGTTCTAGAGCTGAAATGAAATTATCTCTTTCCACTTCACCTATTCCAAATTAACAATCATATTTATCAAAATCTAAAGTACAAAACTAAGAGTAATCAATCAATCAAATTTCTTATAATTAATAATAATCAATTTCCTTGCAATTTCCAACTTGGCAACTCCCCTGTCTTAACCATGGCAGTTTAGTCCCCTTTGTGAATTCTCTTTTTGATCAGAAAAATAATTAATCCATGGCAGTCTATAAAATCACTTCTCTTCACGAACTAATATCAATCAGTTTACCCACATGATCAGGAGAATCACAACTCAAGTACATATGATCCAATTATCCAACCCATTTTGTTCCCATCCAAGTCTAATAATCACTTAACTCGCCACTCGGTACAAGCTTTTAAAGAAAAACAGAACGTAATTGGGTGAAAGAGGTAGAAATATGGGTTTCAAGGTGAAAATAGGCAGATAGTTAAAGATATGTTGAGTATAATCAAGATCACTATCTTGTGGTTTTACCAAGCTGTAGCAAAGAGAGAGAAAAAGAAAAGATAGAGACCAAAGAAAAAGAACTGAAAGATATATATTTGTGGTTTCCGATGTATATTTACTTTTTCCTTAAAACAAATTAAATGGATTTTGGAAAATCAGATAATAGCGGAAGAGATTCGGCAAATTAAGAGAGGAGGAACGTGCATCCTGGTTAAATCTAGGGTGCACAAAGTCGGACTCTTACTTGAGGATGTCAAAAATAAAATAAATTAGTAACTCTTAGATCTATCAAATCTGCACATGTTTTAATGTGCGTATTTCTTAATTCACTCGTTCAATGTTGTCCCCAACATTAATACTTGATTTATGAAAGAACTATACAAGAATTATTTTATAGAATGTAGCCGTGAATTTAATGAATGGTTCAAAAATGTGTTATATAGTTCTCTAGGTTAAATACTATTTACTTACAGATCATAAGAAAAATAATTAGGGATTATTATGAAGATGAATTATCAAGTTTGGCTGTTCAATTTATTGTTCATATTCAGCTCTTGCTCATACCACTAATTACACTGTTGGAGGCTTGGTTAGTCACTTGATGGTAACATGAAAAACTGGATGTCCTCTTCTTCATCAGAAATAAATTAGGTACGCATTAGAAAACTCCTTGAAAAACATATATTAATAGAAAAAATCATCCAACCTGATTGTCCTTTCATAATTTATTTAATTTATAATAAGTGCGAGGAAAATATTTAAGAAGCTTTCATAATTTATCTAATTGGTTGAAATGTCTTGTGTTGCCTTCGTTTAAAGTATTCTTTGGGATCAAGAAGCTTTTAGTAGTATTGTTGGAGGGAAACTAAATCGTATTGTTATTTAAGTTTATGGTTAATAGATTTGATTGACTAACGGTATAGTTATTCTTGATAGATCAAACTTGTTTATCCTAAGGTCCTTCCCTTATGATATAAGGCACCTCATGTTTTTTCGAGGATTGACTATTACAGATCTAGTGATTCAATATTTGTTGATAGAACTTTTGATCAATCAAAGTAAACATACTCCGTTATGTATGTTTTGATCATTAGTATGAATCAATAGTTTGTGCAACTGTTACTTTGAAGATTTGAAGATTGAAGACTTTTCTTTTTCTGGTTTCTGATCTTAGTGATTCTTCCTGCACACTTGATTCTTTGGGATCCAAACATTTGAATACTTACGACTAGTTGCAAAGTTTGAACAAACTGTCTAGTTGTTTCTCCCCGTAGAGTTGCTTGGATAGAGCTTGTTCACTGAGATAGATTATTTCGATAATCTCCATCTTGGTTTTTTCTTTGACAAAAGGAGCTTATGTTGATTGAACAAAAGATCCTTCAATACTAAATCGAACTTTAAATGAGAGAAACTATCAGTTTCACACTATTGAATGAGCAAATATAGATCCGGTAAGATAATATGATATGCGGAGGAAGTCAAACATAATGCACGTGATAATATGATAAAAGACACCAAACAACAAAGATAGCAAGAATTTTAATTACCTGTTGATAATAGGAAACAACACTCAGCGTTCACGTCCTCAACTCCCTTAATTCATTCAATGCTCATGGAAAGTCTAAAAAACCAACCTTCACCCCATTTTGTACCCCTTGACTCTTTACTTTTATATAACCTTCACAGACTCTGGTCACCATAGATGATCCCCTTTTTGTAACTAGCATCCTCAGTAGAAGTTACAAGCCAATGATTTAGAATAATGGTTAAGGGATGCCTACTGAGAGCCTTCAAAATATGGTGATTCCCTAGGAGTACCCTCCCATAAGAATGAATAAACACATGAGAAGTGTGACTCTGGTCGCAAGGGTTTTCTTCACATGTATAAGGATAGTCCACTTCGCGGAAGACGCTATTAGTTATCAGAAACTCATATATAAGAATCAGAAGCAGATGATGTTCCATTACAACCCTGGTCTACTGCACAATCGAAAATGTGGCGGGATGATAACTTTTCGAGAACACCTGAATTTATGAACACAAGGCTCTCAATAGCAGCAATGGTCAAGACGGCCCAACAAGAACCATAATCTCCATGATCTATTGGAGACGTAACCGCTCCTCTTTCTCTCAAATCAATAGGAAGAGGTGATACTGAGTAAAGAAAAATTATTTGCACGTTTTGGTTTTCCTAACAAGATTTATTTATAAGTCGGGTACTTCACCGAACTACTTAAATGAGGTCAACAACAGCTTCTTCGATAGTGGGCGTAAAAAATCGCAAGCAAAACTGTTATTTGGACCTCTACTTAGGAAGATTTACACATGTGGCAAATACTAAATTTTTTGGTTACTAAATTATTTTCAATAGTATTATAGGTTTTACTTTTAAAAAAATGAAATTTACTATAACGCCCTATTATATGGGTCATACATTAGGAAATCCCACAAAATGGATCACTTATGATCTATTTACTTTAGGAAAACATTGTTGTCTATTATATCCGCTTGATAGTAGTTTAGAGGACTAAATTTAGTGAGTTGCATCTATTTAATAGTTGTGTAAGAATTTAACATGATCATGACTCTTTTGATTTGGATTCTTAACACTCCTTTTCAACCACTACAAAAAAGTGTGTGTGGAAGTAATTCTACTACTCAGACACGACTTAATTGTTTCCATCTATAAACAACAATAATTGTTGTTTAATCATTATCTTTTGTTGTTTGATAATAATAAAAAAAGACTTCGACAAGGGAACCCTCTTCCTCCCTACTTATTTATCATGAGCATGGAAATTTGTACTAGGCTTTTTGTTAATGTTGAATTATGTGGAAAAATCTCTAAATAAGAGTTGCAAAAAAATGTTTTCCCGTGTTTTATATGTTCTTTGCGTATGATTGCTCTTCTAAAAAGCAAGTATTTTTGAAGCGAAAAAAGTGATGGACATTCTAACGACTTTTGGAGAAATGACTAGCCAAATTATAAATTTGAAGTTTACGTTAATCCTATAATGCATATTAAGTATTATAAAATAATTTCTAGAATTTTATAAGTTAGAAAAATTTCTAATAATAATAAGTATTTGACACATCCCTTCTCTTATAAAAACAACTCTAACAATTTTGAACTGTTTCTAAACAAGTATTATGGTTCATTATAAGGATGCAAAATAAAGATGTTTAACCAAAATATAAGAAAATTTTAGTTAGATATGTTCTTAGCTCATACCTAACCTACCAAATGCAATTTCTTGCTTTTCCAAGAGAAGTTCTTGATAAGTTTGATAAGCTTCAATGAAATTTTAAGTGGAATAAAAAGATGAAAATAATTACATATACGCTAAATCTTGGAGTAATATTTGCACTGGTAAAGATCAAGGTGGTTTAGAAATTAAGAATCTTCATAAAAAAAAACCTCCCTTTATCGACAAAGTGTTAGAGCAAATGCTCTGTAGAACCTACACTTTAGTATGTAAAGTTTTCTATCAAGTTTAGATGCCAAAAACTATTTCTTGATTTAGCTTACCAAAGTAGGTATGGTTTTGATTAGAATAGGTTGTAGAGTCTTAGGATTTTCCATATTACTTACGAATATTGGAGAATTGAAGATCATTCAAAGATCTAGAATTAGTTAACCTTAGACATATTTTAGATATGGGAATAACTTCATCAAGGTTAGTAACAAAGACTGGTTTTTTTCTTTCAAATTATTTTTTGTATATAGCTATCTATCGTAGCAAAGTCGAAGACTTTAGTAAATGATCATATATTATATCTAAGACAATGGTGGATATCTAGTGATATTTCGATTTCGAGTCTTGATTTGAATTAAATTGAATTGAAGCTTTTTCGAAACAATGAACCAAGTGAGTAAGTTCATAAGAATTTTTTGCAATTTAGTTCGCGAACTAACTCATTGCCGATTTTCATGGACTCCAAAACTCATTTGAGTTCAAGAACCTATTTAGGCGAATTCACGAACTAAAGAGTTTCAAAAGTTAAGGATCACCAATGTTATTTGAGTTTGCTAACCCAAGAGTTTCAAAAGTTCTCAAACTCAAAACTCATTTGAGATTGCGAAGATCCTTAAGTGATTTCGTGAATCCAAGAGAGTTTATATGTTCCTGAACTCGTACTCACATTGAGTTCGCAAACGAACCTTGGTCAGCTCTTAAACCTAAAATGTGCAATCGACCACATTTTTATATCTAGGTCTATGCACTTACTGAAATGATGAGGTATAGAATACACCACAATCTTTTTGATATCAACCTACACATACACACCTTTTATAATCTTATAAAAACAATAATTGCCAAAAGATTATTTCAACAAGGTGTAACTTGGTAAATAGTCAAGTTTGAAACTGAACTAACTATGGGATCATTACCATGTGGATTAACGTATAAGTACAATTACTTAATTGTAACTATGAAAATAATTATAATTCGAAAAGTAAAGTAATGGAACAACAAACAAGATCTTGTAACGAGGAAAACTGCTTGGCCGAAGAACCCCGGTACCTATTATAGTTTGATTACTTCTCTAAATTAAGACACTATAAAAAATTGATTGTCGCAACTTTGTATAGTTGAGAACAAGTAAATACTCCTTCCGTACTCAGTTACTTAAGTTTCCCCACGCCTATAACCAATCGGGGTCTACTCATGTGAATCCAAAGAAAGGGTCCAGTATCTTGAGTTGCTTCACTGTTGTGAAGAGTTCCGCTATGAACTCCTTTGTATCATAACCCAAAACAGCAAAGGAATTAATATGTTTTACTAACCACGCATTTATCGATCTCCCAAATTAATCTTTAAATCATAGATAAAATAGAGTGGAGGATCTTCTGTTCAATCAATATAAACTCCTTTTATCACAGAAAAAACCAAGACAAAGATTATCGAAATAATTAATCTTAGTGAACATGCTCTATCCAAGCAACTTAACAACAAGAAGCAACTTAACAACAAGAAGCAACTAGATCGTTTATTCGATCTTTACACAATCATTATGTTTATCGAGATAAACTGTTTGTTCGATCCCAGAGAATCAAGTGTGTAAGAACTAAAACAAAGATCAGAAACCCGAAAGAGATTTTTATTTTTTATTTTTTTTGGTCAAATCTTCAAATTAACCGATGCACAAAAAACTTGATTCCTATTAATGATCAAAACATGCAGAATGGTGTTTATTAACATTGGTTGATTAACAATTCCATGTACAGATCTTAAATTACAAGATCTATAGTAATAAAATCCTCAAACAAACTCGAATAACCTTATATCAAAAGTGAAGAACCATAGAATAAACAAGTTTGATCTATCAAGGATAACCATACCATTATTTCTGAAAAAGATGAGGTACCAAATACACCACCATATTTTAATTCGAAAACTTGTATGGATAAACTTGTCATAATCAGTAGCACAGATCAACTGTAGGGATCCGATACCTGATATGAAGACAATTTAAACTTGGACGATCTCGGGATCAATATCCAAGCGATAACCTAGTATGTACCCGAATTCCAACAAGAAAAAGTCTTGTAATCTTACTTTCAAGATACGTATTCTCAAGAATAAATCTTGTAGGTAATATACAGTTTATTAGGCTTAAAACCGGCTAGGTTATTTTAACGTACTACTTGTGATATTTCTATTATAAAGATAAACAATATAATGTGGAAAAGAAACAGCACAACACACCATAAATTTTGTTAACGAGGAAAAATAAGTAGAATACCCTGGGACCTAGTCTAGAACTTGAGCACCACACTGTATTAATCCGCTACAAACACTAGCCAATTATTAGGCTTTGGACTGGAATGTAGTTGAGATTGAACCGACCCTACAAGAAATTCAGCTTCAGTCGCGCTCCTTTATGTATCTTGGTTCTCGCAAGAACCCACGCAACACGATTTCCCTAGATGACGTTCTTTACAAGCCTATGAGTTGCTTCAACCTTAGTGAAGACTTTTATAATTATTCTGCCTCTAACAGAAAGCCTATTTGTTTTCCTTCAAAAAGATATTCAATCAAGGTATGTAAATTTATATGCTTATGAGGAATCTTCAATAAAAGAACATATCAAACAAACTCAAGATTAGGTAGAACATATTTTCTTTAAAAGTTTTAGAGATGCCTATTCAATTATATCTCACAAGAACAATGTAAATAAATCAAACCAGAAGTGATGTAGATCTCTATCTTGTGTGATCACAAAGTCGAGACGAAGTGTACTTTGTGATTTGTATTAACCAAGTTTCGGATCTAAAGTTTTGAGAACTTAGAAGACCAATAAGAACATGATCCGGATAAAAAGATTGGTCAGGTAAAAGATAATCTGGCCATGCTTCACAAATCCTAGTGAAGTCTTTCAAAGTCGTAACCGAATTATGTTTCTAAAGGGGAACCTAGGTTTTTTGAGGATGACCCTAGTCTGCAACTAGGAACAGAAGTTCTGGGATTGAGTTTGTAGTATTCAGGGAGTCCTCTATCTATATCGATAAACAACCTTGGTAACTTACAAACAAAGCTAAGTTCGTGAACTATTTCCTTGTATGTAACTTCCAAGTAACCGAAACTTCTCTATGTATATTACGCATGAAGCATGTGAGAAGTTTTCTTTGAATTACAAAAAGATGTATGCAACCAAAGTTCACCATATGGTCTGCCAGAGAGCCATGGTTAAGTAATTCTGAAACCAACAAGCTTATTTTCTCACAAAACCAAATCAGTTTGTGAACTGTCAAAACAGTTTGTAGACTAAAAAGTCATCTCGTAACTTTGGATTTTTATATTGATAAGTTAGTGAACTGTGCAAAAAAGTTTGTGTACTTAAGAATGGAAAATGTACAAGAGATATCAGATATCAACCAGTTCGCGAACTGAACAAATGAGTTCGTGTATGCTAATTAAATAATATCTAGTATTATCTCAAAATCGACCAGTTTGCAAACTGAGAAAATTAGTTCTTGTACACGAGTTAATTGAGATATTAAAAATTAAGTCCTTATATTTATAAGTTCAAGTTGGAGAACTGGTAAAACAGTTTGGGAACTTTAAGAACTGACTGGATTACTCTTTATAACTTGCAATGTTCTTTGTAATTTTCATCACTATGCTAAAGTCATATGACATGTCTAAGTAGATAGAATGCTAGATAATATATATGATTAAATAGGATAGTCAGTCTTCAGATACATTTGTTGATGAAGTTTCCGTTAGCGTCGTCTTCAATTTTCAAGGTTGATTCGCAAATTCTGATACTCAACTACCATAAATTAATCCTAGTCCGAGAGTGACTTTAGTATACTATAAATCAAGACATAGTTTTGATCAACTAACATTAGCGACAAGCTTGACATACCAAAACTTGTAAGTTTTACCAAGCGATGCTCTACCAATTTTTTAATTTAGTTTCTCACCGACGGTACTACCAAAGGCTTCTTAATCCCAAAGAAGACTTTTAACGAAGGTAACTCAAGATGCTTCACTTAATTCGATTACTCATATCTCTTAACAAGTTGTATTCCCACGGGATCAATCAAGATGTGTGTCAAGTGATGAGTTTGTAAGAATACAACCTTTACTATTTTTGGTGTTATGACCAAGCCGGCTTGATTGGAAAGACAAGGTATTACCAATTTCGAAAATCCTTAAGATATGCAATGAATGTTTATTTCCGAAAAATTAAGAAATACCAATTGTATTCCAAATATTAAACTAATGTCTCTTATAGATGACAACCAATATTAGCTAGCACATATTCATGTTCTTTACCAATATAGTAGCTAAAGATACACAAACCTCTGGGATATTTGGTAAGCATATGTTTTCATACCTAGATAGATATTGAAAAATCAGTTGTAAGATTTTTCCTTAAGTACCAAAGGAAAATACTTGAACATTAAGATAATAGGGTTTAGCACATATTCAAATCACCGTGTCAAAATTTATGAACATTCTCGGTCTACCCTTGTACACCTCGATGTCTGCGGAAACCCGAAGATAACAAACGTATCTAAAGTGAAAAGTCCAATTAGACTCAATTATGATCGGTCATGGATTAGATCTTGATTAGGAATCGATCTTGGATTAGATTCTTGGGATTGGTCATGGATTTTATTATTAGTGCAATACTGATAACACGAAGTTCATAGATAACAAAACCCTAATTATGGTGATATTCAAATATGGTTCAATTTTTGGATGAATGACATTCTAATTAATTATTAGTTCAGCCAGAATTACTTTCATTCTTTTGTTTTTATGAAAATATACATTTCAAAAATAAAATCCCAAAGTATTATGTTATGTTATATAAATTAATAAATACTTCTTAAAAAACAGAAACTAATTTTTATACATGTCAAATCATCTGAACATATGAATTGGTTTATGTTTCTTTGAAAAAATCAAGTTGTCTTTCATGCCTAACAGTTCGTAGTACACATGAAAAACATGGTATCGCAATATTATATTGCAACAAGAAATGTTGTAGTGCGATTAATGTTTGGAGCTTATCCTTTCCTGAAACCGGTATCGGTACCTAATTATTTTATATAACTTATAGAACCTTTTTGTTTTTGGATGATAAATTTGCTAAAGATGCAAGATTAATAAGTGTTAAATTTTTCTCTATTGAATAATTATTCTTACAGATAAAATCTCTTCCTTTGTTTTTGTTAGGAATAATCTGAGATTGAACTCTGTATCTTAAATCAATCAAAAGTATAATTAAGAGTAATAGGTTGCAACCGACGATGTTTAGTTTAATTATTATTTTTAAGCGATCATGAAATTTCCTTTAAATTGATCGACATAGTTAGAGTCGATTGATGAAGTTAGGTTTTAATTTTAGTTTGTGAGGAAAATGATTTGAATAGGTTTCAAATTTAGAAGGATAAGTCTTGGGAATTAGGGTTGAATTATAATAGTGAGGGTAACTTAGTATTTTTACCTAGTTTAGACACCCCTTATTCCCTTAGTCTAGGTAGGTGAAGAAAATGGTAGGCCTCAAATAATTCTTATAGGCCTCCAACTAGCCAGGCTCTTTTAGTCAATGGAAGCTTTTGATAACAAAAAAATAAAAAATCTCATCTTTTTCAGTTTTTTTTTTTTTTTTTGAAGTATGATATATTAGATAGAACTAAGACGAAATTACACGGGAAAGAATTTCTCCCCTGGATTCATAGGTTACAAATTGTTTCAAAAAATTCATAATAATATATTCCCATATGTTGGTTGGAAATACTCCACCTTGTCTCTTATCTGCCGCATAATTTGCTAGTGCTTCGGCAGCCTGGTTGGCTTCCCCGCGCGTAGTTGTATTGAAGTTTGTATTGGGGAATGTCGCCTAGTCTTCTTGTAATTTAATCAATCATTTCTCTCAAGTACCATGGTGTCTCTAACCGTTATGGATAAAATGTACCATGGCCTGCGAGTCTGATTATAGGTAAACTTTAGTCCATTGGTGGATAGTTACCGTTCTAGGAGCCATGAGAATTGCCCATGTCTCTGCTATCAGTGATGTGGTGATCCCTAAAGGGTGAGCCATTGCGACAATAACTGTTGTTGTTGAGTCCATGCAAATAAAACCTCCTCCCGCTGGTCTCGAATATCCTCGGGATGCTCCATCTGTGTTGATTTTTATCCAATGTGGATCTGGCGGGCTCCGTCCTGATTAAACTGTGTTGAGTGTTTGAAAATGTGAATTTTTATTTTTTGTAGGAGCATACCAGGTAGGGTATGAGGTAGTACTGAATTCGCCCATGTGCACTCCTGATGCATGTGAATTTCCAAGTTGATGGTATCGGTTTGATTTTGGCATTTCCTTCCATATATCAAATCATTATGTGCCAGCCAAAGTATCCAAAAGAGGAAACAAAACAATGTTGTAGCAGCCATAGCTTGGTTGATCTGAAGTAGTTGGCTGATGGTAGTCGATTGTGTAATCAGGGGTGGTCTACGATGCTGGAACAAAGGTGTCGCTGCGTGATGAATGAAGAGTAGCTTTTTCTGCATACCAACATATAAGGAGCATATGTTTAGATGTTTCTATATATAAATTATATCTAGGACAAAGGTTAGAGGGGGTGAGGTGAATTTGTGTAATAGAGTGAAGGTAGGTAAGTCTAAGTGGATATTAATAATCCTGACCCTAGCAGACTGCGGAAGCTGTGCGGGTAGATCATGGTTCCATGTGTGTGAAATTGAGTCAATCAGATTAGAGGCAAAAGGAAAATTCTGGCATTGGTTTTGGTGTAAAAGGGGTTAGTCCGGGATCCAGTTGGAAGTGGTCCGGGTAGTGTTTCCAAATAGGGCTAGCTAAAGCTGAGGACGCTTGGGGTGATTGGAAAAAAATTACGTTGTTGAAATACTTTCTCTGCACATGGTTCTGTATGTCAAGTTAGGCAAATCTTGTAGTTGCCAAGCTCTTTTCGGTAGCAGTGGTTTGTTGTGGTTTACACTTTTACGAATTCCCAATCCCCCTTCAAATTTGAGTTTTGATAATCTATCCCAACCCATATGATAGAGTTTTTTGATCGAAACATCATGATCCCATAAAAAAATTCAAGTAATCTGTTCCATATTCTTATAAAATGTGCCGGTAGAACTTAGAAGATTCTACATAATATGAGTAAGGATGAGAGAGGTTTTTATGAGTACTATCCTTCCGGCTTGGCTTGGAAACTTTGTTTCCGTCGTTTCGCTTTACAGACCATTCTTTCTATAAGTGGTACGAATATATGTAATATTTTATTTTATTTTATTTTGTCGAATAAGTGGTACGAATAAAAACGGGTACCTAGCTCAGCTGGTCATCCCCGTCCCCAAAGTTTCATGCGTTCCAGGAGGTCCCAGGTTCGAACCTCCAATGACGTAATATTGTAGAAATTAACATGGAAGGTTGAGTTAGTTTGCCCCCCTTGTGACACAATCTCAGCCCCCATCAGCTTC
>JAJJMB010001160.1:919320-988297 GCA_023531105.1 Papaver atlanticum | reverse complement strand
AGTTAGTTTGCCCCCCTTGTGACACAATCTCAGCCCCCATCAGCTTCAGCTCCCTTGGCTAGGTTACCCATGAGGCTCTACCGGCACATGTTCATATGAATATGGACCAGATTACTTGAATTTTTTTACGGGGTCATGATGCGTCGATCAAAAAACTCTATCATATGGGTTGGGATAAATTATCAAAAATTAATGTATTAATCTTTATCCAATAATAAAATTTATAAATCAATTAAAAAAAAAGTCAATAAAATAAAACATAAAAAATATACCCTTTTGCCTGATCACCAATTGAATCATTACTAGTGTGTTGTTGAATGTAAGTAGCCTTACTAAATAATTTACTTATTACAATCCAAAATCCTTAATCAAATAGAAATAGCCACCTCTAAAGTCTAAACTCCATTTGACCAACAAAACTCCTCCTGATGTGATGACACAACACACGACTATTTTAAGGAAACTCTTAATCCAAAGCTTTTTACCTGAATCCACGCGTTACTTTTTCATTGGACCTAAAAACGGCACAACATACGTGTCGGAGACCCAGTCCCTTTCACTTATTTCCTCTTTTGTCCGAATTCTTAAACAAAAGAAAGAAAAAGTACAATCTAAAAAGAGAAAGCAACAGTAGTGAGTAGTACTACTTTGATCTACTGCTGATCTGAAAGGAAAAAAAGAAACAGTCATGGCTTACTCAATGGAAGATGAAGAGTCTCCAACAACACCAACGAGTTTATACAAAGCGTTGTTGAATCGGTTTGGTGATTTAGAAGAGAGTCATGCAAAGTTAAGAGAACAAATGGAATTAGTAGTACAAGAAAGAGAGAAAGAACAGAAATGGTTGATGATTAGAGGTGGTGGTGGTGGTGTTGTAAGAGGTGGTGGTGGTGGTGGAGGAGGAGGAGGAAGAATAGGAGGTGGATATTATGAAGATGCTAATAATGGGTTTTCAGATAATGAGGAAAATGATGCATATAGGAATTGGGGTGCTCATAATATTAAGGGATTTTTCTTTTCTGGTTGGCCTTATAGTAAGATTTTACAGTCTATGGGTCATGCTATTCATGTTGTTAGGCCTTATGATGGCAAGCTTACTTTCTGGTAACTAATTTCTCAACTTTGATTTTTTTTTTCTTTCTTTTACTTGGTTTTTATGATTGCTCATGTTCATGTTTTACTTCAATTCTGCTTAGTTTTGTGCAAGTTTGTTACTTTTGTGCAATAGAACAGTGAATTTTGGACTGAATTGAGCTTAAAGTTGTTTTGTTTGTAATGGCAAATGAGGCTTGAGTGGTCAATTAAGTTGATAATCTTGAAAAGATTCAACTGAATTAGAAGTAGTGGAGATTTGATTTTGATCTTATGCATTTGATGATTTTTGAAACTGCTCGACTCAGTGCTGTTTATTTGTCGTAACCCATACATCTTTAAGCAAACTAGGAGTTGCAATTGATCGAAAACTAGGTGTACCTTGTGTCTTATTGCAAAGGCAGGCTGTTGAAATGGAGGACATTTGGATGGGTTGATGAGGGGGTTAGTGAACTGAAATCTCTAGCATTGATTTGGTGGGTTTAGCAATCTATTAGAGGTGTCCACATGTAGCAGACAAAGTTCTTTATTAGCTCTAATTGGGACGGAAGTTTGATAATGACTGGGTGTTTATGTATCGAGATGTTTTTATGTTTCAGGAACCGTTCGGCAGAAACTCTCTATGGATGGAAGGACTATGAAGTAATTGGACAAAGAATCCAAGATATGCTTATTGAGGATCCGATTCATCAAGCGGGGGAGAAAATCATAGCAAAATTGAGCAGTGGTGAATCTTGGTCAGGTCAGTTGCCTTTTAGGAAGAGATCCGGTGAGATATTTATGGCGCTTGTGACGAAAAGCTTATTGTATGAAGATGGTGAACTTATTGGTATTATAACTGTCTCAAGTGATGCAGCTATATTTAATATTATAAACTCGGAAAAATTAAGAACTTTTCGAGAACCTGGCCATGACCAGAATACAGAACCAGGAGGGTTTAACATGAAAAAGATTCAGTGGCTTCCGAAGCCACAAAGTGCATCAAAGCCATCTTCTGTTTCCACTCTGGTGCTTATGAGCTACACTAGCATTTTCTTTTTCACTCTTTATCATTCATTTTTCTTTGTTGTTGGGAAATGTTGTCACTTTTTTCTAGGGTCATTGCTTACACTGATTAATAATCTGTAACAAACAGGCTTCAAAAGTATTTTCCCGTCAGCGTGGAGAAGATGACGATTACAGTGTACATCCAAATTTCAGAAACGCAGGAGTGCCAGTGCTAGATACAAAATATGTCGAATCAGCAAAGCCACCAAACCCTACCTTTAGACTGAACGTTGGAACTAATCAGGCCGACCAGAACAATAAACGTAATGCGGAATCTCGATTCATTCAACCTTCAAAATTTGTTAGTGGTCCTATCTTTCAGCTTTCCAGTACTATTTTGAGTTTCAGGGCAATGAAATGATGATAGTCACTGCAAGCATCTCTGTTGCTTGTGGCGACACTAATGGTTTCTGAGTTTCGGTTATTTTAGCTTTCTATGCTATGTTTAGTTCACTTGTTTTTACTTCCATAACTATTTATTTTCAGGCAGCGAAGCTTCTAGAGAAGTTAAATGTCGGGGGAGGTGGCAAAGAAGAGCGTAAAAGTGAAGTTCACTGTTCAGCTGATTACTCTGCGAGTAATGCAATGGAAGATAATCCAAACCTCCCAAGACTTTCAAGGGAGTCATCTCTAGACCGTCCTGACTTAGCTAATGGGAAAAGAGAAACTAACTATGGCAAGAATAGCCCTGCAATTGCCAATAAAAGTGGATATTTTAATCCAGCGGGAATGAGGAATCAGAATCAGTTCAAGGAAGATGGGCTAGTGACGAACAAAAATTCATTCATGAATTCATGGTTAGAGTGTCAACAGTGTCCTAAACTTCCCACGGGAAATTATTTGCCTCCAATTGGAGGCGAGTATGACGGAAATGACGAAATGCCACGTGATTTAGATAACTACGGTGATGTAGTAGGAGAAAAGACTAAATTGAACCAAAAGGTAGATATTTCTCAGTCTCCAACAGGAGTGAGCTCGGAAGAGTCCAATAACAGTTCTCAGGAAAATTCATCAGCCAAAGAGAAAAAATTTGATTGTGAGATTCATTGGGAAGATCTGCATTTAGGGGAAGAGATTGGACAAGGTAAATATCTGTAGTATTTCTTTGACTTGAGCTTAAATAATGTTAATCCAGCTTCATTATGTGACAACTGGTGTATCATTCTGCAAATATGCAAAATGTGATGGTGATTATTCATTCAACTAACTGATGCAGTGCATGCCTAGGAAGGTTGTATTGTCAGGGCTAGATTTTGGGTTGACTGCCAATATTTCTGGATCATGGCTTAATTCTTTGCTTCTTTTCCTTCAATGTTCAGGTGCATTTGCTAACGTGTATCGAGGAGTTTGGAACGGATCGGTACGATACTTACATTTCCTAATTTTCAGTTTGGTATTACTTACAATAGCAGAATATCTGAGTTAATAATTGTGCCTTTCTTTTTAAAAGGATGTTGCGATAAAAGTTTATATGGGAAGTGATTACCAAGAGTCTACTATTCAAGATTATAAGAAAGAGGTATACGCTCCTTGAAGTTTCCATAGAAACTATTCACCTTATTAAAGCAAGTGATGGACTCGATATTTAATTTTTTTTCTTCCAGATTTCTATTATGCAAAGACTACGACATCCAAATGTGTTACTTTTCATGGGGGCAGTTTACTCTCCTGAGCGACTTGCCATAGTGACAGAGTTCTTGCCCAGGTAATGAAAATGAGAATTTTGTTCTTTTCTATACGGGTAATCTAACATCCTTGCTTGTCTGTGTAAACTATTTGCTTTGAATTTTCAGGGGTAGTCTATTTAAAACATTACATAAGAGCAAAGAGGCATTAGACATTAGACGCCGTTTAAGGATGGCCCTTGATGTTGTAAGTTCTATGTAATTTTGATCTGTTTTTGTTTGATGTCCTCCTGAGATTTTTCATGTTAGTTAAGTGTATGATATGTAGTATGAGATTCTTACAGTACTCGATATCTCTGCTTGTCCGACTTGTTACAGGTTAGAGGTATGAACTATTTGCATCACCGAAATCCACCTATAGTGCATAGAGACTTGAAATCTTCGAATCTACTTGTTGACAAGAACTGGACTGTCAAGGTACAGCGTTAAGGTTTATTTAATTTAACCAACTGTACTAGTTGTAATATATATCTGGATAGGCATGTTGAAACTTAAAAGTACTCTCGTTCCAGGTTGGTGACTTTGGGTTATCGAAGTGGAAACATGCAACTTTCATAACAGGAAGATCCGGAAGAGGAACTGTAAGGACAATTGTCTTTTTAGTCGTTCTCCAAGCACAACCTTGCCACATTTTTGCTGACCTAAGTTTGTTTGTATGTGATGCAGCCGCAATGGATGGCCCCTGAAGTCCTACGTAATGAACCTTCAGATGAAAAGTAATCCCTCAAAGTGAACCATTCATATAGGGTCCATTAGTTACTGATTGTGGTCTTGTTTCATTCTCGGAGTTGTGTATACTAGAGTATGTTCAGAAACATGTGAAAATGCCCCCGTTGATGCCATATAGATCATTTTCTAGTTTGTCGGACATCCGGTTATGCTCAAGTGCGTTGGTGAAGTTTCTTATCACATTGAATTTTCTTTTTGCTTGGACAGGTCTGATGTTTTCAGTTTTGGTGTAATCCTATGGGAACTAATGACCGAGTCAGTTCCATGGTCGGAGTTAAACTCGTTACAGGTAGACTTCAGTACCTTTTCTTCCCCTAAAGCAATCAACTACCTGAGCTACTCCAATTATTTCCGTCAAGTGTACACTTTTGGTTGAATTACTAACTTTAGTAAAGTTGCTTCATAATTTGTGTTTGATATGACCTTTTACTTTTCTCGATGAAGGTTGTTGGTGTTGTTGGCTTCATGGATCGTCGACTAGATATTCCAGAAACACTTGATCCTCGACTAGCATCCATTATAGAGGACTGCTGGCGAAGGTAAGTGTATTTTAAATCGCAGTTGCTTTCTTCACAACTGAATATAGTGTACCAACTGAGACCATTATGTTTAAACACACAGTGAACCTGGCAGTCGGCCTTCATTCCAAGAACTAATTCAAAGGATGACAGAATTGATACAAAAGTTTTCAGCCACTGCAGTTCAAAAGAACTCTAAACCTTAGTGGTATACAGAATGTTATAGGTCAAAACTATTATGGCGGATTATCTCAGCGAAGCTGCTGGAAGTAAATGAGACGACAGTAACATCAGTCAAAGAAATACAGCAAAACACACTTAAGACATGTCGTTCAGTACTATTTCTCTTCTTACTGTGCAGATTCTCAGTGGCAGGTTTTTTTGCATGTGGCCATGCTGACAGTCTGGATGAGCTTAGATTTTATTACCCAATCTCGGCACAGGTCAATGAAACCCAGATTTTGATAGATTTTAGTCCAAATGGTTATGGTTTTGCTCGACAAGAGTTGTAGGTTCTGTAAAGACCTACTCCTAGTTGTGGGTTCTTTTTCAACCATCCATCCAAGGTGCTGTGGAAGCTGGGTTTTGTAAACCTATGTTAAATGTGTCACTACTGAAGCCCGTTGTAACTCAAAATGTTAAATGTGTTCTTTTTTGTGCTGCATCTGATTTTGTTTTTCTTTTTACCGAGATTGATAATAAGCAGCAATTTACCACATCCTATCCCTTGGGAAGCTGAGGAGTAATTATTTTTTCTTGTTTGCGCCTTTGCGGGCATAGTTGTAGCCCTGTAGGGTTTCTGAGTACAAAAGAAGTAGCAGGACTTAATAGCCTGATCGATTATTTTCTAGAATGCTTTGTGCATGCCCGAGCAGTGTCTCCAAAGCTCATTTCAGTTTAAAACTTATGGTACTATTGAGTTTGGACTTCGTTATTAAGGTACTACCGAAAGCTGAAATGACAGAATCCTAAGACTGATGCAGTTCAACCATGGATTAATTATGCGGTAATTATCTCTCTATTTTCAGGAAATGATTAATGGATTCCTCAGAGAAACCATGGGTGAATAACCAGCGATCATGGAAATCTAGGGAATCTTAAAAACATGTTTTCTTTGCATTTCAAATAAGAAGTGCAATCTTTTTTATACCACCAAATTTCAGAGTACACAGTACACGGATATCAGCAAACGAATGAAAGCCCATGAGAATTATTTTAGAATGGGCTGTTCTTCCTTGCACAAGAAACCCAATACCTGGATAATCTCATTTGAATGCGAAGCTTCGAAGTTCAAACACATCATCGTGCAAGTTCTGAGAATATCCTGAAATAATTGGTGCCCGAAACAACATTTCATTCGAGCATTCGGAAAAGGGAAAATTAGGCCAACGCCCCAGGGAAAATTAGGCTAAGGCCCTACGCATGGGTTACCCATAATATCAAACCCTTAATTAAAAGAAGTTTAAATCTAGGCCCCAAAATATTAAAAAATATTGATACCCTTATGCATTTTGTCAAGCCCATAATTAAATAAAATTTAAATTCAAGCCCACAATTATTAAAATATAGTGTGATGATGGTCCCACCACCTCCTACCATCACAGCCACCGCCATCCACCTCTGACCACCACCGCCACCGCCCACCACCACCGACCACCACCGCCACCCACCGCCAGTGACTACCGTCGTCGCCACCTAGCACCGCCAACCACCACACCACCACCGCCACCCAGCACCTCCAACCACCGCCGACCACCAGACAAAGTTCTGTATCCAGAAGTTACATATCCATATGGCACGTGTATCCATAAGTTACACATCCATATAGCATGTGTAATGAGAAGTTACACATACATATGGATGTGTACTTGGCAGTTACACATCATCATAAACAAACATACAAAAAAAGTAGTGTATTGCTTTAATATTCATTTACAACAATTTCTCTGTTTATCAATTATAGTAAAAGGTTGCTATTGAATATAATAGACGGGTTAAAATACTAGATATGTAAAACGAAATCCTAAAAATACGCCACGATATCATATAATAGTAATGTTCCCTTTCCTTCTTGTCTTCCTAGATTCCAAAATACTTGCATATCTATAAAAAAAAATAAACATCAGTAGGATTAGGTTGGATGAACAAAAAGAAAGAAACAAAATCATAGAACAATGGTAAGGCGAATAACAAAAATATGTCTAGTGTAACTTCCAGTTTCACATGCATTATCTAGTGTAACTGGGAGTTACACATGCAGTTCTCATGTGTACTCAGAAGTTACACATTCATATAGCATGTGTACCCAAAAGTTACACATAACAAAAAAAAAAAAAAAACTGCTGATACACATACAAAATGTATGTTTAATCTGTTGGTACGCATACAATATTCATATGTAATCAGCACTCACACATGAATATAATATGTGTAACTAGAAGTTACGTATGCATCTTACTTGTGTAACTCCTAGTTACACATACATATTATTTGTGTTTCTGGAACTGCCGACAAGCATATGTATATAGATTGTTATATGCAATACACATATACATGAGAAAAGGTAGCAACTGCTGCACTTACTTGCTGTTTTGAACATAGATCAGCAACCCACCAACCTGGCCATCTTGAGGTGGCTTGCAGTGACATACCATTATCTGTCGAAAATTAATAGATTCAGTATTAGGTATAATAGCTGAAAGACTGAAACTCAACAACTTGTTCGAAATTCTATCAACACTCTCACATGAAAGCATGGGAAAGCTCTGTCAATATTTGTGTTTCTGGAGTTACACATATGACTTATATACACATTTTCTACTGTAAAGAGCTAAGGATCATCGTTGCTCACCTTGACAATAGACAACATCCTTATCTATCCAAGTATAAACTGCCAAAATATCCCAAAACTTTGATAAATATTCTAGCTTCTCATAGTAAGTTGGTGTCCTTTCAGTGCACGTGAACCTAAGTTCCTTCAAGCAATAAATATCAGCTGTTAGACTAAAAGAAAGTACCAAAAAACACAAACTGAACACCCGAATGCAATAAATATCAGTTGTTGACCGTTACAGTTTTACACTGGCCCACATGAACTTATCATCTAACAATTGCCGGTCATTTCTACTTTTAGCATACCTGGAATGAGTCGAAAGACTCGAAGCCATTCAACCAAATTCAATCTTTCCAATGATCACAAAACAGTAAACAAGGGTATATGCAAACTTAAGTGGGAAGTATTACAGTAGAATATTTCAGTTAGCAACTAGTTTAGGCTATATGAAAACTAGTAAACCGAGCTTTACTTCATTTCGGGTGAATTCAAACTTTTACACATCAATAAATCTTGTTGAAAGGTATTTTCATTTTAGTATGTGTAATTAGAAGTTACACATGCATCTGTCTAGTGTAATTCAAAGTTACACATGCATCCTACTTGTGTAATTAGGAGTTACACAAGCATATAACATGTGTAACTAGAAGTTACACATATAAATAACTTGTGGATATCACAAGGTTTACTAGGAAACATCTAAATCGAATACGAGCTATAAAAATAAGATCAACCGAAGCAAAAGATGTTGCGCCACAAGAGCTATACATAACAATGGCAATTCAGCTTCTGTGCAAGCAAAACTAATTATTCATTTAGCAAAGCCCTTATTTCAGAGTGGGTGAGAATAACCCAGAGGATGTTCAAACTGGCAAGCATCTCAGCACTACATAACCAAGGATGCGAGTTTTATTTATTCATGCATGGAAACATCGACTAGTATTCAATTATCATACTATAACATATAAAAATGAATGCATGATGTGAGAAGATTAAGCAATATCAAAGGCGCACGATTTTGGCAGCTCCAAATAGTCCATGATTGATATACAACATGTATATGAACAAAATATTTCAGGTTTGGTGTAACTTCTATTTGTAACGAAATATGTCTTGTCTAGAAAGGCGGTTAACTACATGTAAATTTTTGGCCCTACGTACACTGACAATTAATCAAACGCACAAAGGCTGAACACAAGCATACCTAACTTCACCGGTGAAAGCACCTCCTTTCCTCACCCAGCAGTTGTGTGCACATACCACAAAAGAGCATTCCATGGAGCAGATATAATACCTAGAACATGCCATTATACATGTTGGTTGCTACTGAAAAAATGAAATATATCTTTTTACAAGATATACCTAATGTTATCGACAAAGCTCCACTACTACAAATGGTGGGGCATTTAAGCTTGATATTACAGAACGATTATTATTCCCTCCATTTTCCACCATGGTGCTGTGACATCCGTCCATCAGCATAGTCTCCAACACCAAATGCTCCAACTAATGTGTGCATTTTCCTAAAATGCAACCACAAATAGTCATAACGTAATTAGGAAATACTAACTAATTAAAACCAAAATATCTTCTCTAATAATTCATAAACAGTAATTTCACTAAATTTACATAAATAAAAAAGAAACAAAAAATGACTGCAATCTAGAAGAGTACTTTAGCATCAGATATGCGAGACTAATTCTCTTAAACAACACATTCAGTAATATGCTTATGCAAATTATCCACCTGTTTAGATAATGGAAAAGCTAAAATACATCTGAAGACTATCCAGAAGTATACTACGAACCATAAATATTACAACCCTCGAGTCATTTCGGCATAAACACTTTATATAACACGGATTACTAGGATCAGGTAGTATCGAACAAGCAAGATACTAAACAGTTCTTAGTTATATGTAATAATATACCAATGAAATGAGACAAGTCTCCATTTAGATATCATCAGATCCATACACAACCTTGTCTCATTTAGATATCATCAGATCCATACACAACCATAACGATAACCAATAGCTTTAATTAAAAAAATCCACATCCACATACAAATTATGAAAACAAATTAATTAATTAATGAAATTTCACTCAAAGATCACAAAGACAACTATGGATCATTAGTGGCAGATTTATTTCACTCAATGACAAAATCTAACATACAGCTAGGGAACAAGATGAGACGAAATCAAACTACAAAACAACTTTCTAATCATCACATGGAAAGAATAAACGAAGCAACTAAACTATTTCCAATCTGAGTTGACTAACAAATTCATCAATCTAGTAAATCGATTTAATAAACCACCGATCTTCAAAAATGATACTTCTTCTTTGAAAAAAACACGAAAAATATATCTAAAAAAATAGTTTAAATGAAAATGAAATCAAATCTTACTCCGAAACCAGAAACATCACCAATAGATATAGAACCAGATATCGATTGATCTATTCGTTTTCTTTCTCTTCGTAGTACATCGGCAGCCATGGACCACATAGCTCTTGATCAGAAAACCCCTAAATTCTTCTAGCAGAAGAGAGAGTAGAACAAAAATCCCCATATATAATTAATTATCTCTAATCGCGGATCTAATTTTCTTTCTAATCAATATGAAACCAAATCAGAAGAATTAGATCTTGGGAAACCGAATCAAGAAAACCCTAGAAAACGAATCTAAAAATAAGAGCAGCTCTGGTTTTAGATGGAGAGATAAAATGAAATAGAATATAAACCGACGACTCATTACATTTAAATGGGTACTTTAGGTATTATAAAAATACTGTTTTATTGATAAGCCCCAAAATTAAAAAAATTGGGCCTAGGAATAACAGAAACTAGAAAATATGGAGTTGGAGAGAAAGATCCATTTTGTGGGGCTTTAGAATGTGCAACCCATATAGTATGGGGTTTACAATAGTTTTCACTTCGGAAAAACAATTTCTAAGCAACAATAACCTAGAACCGGTCAAATTGACCGGGCAACATCTCATCCTTTTCCTACGGTAAAAATAAAGGAAAAAATTGTGCTTCCGCGCTAACCATTTAAATATGAACACTAATTCAATTTATATGGACAAATTTTCCATTTATCAAGTGTTTTTATAAGCATTACCACAACCAACCATCCGATAAAACGGTTTATTATGATGTTGTTGAATCAAAAATGTTGCAGTGCACGAGAAAAAATTCATCCAAAAATAAACCTCTAGAGCATAGATTTGATGTTGGTCAGCCTTACAATCAAGCTCTTGGCCACCTGAGTTAACTGTGAGGATAAACTTTGCCGGCTAAGACTTCATTTTGGACCAAACCTATTGTACTGTATCAATCACAGGCAAAGTTGGTACCACTCTAGATTATTACTGTATCGGATCCAAAAAAGGAAACCCTAAATTTGCAGCAGCTGGTTTGATGATGAAATGTCACTAGCCTTCCGAAATTACCTTTTCTCCCAATATCCAGTTTTCTTTTCCCCACTGCCATGGTACAAATGCTATGTGTGGTTGGTAATGTTTCTATATCAATATCTTGAGTAGTTGGGGTTTTTTATCTTTAGGAATCATTATGTAACAGCGAAGTTACAAGCCACAAAAGACAGAAACCGTGCATGAATGATAGATACATCTCGGATCGTGTTTATAGCAGCATAGTACACGTATGCTAAAAGCATTATTACTGATCAAGGAGTAACATGAATTTAATGCCCTGGTGCAGTTAATAGCTGGGCGCCTAAAATTATACGTATGCTGTTTGCCGGCACAGGCACAGCAGTAGCCTGTAAGGTTTTTGCTCATTTAACACCGACCGGCTTACGTGCAACCAAGGGCATTGTTGTTACTGGTAGTACGAAAATAATAGGTGGATTTAATATCCATTCGTTCGGTTAGTTTATTTCTGAGAATGTTCTGTCCATGGCCTTGTTACCAGAGTTTGCAAAGCTCATTTCACTTTAAAAATTGTGCCGTACTACTGAGTTTGGACTTCAATATTGTTAGGTACTACCGTATTGCCAACAAATCTATTAGTTACATTTTAACTGATCTATGGGCCAACCCTCTTAAGGCTGAGTCTAGTGGGATAATATTGTGGGATGAAAGTGACCAAAAACCATGGTCTCAAATGCCCATTCTCTTTCCTCGAAAACGGGGGAGGTGGGAGGGGTTGGCCCCACTTTTAACATTTTATATGCATACAACACCCTTGGGCGAGGATCTCATCCTTGCCTATATCCGAATCCTCTCCTTCGTCACTATACTCAGATCATCCCCTGTGCTTACGTGTCGTAACTGTTGATCTCACCAAACTACTACTCCACTAGACTCAGCCTAAGGGTTACATTTACTAGTTACTAGTGGTAAAATATTATTTTTTAAAATAAAAAATAAGAAAAGAAAAGGACACTGAAAGAATACAAAGCTAACCTTCCAAAAGAAAATACAAATTAACCTTCAAAAGGAAAATATTGGAAAGGGAAAAAATGAAGAAGACAAAGAATAATTCTACAATGACCAGGAGAATATACCATGCATTCTCCCGTGTCTCACATAAAAATGGGAGCCCCGGGGGGCCCACCACCGGGAATTATAGGGGTCCAGTTTTGATGTGAGACATGGAGAATCACGGCTATTCTCCAGGTCAATATATCAATTTCGGAAATCAAAGTAGAGGCAAACTGGACCCAAATCCATGCTACTCCTTGATCGATAATAATGCTTTTAGTATTTTGTACTATGGTAATGTTATAGAAAATGATTATGGATACAAAAAGGAAAGTAGGAGACTCTTGGATTTGGGAGGGTATTCTGAAAGGAATAAGTAACATTTATAGAGTACATCAGGTGGAAAGTTGGAAATGGCTATAGAATCAATATTTGGGACAAATATGCACCTGAACAAACTAAAAAAATGTCATGAAGATCTTTTGAGGGTAAATCACCTGATACCTGAAGATGGAGCCCGGGATACAAACAAAATTAGAAAATGACTTACATCCTGATGAGGAAGATCAAGTTTAATGGAAGCTGACTAACAATGGGGATTTTTCGGTCAAATCGTTTTACAAAGCAAAAATGGATGACGATTATATTAATGAGCCTTGTTAGAGCATTGCTCGGTCGAACTCACAAGTATTGCTATCTCAAACTTGTTGTCAAATTTGGTTGACAAAACTATATCTTGATTTCTAGTCTACATTTAGTCAGGTCTCGGATTAGGATAGAAGTGTGTAGTTGAGAATCGGATATCATTGCGTTCTACCGTTTAAAGGCGAAGATCAACGGGAGCTTTGGAAAACTTCAACATCAAAAGGTAAGTGAAGACTGAACCACCTATTTCTCAAGTTTTCACCTTTCTATCTATGAGACGTTGTCGCATGACTAAATTAGACAGTACATGCATAACAGAAATTTCGAGTCAACTTTATCTTAAATATTGTTATTGAAATATGACTATTTATGCTTAAGAACATTTGTTCATACTTGATGAATTTGGTTAAGAACAATTTATTGTTCATGACGTAAATTATGATTCAAGATTTAATCATTTGAAAATAGGCTGGAACATTGATATGTGTCATTGATGTTATTCGGGAATGTTCCGAATTGATTATTAGAGAGATATAGAACTACTGTTAATCTAGATACAGGACGGTATGCATACCAGTTCACATACTGGGAGAACTTTTAAATGTTTGTAGACGCAGTACATGTACCCATTACACGTACTTTCATAGCTATAGTTTGGCAGCGACTTTGTGGTACGCATACCCAGTATCCATACCACAAAAAGTTTGTGACTCGTGAACCAGGAACGGTACGCATACCCAGTATGCAAACCGGAAAAGATCTGTTGGCTTTAATACCGCAAATGGTAAGCATACCCGGTATGCAAAACATAAAATATATGTGAGTTCCTGAACTTGTTTGTTTTCTTAAGGGTATCCATACCAGGTACATGTACCATCACAAAGACATTCACGAACAGGTATAGTTCACGTACCAAGTACACGTACTTACCCTGTCGAATATTTTCAGATGTATCAGAATTATTTCTATGAGATAATCAGCATTTCAACAACTCTCTAAAAACACTATCTAGACATTTTTTGTCATATGTGTGATTCATGAAAAGTCTTAAAGTGTTATATGAAAATGGTTAAGTATATATAGTTCAATTGGAAAGTTTCGGCTAACCTACATGAACATGTCATTATACACAGTTCGGTTATGATCCATCCTAACCAGAGTGTATATTCTGCTATGTTTATCTCAAGTCAAGTTTTTCATCTTACGGTGATTATTGATTGATTGGTCCCAAAGCTATATTAGCTTAAACCTAAAGCAACCTTGATCTTGAAAGTCTATAAAAGGAGAACCTCTAGGAACTGGGATCTTTGAATCTCTGACACTATTCTTGTGTGTCCTAGTTGTAAACTAGAGTCGTCATCTCCTTCAAACCCTTCTAGGGTTTAGCGACTAAAAAAACTTCACCTAGGGATTCGTGAAGCCAGATCCAACTATATTTATCTTGATAGTTTGAGTATCCTGATCTTTTTTTGATTGTTGAGTTGCTCACTCAAACAAGATAGATAGAAATCACAAAGTATCTTCGTCTCAGAATTTGTGATTCCATAAATTTTAACTTGTAAGGTGAATAATAAATTAGGCTGCTCTTCAGGAGTCATAAGACCGGATTTTAGGTTTGCTAGACTTTGTCTATTGCAATCGATTTCCTACCTCACCTTGATCTTTGATCGAAACGGAAATCACAAATAGGCCTATCTGTGGGAGGAAGATTGGTTTAAAGTCTTCAATTGAGTTGAAGCAACTCTTAGTATATAAGGGACGTTAGCTAAGGGAATCAATTGCGTGGAGTCCTACTGGTATTCAAGAGGCGTAAGGAGCGCGACTGTAACTGAATTGTTGTGACGGTTTAATTCGGTCTCAACTACATTCCAGTCTGAAGTTCTAATAATGGGCTAGTGTCTGTAGCGGCTTAATATAGTTTGGTGTTCAAATCTGGACTAGGTCCCAGGATTTTTCCACATTTGCGGTTTCCTCATTAACAAAATTCTGGTGTCTGTGTTATTACTTTTTCCGCATTATATTGTTTATCTTTATAACTGAAATATCACGGGTTGTACGTTAATCAATCAAAGTAGATACATCCATGCTTGTTTATTGGATATGAATTGATTGATTCTTGGATATTGATCTTTGGAATTGTCCAAGTACTCCCACACATAATCAGGTTCACGGACTTGCTTCAGTAAACTTTCTGATTGTAAGAGAAAGATATAAGCTCTTCGTATAATTCCTTGATTGAGATTCATTGAGTTGAACTCTCGGAATTGTATTAGAGTTTAGTCCATACAGGTTCACTAAGAAAAGTTGGTGGTATATTTGGTACCCCCACGTTTTCAAGCCTCGTATGCTAACTGAGACAATAATAAAAAATAGATGTAACTCATGCCATTAAAATCTTCCTTTGGAGAAACTCTCATGGAATCCTCCCCATTGATGCCAAAACTGTTAGAATTTTGCATTACATTAATTTTATATGCAAAGTTGGGAACTAGGAAACACCTCCTTATGGGGCCAATCATGAGTAATTTGGAAGCAATACTAGTTTCGTTGGATGGTTCAATTCGTTGTTTGATACAATCGTGATTGATAAACGCAACAGGTTAGCTCATGTCCCTGCTTGCTGGTTTATCTGGAAATCCGACCATATGTGAATATATTTTCAACCAAATTTTGTAGAATATAAAACCACATCTTTGTTCTTATCGTAGGGTTCACGATCTTCAGAATCATATCCTATGCACCAATACACCAGAAGTGACCATACCCGACAACAGGTCCATGATCATGCCAATAACAAAGGGTGATTTGGGGTCAATATTCAAATCTATACCATCCAAGATTCAGAAACTTATTTATATTATAATGTTCTAAATGTTACTGATTTTTCTGAAAACCACATTAAGAATAGAGGACATCCAGGATTCAATGGAGAATGGAGAAAACATGAGAGACATATTTTTAGATTTTAGATAGGCTAAAGAAATACAGTACACTAGCATTAGAATCCAAGCCGAAGACATGGAAACTCTAATCAAATATACTCTGTTTTACCAAAATTTTGTCTAAGAGAGATTTGGCTTAAGCTATCATGAAAGAACCGGACGTGTCATTTTTATTTTGTTAAACCTCAAGACTATTTATAGGAGAGACAACTCTTATACGTTTCAATTATCTTTGGCCTATAAACAATCTAAATGTTATACTAACTACAGCGCAGCTAAATACTTTGAAAATATTATTGATGCTACCACGTACGGTCTCAACAAGTTTGGCTATGTAATCCCCTTAGATTTTCCTGAGTTTTCCCCTTAAAAAAATAAAAAAACTACAAGCTTAGACACCACTCAGGTTACTAACTTACTAATGAACTGGGTTCCTATTCTCCTCACTGTGCAAGTTGGGAAAGATTGCTAGTTCGACCTTTTCTTTTCTTTTTTATAAAAAGACTTTTATTTATTTAAAAGGGGAAATTTACATTTTTGATAATGAAGTTTAATCTGAGATTAGCTCTAGCAAAAAACATAAGCCTCTCATCATCATAGAAAATTCTGTAGAGGAAAACTTCATATCCTTCTATCTAACTTCCTTAGCAAGTCAATCTTCTAAGTCTATGAACTTTAAAAAAAAACGGAATACAAGAGGTGAAAGAAAATTTGGATCTGTTGATGCTGAAATAATCTCTCCAAGGATGGTTTTCTTGAGTTGAGTCTTCGTTTACTATATTCTGGCAGTCGTTAATGATGCAGCAGTTATGTAGATTCATCTCCTTCATCCATCTTAGAGCCTCAATCTCTGCTTTAGCTTCAGCTTCTATTGTGCAAGATGCCTACATACAACCTGCTATGCAGTTTCTTCTTGTCCATAATAGATATAGCAAAACCCATAGTGAAATCAGTTTCCCAAAAAGATGCATCAAAGTAAATGAACCAGTCAAAATTATTGTCTTCTCTTCTTCTAATAATAGAATTTCCAAGCCTTTTTATAATTGTTCTAGCTGTGGTATTAGCTTTATAATAAGAAGAGTTAATTGTGTCCATATACTCGAGAGGGTCTGACGTAGTATTATCAAAGACGGCTTTATTCCTGAATTTCCAAATAGACCAAACGGTAAAAGCAATCTCATCACACCTATTTTTAAGTAAATCTGAAAACGCAAGGGATACCAAGTACACCCAACTTTTTCGTTCGGCAACCTGTATAGACAAAACTTAATACAATAGCAAGTAGATCAACTTAATGATCCTTGATAATATGTATATAGAGTTTATATCTCAACCTCTAATCAATCAGTATGTGTATAGACACAGGGTCCGTGACTGACTGTTAAGCAGAGTACTTGAACGATCTCAAAAGATCAATAACCAAGATCAATCTAGTTGTATCCAAATAATCTAATCGGAATTCTTCCAAGTGATTAAACTTGTTATCTATCTTTCAAGATACGAAATCTACAAGAAACAAGTCTCGTAATAGATTATAATTAAGTGGACGGACCTACTTAGATTGAATACGTACAAACTTGTGCAAATCCAATTATAAAGATAAATAATATAATGCAGAAAAAGAAAAACACAAGACACCGGAAATTTTGTTAATGAGGAAACCGAATAGCATAAAAACCCCGGGACCTCGTCCATATGGAACACCACACTATATTAATCCGCTACAGACACTAGCCTACTACAATACTTTTGACCGAGTCCATCCTCCAAGCGGTTCAGTTACAGTCGTGATCCTTACGTATCTTGAACCTCTCAAGGCTCTACGCACTTGATTCCCTTAGATGACGTCATTTACGGCCTAAGAGTTTCTTTAGCCGAAGTGAAGACTTTGATACTAATCTGCCTCTAACAGATAAGCCTATTTGATTTTCGTTTAGATCAAAGATCAAGGTGTGGAAATATGTTTGCAATAGACAAAGCTAGCAAACCTCACAAATCAGGATCTTTTGACTCCCAAAGAGCATCCTAGATTCTCAACCACCTCTCAAGAACAATCTTCAAAATATCAACTAAGATCATTTTTCAGATATCTATCTTGAGAAATCGCAAAATATGATAAAAAGAGAACTTTATGATTTCTATCTATCTTTCCTGGAAGAGGTTACGAGAACCTCGATAACAAAATAACAAGATCATGATTCACGAACTATCAAGGTAAAGATACTCGGACCTGGCTTCATGAATCCTTAAAGCATAATCCTTTAGTCGTAGACCTAATTATGTTTCTCAGATGAAACCTAGGTCAATAGAAAACGACTCTAGAATCAACTAGGACACAAAATGTCAAGGATTGAATTTCCTAGTTGAAAGAGCATCTCTATTTATAGTCTGAAAACATGGGGGTACCAAAATACACCACCAACGTTTTCTTAGGCAACCTATATGGACTAAACTCGAATACAATTGCGAGAGTTCAACTTAATGAATCTCAATCAAGGAATTATATGAAGAGCTTATATCTCTTTCTCTCACAATCAGAAAGTTTACAAAAGCAAGTTCGTGAACCTGATTATGTGTGAGAGTACTTAAACAGATTAACGTACAACCTATGATATTTCAATTATAAAGATAAACAATATAATGCGGAAAAAAAAAAACACAGACACCAGAATTTTGTTAACTAGGAAACCGCAAATGCAGAAAACCCCTGGACCTAGTCCAGATTTGAACACCAAACTGTATTAATCCGCTATAGACACTAGCCTACTGTCAGAACTCCGGACTGGAATGTAGTTGAGACCGAGTTAAAATGTCACAACAATTCAGTTATAGTCGCGCTACTTACGCCTCTTGAATCCCAGTAGGACTCCGCATAATTGATTCCTTTAGCTAACGTCCTTTATAGCCTAAGAGTTGCTTTAACTCAATTGAAGACTTTAAACCAATCGCCTCCCGAAGAGCGGCCTAGATTATTATTCACCTCACAAGTCGAAACTTGTGGAATCAAAAAGTCTGAGACGAAGATACTTTGTGATTCCTATATATCTTGTTTAAGTGAGCAGCTCAACAATCAAAAAAAGATTAGGATACTCGAACTATCAAGATAAAGATAGTTGGATCTGGCTTCATGAATCCCTGAGTGAAGTCTTTTTAGTCGCTAAACTATATAAAGGTTTGAAGGAGGGGACGACTCTAGTTTTACAACTAGGATAATAGTTTCATGGATCCAAAGATCCCAGTTGTTAGAGGTTTTCCTTTTATAGATTTTCAAGATCAAGGTTGCTTTAGGTTTAAGCTAAGATTGATTTGGAACCACGCAATCTATAATCATCGTTAGATGAAAAACTTGACTTGAGATTAACATAGCAGAATATAAACTCTGGTTAGGATGGACCACAACCGAACCATGTATAATGACATGTTCATATAGGTTATCCGAAACTATCCAATCGAACTATATGCTTAACCATTTTCGTATAACACTTTAAGATTATTCTTGAATCACACATATGATGAAAAATGTCTAGGTAGTGTTTTTAGAGAGTTTTTCAAATACCGATTATCTCATAGAAATAATTCTGATGTATCTGAAAATATTCGAAAGGGTAAGTACGTGTATACCTGGTACATGTATTGTACCTGTGCATGAGTGTCTTTGTCGTGGTACGTGTACCGGGTATGGATACCCTTAAGACAAGATGAGCTCAGGAAATCACAGATATTTTATGGTTTGCATACCGGTTATGCGTACCATTTTCGGTATTAAAACAAACAAATCTTTTCCGGTTTGCATAATCGGTATGCGTAGCGTTCCTAGTTCATGAATCACAGACTTTTTGTGGTATGTGTACCGGGTATGCATACCACAAAGTCCTGCCGAACTATAGCTACGCCGGAACGTGTACTGGGTACATGTACTGCAACTCCGAACTTATAACAGTTCTCCCAGTATGTGAAATGGTATGCACACTATCCTGTATCCAGATTAACAATACTTATATACCTCTCTAATAATCAATTCGAAACATTCCCGAATAACATCAATGACACATATCACTATTCCAGGATATTTTTCAAATGATTAAATCTTGAATCATAATTTGATACATGTATAATAAATTGTTCTTAACCAAATTCATCAAGTATGAACAAATATTCTTAAGCATAAATAGTCATATTTCGAGAACAGTATTCAAGATAAAGTTGACTCGAAATTTCTGTTATGTACTGTCTAATTTAGTCATGCGATAATGTCTCATACATATAAAGGTGAAAACTTAAGAAATAGGTGGTTCAGTCTTCACTTACCTTTTGATGTTGAAGTTCTCCAAAGCTCCTGTCGATCTCCGCCTTCAAACGGTAGAACGCAATGATGTCTGATTTTCCACTGCACGCTTCTATCCTAATCCGAGTCCTGACTAAATGTATACTAGAAATCAAGATATAGTTTCGACAACTAAATTTCACAACAAGATTGAGATATCAACACTTGTGAGTTAGACCGAGCAATGCTCTAACAATCTCCCCCTTTGTCAATTTTAGTGACAAAACTATCAATACATATGGATTAAAAAATAAAGCTTCAAAACTCCATAATCCATCATGCTTGATTTCCTTGGTTCTTCAACTCCTTGAATTCATCGTTACTTCAAGTTGCAATGATTCTGAACGTGTTCAACTCAGCATCGTTGTTATAGAAAATCCGTAGCGATAACAACTTTGAAAACAGATATTCTCAATCGTCGTTATACAGAAACATAATATTATTATCTTCTCCAAAGTTCAATTATATCACAACTTCGAAGTAATACTACGGTGATATGTATCTCCCCCTTAATCTATATTTACATTTTTTACATAATAGGTGAAACCTATAGATATTGATTCACTCCCCCTTACATAATGATATGTAAACCATATGTATGTAGTGCAAAACTACTGATTAATTCTCCCCCTTTTTGTCAATAAAATTGGCAAAGGTATGAAAACTATGGGATCGTAATGAATTCAATCAAAAGATATTTCAAGACTTAAAAGGATTATATATCAACTTTAATTTAGATAATATCACAAAGTAAAAAATACTTAGCGCTCATCTAGGAGATTTAAGATACAAGCATCCCCTATAAATTCCACACCAACTCTCCCCACAAAGATATAACAATTAAGCACAAGTTCATTTAAGAACTTTCCCCCATTTGATGTCATTCCCAAGAAAACACCATGAGTGACCTTACTTTAATGAAAAAGAAGGATTTTGTCGGACATTGACAAATCACATGGACTTGTATCCTGAACATCGACATAAATTAATCTTAACGCCAGTTACGAATAAAGAGATAATTTTAATCGGTATGACTCAACACAAGAAAATCTTTCGTAGTAGATAGTGCAGTAACAACACAAAAATGTGATCACGAGTAGATCAATACTGCGAAAATTTCCCAAAAAGTTTGTTCTATTTTTAGTTCGGAGAACATAATAGATTTAACTTTTGAGCATATATGAGATATCAGTTCAATTCACATAAAGTAAAGGACACGTATATCTCATAAGACTTTGCAATACATTAAACCAATAATGATTAAATACTACAAGTTCATTTTCAAAAAACTCTAGAATTTAAATAAATAAATCTAAAAACATGTAATATGAAAATCGTTGGAAATAGATTGTGTAGTCACAATATTTGCTATACCAAACCCTGGTTATCCTTCTCGAACACAAGAATAAATTCTCACAAGAAGTTTCCTAGTAATGCATCAGGTTATTTTTGATATCTTGAGCGGAGAATTCCTTCTCATTGTTGAAAAACTCGTTAATGATAGGATCATTCAGTTCTTCAAAGTCTTCAGAAATGTCAGTTAACTCACTGAGTTCTGCTCTCAGATTACGCAGGGTAGTTTTAGACTGAGCCAACATGTGTTCATAGTGAGTTATCTTACACCAGGAAAGATTTATTCGAGACTTCAGCCCTGAAATAATTATCCTGAAGACATATAGATTTATTTGAGTTAGAACCTTTTTCTTCTCCAGACTATTTCTCCTTTATGATCCTTGATGATTTGATTCCTTCACATAAAAAAAATGTTAACAGCTTCTACTGCATCCTTTTTGGTGATACCTCTAGATACAGGGGCCATTGAAGTTTTTTTCAAGAATAAAGGAATAAGGAGGTAACCTTAATTAATAGAAATGACCATCCTTAAGAAAGTCCGTGAACCGGTGCAGGTCCGTGAACCGGTGCAGGTCCGTGAACCGGTGCAGCTTCAGTATGAACTTGTCGTCCGTAAGCCATAAGATACACAATTTTTACGACCCTTTTACATTTTTAATTATGTTAATTATCGGTTACTTATCCTCATGAAAATCATAGTTGTGTCAACATATTAAAACATGTTTTTAGATCAAATAAACAAGGTTTAGAGCAAAAAAATTAATGATTCAAAAATATGGACTATTGAAAGGTGATGGGACACAATTATGCATTCTAGATTTTGGAGCCGGCTCAACAAGCTCACATACACCGATATCTCTATGAGATTATTATGAGGTGTTTCATGTTTAAAACTAGCAATAAAAAAAAGTCAACTTGAGTAACCTTGTCATCACAAAGAGTATTGTGATAAGTTTTGTGAAAGCCTCATTTTTCAAGCTAAACTATTGAGGATGCACTCATTACTATCATTAAGTAGTGATGGGGTGAGTAGGACACTCACCACTTGCATCAATGGTGACTTAACAAGGTTATTAGTGTATTCATGAGTCTTACCTTTTCTGGTTCTTATTCTTCGTTTATCTCCCTTTGGTCATGAAGTTCCCGAACAATTCTTTAATAACTGGTTTATTCTCTGCATGTCATCATTATGAAGTTTAACAATTTTCTTGTTATTCTTCTTGAATTTCCAACATTTCTCTTGCACAAGATTCTTATTTCCGCAAAAGAAGCAATGCAGAGAGGGTTTATCTTTAGAAGATTCAGCTACCACCTACCTGTTTATCACAACGAACTGTTTCCATTTTACATGAACCGGCATGGATGAAACAATTGTTGGTGATTGAGGTCTTGCTTGTGAACCCAATACCATTAGTGTTACCAAAGGACTTTTGCCCAAACAACATAGCTGAGATTTTGTTTGAGCTTCCCGAGAGCCTTTGTAGATCACACTTGAGGGCATCAATATCATTATCTTTTACAGTCAATGTTCTAGTGAAGGATTTATTAAGTTTATCCAACTCTAAATTTTCCACTTGAAGAGATGGTTCAAGTTTTTCCATGGTTTTCTTCAAACGAAGGTTTTCTCGGTGAATTTCTTCACTTCTAATCAAGAATTCTAAAATCTCTTCTCTGACCCAGAATTAGAATCAGAATCAATAGATTTTTCTGCACATGCGCCTCATCAGGGTTATTAAGGGAAACTATGAGAGCATTATTTCTTTGAAGAGAATTTTCATCTTGAATAATTAAATCATCTTGGGTGTCTGTTTGGGAGCATCGTTTCCCAGGTTGTCCATTCCTTCTTAAGATATTTTTGACTTTATGTGTGATCATTGATATATTTTCTTCATCATGATCAACACAACACTCGTCGGCCCAAGACAAGCTTTCCTTCAAACAAGTTACGCCTGTTTTGGTTGTGGCTTTAAGTGCAGAAGCGCTATCTTTAGCCAGACTATGCTTGTGATAAAAAAATCTGTAACTTCACAACGAGACTATTTCTGGAAAATGTTTCAAGGTTATTTCCTTCCATGATGGCATGTTTCTTAGACTCGTATCTTGCTGGTAAAGATTGAAGAATTTTCATCACAATGTCCTTTTGGGGAATGGTTTTCCCTATGCATAACATACGTTAACAATTCCATACACTTTTTGATTAAACTCATCAAACGGATCTTCATCAGACATACGAAGATTTTCCCAGTCAGAATTTAGGTTTTAAAGCCTAGCTTCTTTTTCTGAGGTATCTCATTCGAATACGGTTTATAAGATATCCCAAGCGTCTTTAGACCTAGTCCACGAAGTCACATGGTGCTGAAGATCTTGGCTTATGGAGTGGATAATAGCATTTAACCAGTCAGAATTATGCTTTGCAGCACTTATCTCGGTTTCACCATATTCTTCTAAATCCTTCGCAACAGTGTTTCCGTCTCTAACAAATGTCGGAGGATTGTATCCCATTACTACAAGCTTCCATGTCTGAAAGTCACGAGCTTGTAAAAAGGAACGCATAGCAATTTTCCACCATAAGTAATTTTTGGAAGTTTTCATAAAATGTAGGATTTCATGGGAAACTATTATGTTATCAGTAATTTGGTAACCATGAATGAAAGCGGACTGGTTTTGGGAAATCATTTTATCTAAATGAGGCTCTAACCAATTAGCTAAAAATTCTGAAATAATTTTATAAGTAGTATTACTAAGACTAATAGGCCTGAAGTTACTGGGAGTTGAAGGATTCTGAACTTTAGGTATTAAAGTGATATAAGTGTAATCCATCTCCATAAGAATATGTTTTTTCTTGAAAAATACTTGAACAATATTTATTATGTCTTTTTTAACAATGTCCCAGTAAGTTTTAAAGAAACCAGGGATATCCATCGGGACAACCCTATTGATTCGTAATAAACAAAATGTTCTTAATTTCAATCTCATCAGGAATTCTAGTAAGGTGAATATTATCTTCATTAATAATGTAAGTATGAATGAGACTTTTTAAAGTATCCAAGTGTTGAACACATCGACGGAACCTGGAATATATATTCGGGTGGGCTAATTCTTTTCTTCCATCCATCTCGATTCCTATGGACATAAATGCAATAAAATACTTAAGCATGTGCTCAACGTGCTGTCTTTTCCTTGAAGCATAAAACTTGGAACCGACATCACTTTAGAGATAACAATATAATTGCTCTACATTATATGTATACCAGAAACGGGGACGACGATAGAACTTTAAATTAGGAGGAACGGATTTGTATATGGAAAATCTTGATTTTGATTTGAATACGCGGCCGAAGGCGGCACGATCTTTTTGGGGTTTATAAGTTATTTTTGGGTTTGTGAAATGAAAGGATTATCAAATCATCAAATATATTAAATTTGTGTATGTAACCTTAATATGTTTTTTTTTTATCGGTAAAGAATTTTTGTGTTAGCGAGTTTAGAACTCAGATCACTGGTATCATCACTCAGTGATTTTACCACTGTACTACAGTGGCACCGGCGTAATCTTAATATGTGTAACCTTAATTTGTGTATGTAACTTTATTAAAAAATTTGAAATATTTTTTTTTTATTTGGGCTAGAAATAATTTTCCCCTTTGTTATATTTATCGTCGTTACTACATTGCATTTTAAGATTTTTAATTACAGAAATAAATCGAAATTAGTTCCATTGATGAATACATTTATATAGAATCTTAGTTAGTCGAGAAAAAAAAAACAATTTTAAGATAAATAAGGAAGAAACACCTATAGATGTTCGTATTTTAACTTACAATACGTAGAAGTGTGTAATAATAAACTGTTGGAAATGACTGTAATCTGAGAAACGTGTCCTCACTCTTACCTCTCCTCTCACGTCACTGAAATATAACTATACATGTATTATTTGCCGTTGGATGTTCTTCGAGATTACATCAGGTTTGTCTTTTTCCTGAGATAATAATGGGCTATCCAAATGTGCACCTGGGCTTTTTCATTTTCTTCACATAATTGCTACGGTGAAAATAAGCTTTCACTAGTTTTGGGGGCTAAAGCCTACCTAAACCACCCCCACTTCCGTCACTGGTTGAACAAGAATGATTTTATTTTTTACATTGATTTATAAGCATATTATTGATTTGAGAGGTATCATCAATAGAGAACAAAATCTTCTCTACGAATATGAATATGATTTACCCTCGATCTATCAGAAGCAGATTGACGAAAGAAGGAAAATATTTTTATCAGTCTTTAAAAGCTGATTTTGGGCATCCTTAATTTCCAGCACAGGGAGAGGTTTAATATTATACGGATCATCAATTCTTTTGTTAAGATCATCGATATTTTGGAAAATGTTTCCAAATGTGAGTTCGACCCTAACCTCATCATACAAAGAGCTTTAAATTTTTCTAATAAATTTGAGGGACTCGCCTAAACACTTAATAACATGAATCTGAAAGAGTCCATATGGACCGATCTTATGAAACACGAGCCATTGTGTAAGCAAAAAATTCTCTAATGTCCTGTACTCTTTTGTGTATCACTTTATCAATGAAATTATTTGCACCTATATGTGAAGTTCTACGTCTACTAGCAAAGAAGAAAAAGAATGTACAATATCAAGGGATGTAGAATTGGGGGGCAGTTGACCCTCTATAGCAGCTGGCACAGATGCTTGTCTATAATTCCTACATTGAGCCATGAGCACGTGCGTGTGGGAACCAAAATGTATCTTTATTACCTTGGTTAGATGAAATGTGAGTCCTATGAAGTTATGATAAACCCTAGAAAGCGTATTGAAAGACATTGGAAGTTGAAAGTCCAAGAGAAGAAGGTGCATCTAAGTATGAAACGAAGAAAAAAAAAATTTAAGCTGGTGAGAATGTCGGCGTATCTATGGAGTGTTTAGTCAAAGAAAATTCTGTTTGTTTCTTTGGTCTGGAGCAGTAATTATTACGATAAATTTTAAGAAGGATTTCGAGGTAAAACTAACATTATCCTATTCAAATAGTAGTAGTAGGGGTTGGACCATGTCCCATGTGGTTAGCAGTTCCTAAGCAGTAGTAAAAGAACAAGAATACACTATGGAACGTCACTATTGTTGAATGGATTCATGTGCAGCATAAAAAAACAAGATCAAGGCTTCTAAAGAATTTTGTGTTCCTCGTGCTCAGGCGGATCATGATGAGTTATTCTTCTGTGATTTCCTTTATCCATGGAAGATGAATTTTTGTATATGAAACTGTGAAAGAGCTTAAACGGTGTCCGGGTTGCACGAAGAAAATAACTTTCTGACTTGATTAATTCGAAAAGTCAAAATTTAGCCTGGGAAAAAAACTATGGAGTTGATGATAACAAATCTACAATATCGGTAGTAAAAAATGTCACTTGACAACTACGTCTACATGTTTATTGGCGGGCTAGTATAGGGCATGAGGATGTACATTTAGAAACTGCTTTCTGCTTTTCGATTTCAAAAGATCGAAAAATTAGAAATCAATTTGGCCATAATTTTTATGAACAACTTCCATAAACAGAAAAATCAATATTTTTTTAAGCAACATAATTCGGTTTCTGATTTTTGTTTCCGATATCCAAATACGCTCATTTTACTCCTATTCTGCACCAATCTGGCAAGTTTCCCACTCAAAGTTAGTTAAAGGTTTTCTACGTGGCAATGATGAAACAACACACTAGAGATGTACGGTAATATTGAACTTTGAAGTAGTCAAGTAGCCAAACGCAACAACCCTTTGGTACTTCTGACGAACAAGTAGGGGCCCTAAAGCTAGCTCATCACGATCATCAATCCAAATCAATCGTACTACTACTACCCTAGCAGCTAGTCTAGCTACACTGATCTATACGATTTGATGTATGATGTCCTATTGCAAAACCGTACGCTACTTTTACTAAAATGATTAAATACCACCATTCATTCGTCAAGATCAAATACCAACCATCTCATCATCATCACCACCAACTAGATTTCCCAAGCTGCTAGGATGCCCCGCCTTCATACCCCAATTTTTTACCCCTATATGTCATATATATATATATATATATATATATATATATATATATATATCCACCGTAGATTTCATCCTCGTCCTATCCTACCAGGAAAAAATTGGAAATCCGCTTTAAAAGAGAGCTAAAAGAAAGAAAATTAAAGACGCGTGGGGGTAAAATTTTGGTGTACACTTGTTGGGGTATATCTACAAGTTTCGCTAGATTTCCATTTCATTTAATGAACGGGTCAGATGGTTCTCTGTAATATCGCAGAGATTCTCTGAATATTTTTTAACTAGTCAACAACTACGTACGCAAATCAGCAACAGTTCCTTGAGGTGTCAGGGGGCACAAAAGTCAACAACTAATTTCCGGAAGGTTACTATTGTCATTAACAGTTCGACAAGAAAACACGGTACTAAATCTTCCAGGGTATGGCAAAGAATTCGGCTTCGTCATCTGTTAATCACAGCCGTTCATCGATCATCGATCAGAACAAAAAACATTTATTTACTTGATGTTGACATCTCATAAAATCATAAAATCCACGTCATTACTAACTCTAGATCTTAACCGTTTATAAAGTTTCATAGAGTTGCGTACCAAGATATCATCTTAAAGTCAAGTCAATAGTCAAAAATGTGAAACTGACCTTTGAATAGTCTTGTCACACTTATTTTTGCTCTCTGTCCCTAGACAATTCAAGGCGAGCCTGCCCAACTTTGGTTCACACCTTGGCTTAATTAGTTCTAATCTGATATTAAATCCACAATGCAGTAGATTTTAATTTGTTTTTTTTTTTTTTTTACACCAATGCTCAACATTGCAAGCGACAGCAAGTAATTGTCTTGCTTGGGAAAATTATGGGTATATGGAGAAACGGAATGGACTCGAGAACAACTGGAGTTATGGAAGTGTGGAAATGGACATGGGTTGCAATGGGAAAACAGGCATTTTGGTATGATTGAAGTGCAATGTTTAACTTATCCGAGGATTAGGAAGGTGACAATGTTAATGATTGAGGAGGATATCATAGATTTTTGGACACACAAGATTTGTGTGCCGGAATATGAGCGGAAGAAACAAAGTTAATTTATGTTTAGAATTCCAAAATCATGTGCAGACTCGGATATCTTAGTTTGGCCGCTGTATATCATTCAGTTTGAGAATGTTCTTATCAGATAGATCAGGAAGAGAGCTGGGTATGGACAACTTGCCAGGATATGATCTCATAAGTGGCTTAATTAGTTACGGAAATTGATTCACTCGTTAAAGGTTTCTCCAGAAATTTATCTCCAGCTATCGCATCACTCAGTCAAGAACATTCACAATTCAGAACAAGCCACCTTATAAAAGAAAAAAATTAAAAATTAGTAAAAAAATAAGAAACCTATTATAGCAAAAGTGTAAATCCAAAAGCCCTTATGTCATTAATTAATGTTAATGATTAGGTAAATTAAATAAGGTTAGTGATAAAATTAGTAATAAGATTAGGCTAATCATTTGATTTATAGTTTATATTTGAAATCAAAATCACGGGATTTTTTTTTTTTTTTTTTTTTGAAAACTGAAGTTACGGTTAGGTTTTCCAACCGTATGCAAAACCAGGGTAACTTACGGTTGGGTTTCCTAGCCGTATGCAAAAGTTAGTTAAGCAATTACGATTGGGAGTTCATATTTTCCCAACCGTATACAAAACCAGGGCAACTTATGGTTGGGTTTTCCCCACCGTATATAAAAGTTATTAAAGCTTTTATGGTTGGGAGTTCATATTTTCCCAACCGTAGAACGTTTATACGGTAAGAAAATCAATATTTCCCAACCGTATCCAGTTCTGAAACTAATTTTTCAATTTCTAATTTGATCAAATCTAACATATTCATCGGATCAAAAGCATTAAAAAAGGATTGGGTTTTCGATTCTTACCCAATTAAAATTATTACTGGCTGAGAATTGATGATTAATCGTTGATGAAGTAAAAAAAATGACAATGGAGGAGAAGAAGAGACGAAGAAGAAGAGACAGGTGGGTTTAGGTTTAGGTCTAGTTTTTTTTTTTTTTTTTTTCCGATCGGGTTTAGTTTAGGTTTTGTTTTTGATTTAACTAGATTTAGGTTTGATAATTATTTAGGTTTTCAAAGGATATTTTTGTATTTTTGATAACAAGACAGGTCTCCCCACATCCACATTTAGGATAGTTGAATCCATAGGAGCCCTCAAAACCAAATCCTTGGAGCCCCTATAATAGGTTTCAAAAATAATCCACAAGAAATACTACTAAATGACCGCTGCCATGGTGGGATGGCTGACCGAAAAAATTGGCGCAAAACTAAATTTTGTATAATTGCTATGCAATTAGTTTTCGAAAATTGTGTCTAAAATGGAAATATCACTTTTCCTTAAATGGAGGGGGCACGTCGTTTTGCTAGTTGCAACTGAAAATTAGTTGATGCATAAACTAAAATATGGATGCATAATGTGTTATGCATCCTTAGTGGTGGTTTGCATAATAACTATGCATTCAATTTTCAAAAATTGTGCATAAAAGGATAAACACCTCCGAATTTTTCATTAAAACTCTAAATTTGATATTGTTGTTTGTACTCATTGCGTAGATTTCTTTAAAAGCTTTCCAACGAGATAAAATTTGTAAAAATTCCAAGGCACGGATTTTTAGATATGTTATATTCTAGTTTGCTTTCCAATTATACCCCTAAAAATAGGATTCTTAAGGAGTTATAGTAATTGGACAAAAGGGGAGGGGTGGTCGCGTCATTTCAAATGGGACACCAAATTTTGGTTACCAATATCAAACAAAATCCAATCTTTTTGCTTCAATTTGGAGAAAAAAAAGGTCACGTGCCACATTGACACAATGTCACCGTATATAAAGTTCTCCCTCGCTTCGCTCGGTTAGCCTAATTAGGAGAACGACCCGTAAAATTCCATCCAAAGCCTCTCAAAGTTAAATCTAAATTCTAAACCACAGCTGTATATGCATGTACCCCGTAGCTTCAGCCCTCAGCTACCGTCCGCTATTCTGGATGCTACTGATCAGCAGGAAAATTAAAATAAAATCAAGGTCCCCGCGTAACTAAATGACACATTCTATTTTTTATGTTACTAACTTACTCTGTGGTACATAGTATCATTTTAGATTATTTTATTATTTGAAATAAATATTTCTTTAAATTCCTTTTCAGACCTCCCCTTTCACATTCTCACCCCCACATATATAAAATTAGGCTAATTCCTCTGCAATCTGCAATTTTTTCTTCACTCACTCTCCCATCCCTACTTACTTCTTCTTCATCTCTCCACTTTCTCTCCCACAGAAAAACTAAACAATAACAGAAAATGGTGGGTTTTAGTTACTGAAAATGAAAACAAAATTCCAAAGCAAAAACCAGTGTGATTTAATGTAATGGGGAAAACTGCTAGGTGGTTCCGTGGATTATTAGGTGGTGGTGGTGCTGCTAACACTAAGAAAGATGGAATAAATTCTTCAGAAACAACAACTAAACCAGGTAACAAGAAAAAATGGGGTTTCCTTAGATCTTTCAGAGACAATAAAGAACCAATTTTGGATACCACATCAGTAAACGAAAGAAAAGGGTCATCATACAGAGAAATTTCATCATCTTCGTTATCAGCATCTTCTTATTTAGTTCATAACAGAGGAAATGATGAAGATCAGAATAAACACGCAATTGCAGTTGCAGCAGCGACAGCCGCAGTTGCTGAAGCTGCTGTTGCAGCAGCTAATGCTGCAGCTGCCGTTGTTAAATTAACTAGTAGTAGTGGCCGTAATGTTGTTACTACCACTACGGCGTATGTTAGTACATCTTCATCAACCGGAGGAAATGGTGGTGGTGGTTTGAGAAGAGAAGAATTCTCTGCTTTGATGATTCAATCCGCTTTTCGTGGTTATCTGGTAAGATTTTCATAACGTTTTTTTCTGGATTACGTTACATTCAGATTCTTTAAGAAAATTTCTGTTTATAGTTACCGTAATCTGTGGATAAAAGACTCTGTTTTAAGTAAAAAAGAATAAAAAAACGCGTTTTTATCTATTTTTATCGGTTACTTGTTTCATTATCTTATTTCCGTTTTAAAGAAAAATACGTTATCAGAAATTAGTAACTGACAGAGAATGGTTAAAATTCCGTCATTTTGTTGAAATCTGGTAGTTTTTTTCTTCATTATTGATGGTGGGGTGAGAGTGTGCTAAAATGCGCAGTGAGTGTAGAACACCCGTGACTACTACTATTTCCATTAATGGATTTTTTCTTCTTCTGTTTGTTTCTTTTAACTGTATGTTTATCAGTTTCCTTATTTGAGATTAATGGTTTGATCCACAGCTTTATGACGTATGTTGTTAAAATGCTGCCGAAAACTTAGACCGTTTGATGATGTTAGGTTGATTGATTACATCATGTTGGTTGGTTGGACTGAGTCATGAAAATGTGAGCTGTCTAATTTAATCTGAACCATTGGTTAGAATTTTAGAGTGTACTACTTAGTTGACTTGGTCAATGCAAGTGCAGGTGAGGTGATGAATTTAGAGAGCTTATCTTCTCCTATAGGATCATTGTCCTAAGACTTTTAATGAACTCTGTTGTGTTTTTCTGTTCTAAGGGTATGCTAGTAATTTCAGTCTATCGACGATTGTCCTGTTTCGGTACACCTTTTGATGTTCAACAGAATGCATTGTCCATGGAAAACAGGACCCTGCTAGATTTTATCTTAGGAACTACTTATGTTGTATAAAGCCCTGTCACAATAGTTAGATAAAAAGTTACGGGAGGTCTTAGTCTGCTTGGAAAACTTTGGCATAAGTCTACAGAAAATAACGCTTGTCATTTTTTTTCAACGAACATGACCTTTGAAATTTAGAGTGGCTCTACATATTTGTGTGTCGGTGGCTAGTCCAATTTGGACTCTTGGTCGAATAGGGGTTGACGAGTGTTAATGGTGGGGGTAACTGACTGATTGATGTACTATAATGATTAATGATGCGGAAATGCCAATTTAGTCAGGTGCTTAACTTTTAAAGTCTGTGGGTGGGGGTGGCAAGTTGGTTAGTGAGAAGTCATTTTCTTCTTCAATGTTAGACTTATTATGTTTCTCCACACCCTACCCCTTCAATGTTAAAGAAAACTAAAATGATTTGGCTTTATTTAAGTGAGTGAAGAAAAAATCATCACCTGACGAGTTCTTTTTTTTTTTCGGAAATTGTCTTTGTTTTCAAAAGTCTGTAAAGGAAAATTTCTTCTTTCAAATTTTTGAACTTTTTTTGCTTCCCGCCGTATGGTTATGTTAATGATCATTAGCTTTAGTTAAATCATTTGAGCCCACTTTCTAGAGCTTCCCCTTCTAGTATGTCTCTTTTTAGGACTTAGGTGTTATTCTTTTTGCCCTTTTTTTTCTGTGGGTGCAGCATTTGAATTTATTGATTATATTAAGATAAAATTAAACTTTTTAGAGTTAATGGGGATTAGAGATTACTTCATTGTGGAAGTTGGTTTAGCTTTTTTGATTATCAATCTAGTTAGGAGTCCTATGACTAGTTGTTGACTTGCTTGCAAAAAAAAGTTTTCTGGTTTTGTGGACAACCCAAATTCTGGAAAAGTGGGAATAGTTTTATTTGGTGATATTCTGTCAAAAAAAAGCTGTTATGGCCTTATGGGTGCTGCAATAGAATATGATTTTCACCAGATTAAAGAAAAAGAGTACAGCAAAAAAGAATACAGCTAATTTTTCATATTCCATCCTATCTGTCTGAATGTAATTGTAGATATGGGTTGGGGGCACGTCTCTTATTTCTTATTACCTGTTGTATATTTTGAAGGCAAGGAGAGCTTTACGGGCGCTTAAAGGATTGGTAAAGCTTCAGGCGTTAGTGAGAGGGCACATTGTCAGAAAAAAGACAACAGATACATTACGATGCATGCAAGCACTAGTAAGAGTACAGGTCCGAGCAAGATCTGGTCGTAATCATAGTTCAGAATTTCGATATCATCACAGCCGGAAACCTTCCTTATCTCACCAACCTGTAAGCATTCTTTTATGCTTACTGTTTTCTCTTAGTTTATTCTCAATGATGTCTGCACTTTTAAATTTGTAAACACAAACACTCTCTGACATGGTGAAATGTTTTTTACTTTGCTTGTTCGATCTTCTAATAGGGTCCTGGAACTCCTGAGAAGCATGAACGTGGCATTCGCTCAAATAGTACGAGGCATGAACGCTCGTCATCCCTGAAGGTGAATTTTTGTAGATCTATATAATATTTTCATGAAGTATCTGAGAAGCTTTGTAGGGGAAATCTTAGCTGTTTTTCTTCGCCAACTGCTTGCAGAGGAATGGCTCACATTCAAATCCTAGGGAGATTGTTGATCCTGAAAGAGCTCAAACAGGTTGGAACCATTGGATGGACGAGAATCAAAATAGAAGAGTTGGGCCACTTGATGATGAGAAGAGTGATAAAATTCTCGAAATAGATCCTGGGAAACCCCTTGGTAACTCGAAACTCAGGTACTCCTCATCTGCAAGGCATGCCTCAAATCAAGATCGAGCCAGTCACAGCTATACAACAATGGATTCACCCTCTAAGGACTCTACAACTGCCCAACTATCAGCTCCAAGTACATCTTCTGGCGAAGTTCAATCAGTTAGCCGCAGAAAGTTTCCACGTGAAGTTGAAGATGCAGTTTTCCGCACAGCTGACAATAGCCCGCAGTTCTACTCGGCATCTTCACGGCCTGGTAGTGAAAGGAGAGGTCCCTTCACACCTGCAAAAAGCGACTGCTCAGGAAGTTTTCTAAGTGGGTATTCAGATTACCCTAATTACATGTCGAACACTGAGTCATTCAAAGCTAAAGTCAGGTCCCAAAGTGCGCCTAAACAACGGCTCGAATTTGAAAAATCTAGTTCAACAAAGAAGTATTCTAATCTCGGCTTCGGTGAGCTTAGGTCATCTAGTACTCAAAGAAGTTCAACATTGCATACCAGCTTCACAAGCAAGGCTTATCCTGGTTCAGGCAGGTTGGATAGACTTGGAATGCCAGTTCGTAGTAGTCACGAAACTGTCCTAAACCGTAACATATAGTAGAAATTGTAAGTGTGAATGTATCTCTTTTATGCTTGGGTTGTCTTATGCTTACTGTCTTCAGTTGTTAGAAAGGTGTAACCCTCTTACTTTATACATGTTTCGTGATTTTTATCTATATTTAAGATCTCCTGCAAAGAAAGAATTGCTAATGAATTTTGGCAAATATGTTCAACACTGATATTTAGAAGCAACTACAATACTTTGAGCTCCTGCTATTGCTTACTAAACCACTTTGACATTTGATTTCAAAGTGTACGGGAGTCCCTCGACCACCCTAGCTATAAGTACTGGAATCTGTCTAATCTTTAATCACCGTCAATAGTAAACCCAACTTCCAAATATAAATAGGTATGGGATAAAGTCTCACAAGATGATGACAATGTATGAAGCCAAATTCAATGAAAATTTTGGATTAGATGTTGACTTCAAAAACCCACCTAAAGGGCCCTTGCAGGTGTGGCCCTACAAGGAAAAGAAAGGAAACCATTTTGGTTCTTCTTTTAGAACAATTTTTGGGGCACCACAGTTTTTTTTTGGAACGCACGATTGGGGATAGTGTAATTAATTGGGGATATAAATTACTTCCCCCAATTAATAGTGTCTGCTAAGGGGTGATTTCAGGGTATGAAAATACTAAAATACCCTTTGGTTAATTAAAAAACATTATGAAAAGACTGTAATACCCTTTCTACTAAAACTTAAAATCTAAAAACCAAATCATTTATTCCCCATTCTCTCAAATCAGTTTCGGCACACTAGGGTTAGGTTTTGGAAAAAAAAATAATCTTTCATCTTCTTCTTCATCGTTCTTCATCGACGATTAATCGTCGATTAACCAACTCGAATCATAACCATGCCTCCAAGAAAGAAATCAGATGCCCAATCGAAGTCAAAATCGATTGCTCAACAAAAATTAGAACAAAGGCTTGCTTTGATTGCTCAAGAGCAAGAAGAAGAAGAAGAAGAAGAAGCGAACTCGGACAATCAACTTCTCGTAAACATGGCTTCTGTGAGAAGGTAAGTGATTTTGAACTAGTTTATAAGTGTTTGAATCGATTTACAGCAGTAGGTTTAGGTTAGAATCGCGAACCCTAACTCACACAGTTGAGTTTCAGTGAGTTCCGGCATTGAAATTTGTATGAATACAATGCCGGTACTTAATAATGGCATTGAATTTAGGTTGAAGGAAATGCCGGTAGATAGTTACGGCATTGATTTTAGTATGAATGCTATGCCGGTATAGAGTTACTGAAACACCTGAAACTGTTTGTTTTGTCCCGGCATTGATATTAGGTTGAATACATTGCCGGTAGTGTGTTACGGTATTGGTTTACATTAATTCGAGTATGCCGGTAGTGATCTTTTGGTATCCAGGAAACCACTAGAAATTGTTATTAGTACCGGCATTGACTTTAAGTTGCCTTGTGTGCCGGTACCCAGTTACTGCATGGAGTTGACTTTTTCGTCTGTGCCGGTAGTGCTCTTCTGGTATCCAGGAACAACCTAGGAATTACCGGCATTGTCGATAGTTATTGTTCACTGCCGGAATTATGTACCGGCATTCTGTTTTTGCCAAATTACTATGCAATTTTTTGTCCAGGAATAGTTTGTTTTTCGTAAATCTATTACGGTATTAAGAATGAAAGTGAGTTGTCTTATATTCATTTCGTGTGTCTTTTGATATAGGGCTAGAGCCAAGGAAGCTAACAAAGGAAAGACTAAAGATGCTGTCATTAAGAAAAGAAGGAAGGACGGTCTTGATATTCCTCAGTCTCTGCCTCCTCGAGGGAAAGATCAAGGTCGCAACAAGCGTTTGGGGGCTGATACAAGAGGGATAATTTGGGAGAGTCGTGGTGACCGTAGTCGACTTGTAATCCGTGAACCTACTGGAACAGTTGAGCACAATGAGCAAGATGAAGAGGAAAGTGAGGAGGAAGATAATGAGGTTCATCCAAGTCAATTAGCAAGCCAAAGCGAAGTTGTAGAGGACGTTGGTGGGCCAAGTCAACAACCGACACAATGTAAAGGCAAAGGCAAGGGCAAAGTAAAAGTTAAAGGTTCTCACCTTCCTCATGTTGATGACATGATACCTTACCTTGCTCGTGGTAGAATTTGGGGGTGAAGCTGACGATCCGAGAATTCTATTTGGCAACAAGGACACGTGGGCTCGTACTATCTATAAAACCTATGTAAGAATTTTTTATCTTGTGCATATGTATTCTTGTGTATTTATGTAAAATCTTTTAATCGTACTATCTCCTAATTGTAGGATCATAAGAAGGTTGTGCGTGTTTGCCGAAACCAAGCCGCGTCTCATTGGATTTGTTTAAGGAATGTGAAGAGGTCCAAACATTAGTAAGAGATTCTGGTCCATATGCTTTGTTTGAAAATTATGTGAAGTGTGATTCTATGAAAGTCAATTGCTTCGTCGAAAGGTATCATGGTGAAACTGATACCATGCACTTCCCGTTTGGGGAGATGACCTTGATTCCTGATGATGCTAAGAACATTCTAGGATTGAATGTTATTGGCAAATCAATTGCAGAAGGAGATAAGTGTCCGGACCTAGAATGGCCGAAGTTGCACGCCCTGACTAACAAGCTGTTGGGTTGGGACTACAAAACTTCTGTGGAAAGCTTCTATGTATCTAAGGCTAGTAGGACAAAGACAATCAAGCTGACGCTACTTAAGGAGAAGTTTGAAAAAACGCAGGAAAGAAGTTTGAAGGATGGATGGGACCCTGCACAAATTCCAAAATCTCACATCCGGTTGGATCTCGTTTCTTACTTGCCTCGAGTTCACATTCTCGTTGACTAATTTCTTTCAATTCTTTCCTTTGTTTTCTCCTTGCCGTTTTAGTTTGTGGTCTACCGGGAGGATCTCCCTTTGTTGGCTCTTCACTTTGTGCGATCCATGGCCGAGTAATTAGCCTTAGTTGGCTCAACAAGACTTGCCGGCTAACCGAGTTGCCACGTGAGTAAGCTTTGAAGAATTCCTTTGCTTCTTTAGTATCCCATGGTGATTGTCCGGGAGCTTCCGTTAGGGGGGGTGGGGTGGGGCCAATGAAGACATGTCGGGACAAATACACACATCACCCGGTTTTCCGTAGTTTATCTCCTTTTGCATTTCTCTCATCATATGTTTTATTGCCCAATGAGAGACGTTGAACTCTATTCCTTGGAGCAACTTACCATATTGTAAATATGAAGTCATCCTTTCCATTGAGATTTTCTCAAAAGCTTTCTTGATCCTATCGATATCACTCTTAAAGTATTGCTCCATTGCTTCGGTGACCGTAACCATGTTTCCTTGGCCGGACTGGATGAGATCTTTAAATCTCCCATGAGCGGACTCCGCTATACTAATTGCTTCATTCCCTTAGTGTCTATACCGGTTTTTCCATGCGCGCACAATTTTTTCCTTGAACTTATCCAACCATTGAGTCCGACAATACCAGACGGCAGTCGGATAAACTTCGTTCCAATCGGCAATAAACTTGTCCAATCTCTTTTCATACATATCCTCGGTAAGAGACCAATAAACTTTCTCCCAATCTCTACTTTTTATGATTTTCCTCATGTTCTTTGTTCACTCGCTCTTTGATCTTGCCTCTCTCATCTTTTTCTTCTTCGGGTGATAGTTTGTTCTTGCGAACATCTTCCTCTAGTTGAACAATAATTCTCTTCTTAATATCCGCCTTAGTGGGTTCAAACAAGGCATGTCAAGTTTTTATGATATTTTGGCGTATATGATATGTACATAGGAAATTTTGTGCATCCGGGAAGACGTCGGATATTGCATTCATTAATGCGTCATCTTGATCGGTTATGAAGTCCCTCGGAAGTTGATTTTCCGGGAAGAATAATTTCAATTTTCATAATGCCCAATGATAATTACAGTTCCTCTCGTTTTCCATTAAACACCAAGCCAATGTGAATGATACCTTGTCCGATGTTTTCCCCACGATGTTGAACAACGGCATATTGTATTTGTTTGTCTTGTAGGTGCAATCCATCAAAAGAACACCACAACATGTATGAGCCAATTGTGAAAGCAAAGGATGCGAAATGAATATTTGAAGGGGCTTGTTGTCCGGCCCTCTTTTAATGATACGCGTGTAGTTGTGATCCCAAACTATCTTCTCAAATTCTTGCATAACGGTCCACCCTTCCCATTCAACCCTCCTAATACTTGCTTGTGCACTATAAATTGTACTTAGAGAAGACACGTTTGTCCGATCCTTTTCCTTGAAGCCCCTGAGAATTTGTCTCGGTTTGATAAGTGCTTTGGTCAATCTCTTTACATCCTCCATTTCATGAGGTTTTAGCTTCGCAACTAGGGAGTGACCAACAAAATCTTTCGGATCCCGGTGGTTATGGCGGCCGAAACACACCGTACAATCCCATTCATTGTCCTTTTCTCTTAGATGGAATACAAGCTTAAAGGGGCAATTATCCTTCCTCGTACGAGTCTTGTATACCCTATTAGTCTTCTTTGGATATACATAACCCTTTCTCTTGTGTCTATTCTTTTCCTTGTATACCCAACTTCTCTCGCAAACCATCTCAAAACAATTATTTGAACGTTGGGTATTCCTCACCAACACACACATGTTCTTAAGAGCCATCTCTTTAGCCAAAGCAATTGCTTCTTTTGGAGATTTTATTCCCTACATTGCAAACAATGGGAGATTATAAGGTTCATTACAAGCAATCCATTAGTAAAGTTCAAGATACTAGGAGATTTGGTAACATACCGGAGGCATTTTATAGTATTCCGACGTATCCCGACCAAGAGGTTTTGCATTTGTTGGATCAATATATGTGACAACCTAAGGATCGAATGAAAATAAAATAAATTAGTTCCAAAATAAATTAAAATACTATGCCAGACCACAATTCCGGCATTCTCGAACAATGTTTCGGCATGGTCGAACTGAACCAAAACTGAAGTCCAAATTTGAAACTCTTTCCGGCATACATATTTCATTTGAAATCAACGCCGGAAATAGAAGTGTCGGCATGCTCGTTATCTATGGTTCCACGACGGTTCAGATTTCCGGTGTGGCCCATAATTAATATACCATGCCGGGATTTAGCTTTGGAAAACACTGCTTCCTGTATTTTTTTTTTGTAGGTACCGGCATAGTAACGTTAAACATGAACAATGCCGGTGGATGTACCGGCATTGCCATCATCTACGATTCCACATCGGTACACAGTTCTGGTGTGGTAGTTAATTAATCTAGTATGCCGGTTTTTAGCTTTGGAAGACACTGCTTCCTGTATGTTTTTCATGCAGTACCGGCATGGTAACCTTTGAATTTAACCATGCCGGTAGCATATTTCGGAGAATATTCCGTGGTAGGTAAAAAGTAACTTTTGTACCGGCATAGTTTTTTGGTTGAATATTATGCCGGTTTTGGTTTCAAATTGGGGGATATCGAGTTGCCGGCATGGCCGTAGTATAAATACCATGACGGTAGAGAAGCTTCCGGCATTGTATTCATACAACATCCATGCCGGCACAGAGCTTTTTCAGCTGCAAAAATGGTGGATTCAAAGAAGAAAAAAAATCAAATTTTCAACCTCTTAGTAACTTTACCTGTGTGTTGGGGATGCTTGTATGTTGTGCAAGTTTACTCTCTTGTGTAGGTTCTTCAAAAAACTCTCTATGCTCGTAAAAATCATCATTCAAGGGTGTTGGCTCAACAAAGAGTTGCAATTGTGAGTTGTTGTCATTGGCTGAAGATTCAAGATATGCTCCTTGTTGTAGTTGAGCTAAAGATTCAGCAGCAACAATTCTCTCTTCACAATCATCATCCATTTTCACCAAAAAAAGTTCCCTCTCAAATATTTTTTCCCTCCTTCTACTCTCACCTCACTCACCCAAATACAAATAAAAACACACACTAATCTTTTAACAAATACTTAAGATTTTTCCTAATTATAATTAAACACTAAACCTGATTAGTGAGGGGTAGATTAGGAATTAGGTAAAATACTTAGATAAGGGGTGACCCTGATTTGATATTTGAATCCGGTTTTTGTCCTTTTCCTCTATCCCCCAATTAGTTTTATTATCTCCCAATCGCGCGTTCTTTTTTGGGGGGACCATTGTTTTTTTTTGGGAAAGATATTTGAAGTAAAACTAAGTCACCCCTTATCCATATATTTATCTTAATACCAAAATTACCCTTTTCAATTAAGTTAGTGTAATGATTAGTTGAATCATTAGTTAACATAATTAATGATTAGTGTAAGATTAAATCAAAAAAAATTAAATTAAATCAATATATAGGTTTTCAGAGAAAAGTTTGGTTAGGAGAAAATAATTGCGATGTAAGGAAAAAAAAATTGCGAATTAACCGAACCTTAGTTCGGTTAGGAATTTTTTTTGCGAATTAACCAAACCTTAGTTCGGTTAGGAAAAAAAAATTGCGAACTTAGTTCGGTTCGGAAAAAAAAATTGCGAACTAACCGAAGGAAATTGTTTTTGCGACGTAACCGAACTTTTCTCTGAAAGCAAAAAACTCCATTAAAACTAAGTTCGGCTACCTGCTCTTTCATGAACATTAGCCGAACTATTGTATACGGAAAAAGTTCGGTTAGGAAATTGAAAGTTCGGTTAGGAAATTAAAAGTTCGGTTAGGATTTTTTTTTTGCGAAACAACCGAACTGTTCTTCATGTTCTTCATTTCCAGCAAGTTCGGCTAGTTCGACAAAGTTTTTCCACAAAATTCCTAACCGAACTTACTACTGTAACTTCCATTTTCAACCTATTTTGATGACTACTACTCAAAATTTTCAATCAAAAACGAATTAGAAATTATAAGTAATGGGTTTGTGGGAAAGTACTTATGGACGAGTTTGTTTACAAAAAATTGATTAATCGACGATAAAAATTCAATGAATTGACGACGATGAAAATTTGATGATTTTGATTAGATATGATCAGGTTTTGATGATCATAAATTGATGAAGAAGAGAAGAAGAAAAATTGTAGAATAGAGGAAGAAGAAGTGGTATAGTTATAATTTTAATTAGGTTAAAGGGTAAACTAGTCATCTCCACCTTTTAAGACACCCCTTATAACTATAGGGCAAGTGGCCTAATCAAACCATGGTCCCCAAAAAAAAAAACCAGTGGTGCCCAAAAAATCCTTCTTCTTTTACCTGGCCAAATTGGAGTATATCCTGATTAATTGGGGTATACCCATTTTGTTCCCAACCATAATAGTGGGTTAAGGGGTGTCTAATGTGTATGAAGTTACCTAATTACCCTTCCCTTAATAATAACTAAGGCTGGGTTTGGTAATGCTCTTTTTTTTACAAAAGCACTTTCAAAACCTATATATGTCAATAATTTTTGAAACTAGTGTCTGGTAAAAAAATATTTAAGCGCTTTTTATCCAAAGCACTTCCAAAATTCCTCAATTTTCAAAAGCTGGGGTGAAGGAGCTTTTAAATGTTACAAAAGTATAAGCTTTGGTCCCACCTAAATTTAATGCTTGATTATCTTTTTATCCCTATTGAATTTTATAAATGACAAAAGTTATCCTTAAATTTATATACAATCAATTTTTTATTTCTTATATTTTGTTCTTTAAATATTATTACTTTTTATTTTTAAACTATTTTATATACCATTTCATTTAATTTGTCAATAATAAAAATAAAAACAAATATTAAATAATTACTTTATTTTAGTTTGACTTTTTGTTTGAAAATATATATATATATTAAAAAGTGGCTAAGTAAAATAAATTTTTTACAATCATAATAATAGTGATAATTAGTAAATTTAATATTACATATATATCTATATTTAATATTACATATATATCTATATTTAATAGTAAAAAATTAAATATTTGTAACCCCAATAAAAAACTATTTTCGGAGATATGTCTATTTTTGTCATTTGCTACAACAACAATGGTTGAATCTCATATTTTACCAAACACATTTTGATTGCTTTTTTAATCAGCTTTAACTTTAATTAATTTTTTACCAAACGTCTAACTGCTTTTTTCTCACAGCACAGCAACGCACAGCAGAAAAGTGGTTTTACAAAAGCAGCAGCAATACCAAACTAAGCCTAAAACTACCCCTTTTTGGTTTTAGATCCAAACCTTATTCTTTTCCTACTTCTTCTTCATTAATCTAATGATTAATTCATTTCTTCTTCTCTATGTTTTATCGTTTTCAAATGAAAAAAAAAATAGTCGATTAGAATTTTTCATTGTTGATTAGTTCTTTAAAACTCTATCTAATACTTCAATTTTATGTTCATGTCAAATTAGGTTAGAAAAATTTAATTTGTGAATCTGTAGTTGCGACGCCGGCAAGGTGTTTGTCCTACGACCTTGTCGACTTTTCATGTTTAGATGTAGTCGTTGTCTTCATAGGTTGAATACCATGCCGGCTTTTCATATCTGGAAATGCCATTTACAGGGTCGGCACGATATTCAACCTTAATATCATGCCAACTAAATGTGTTTTTAACAGTCGTTGGTTTTGAAAATTTTACCCTGCCGACTAATGCTTTGAAAATGTTTGTGTTTCCTGAGTCCATATAGTTATAAAGTCGGCATGGTATTTGAATACCACCCTGTCGGCTGTGTATTAGTCGGCATGGTATAGATTATAGACCCTATCGACTAATTGTTTGGAAAATCATTTGTATTTCTTGTGTTTCGTTTTGTTATAAGCCGACATGGTATTTGAATACGACACCCCCCACCCCAAATCGAGCAAAACTTTACTTCTGCCATAGTGATTGCTTAGTAAAAAAGAAATAGCCCAGGTAGAAATCTGGGGTAGCCCAATAGTTTCTAATAAACTTGGTGCGACCTCGATGAAGATCTAACAACGAATAATAGTGTTAGCTGTACATAATCTAACGACTTCTTACATAGTTTACAGGACAGTGGGACACGTTCTCAAATTACAGCCGTTTATTGTTACATGTTTATCAATTTCATGTGTCCCATTTTTAGAGTTAACCACGTGTTACTTACAATATGAAAATGAAGTTATATCTCATATACCCGTAAATAGGATAAGCATTAATGATTTGTTCCTTCTTTTATCGATCATACAAAAATTCGTATTGGAAACATAAGTATTACTGCATTTATCTTTATTGCAATTGAGATAAACGAAACTTAGAGTCCATGAAAAGAAATACCCTCAAACATAAAATCCTGGTTCCGTCGCTGATCTAAAGTCTCATCATGCGAATGACAAAGGGGACAGTCTGGTCTTATGTTTAAGCCAATGTTTAATAAGTAAGCTCTAACCAAGAGCTTGTTATGAGCTAAAAGCCAAAGGAAAATTTTAATTTTCTAGGAACAGTAAGAGCTAAAAAAAAATGATTTTTAATTCCTCCAAAATCTTTGCTGTGTTGAATTTAGTTTATCTATAGTTGCATCAAGTAATTTGAAGCTTATCTATAATATATAAATAAAAAAAAACTTCTCTCTCACTCCTTCTTCTTCTCCAACAAAACCATCAAGAACAACCCATCTCTGCTCAGATCTAGTCCAAAAAGGACTAGATGTGAGCAGATTTCTTCAATATTTCTTGTTTTCTAGGTTAATTAGTAGTTTGGTTCAATTGTTATTATGTTTTCTACTTATCTACATTGTTATGGTGGTTTTATCTACTCTATTGAGGTTTATCTTCGCTTTAATGGCGATTCTTGGTTATCGGATTGGGTTTTAAGATCAATAGTGATGCTCTCCAACGACGAAATCTTCATCTTAGTTAACTCCGGCGACGAAATCTTCATCATCAACTTATACGACGACGGAAACTTCATCGATGGTCCTTTTGACGACGGAAGCTTCATCACTAGTTACAATAGATTTGAGCAAATCACTCCTATTTTGGGAGCACATCTTTCTAAAGAAGAAAAGCAAACTAAATGGTTGGAATTTAGTTCCGAGAAAAACCATCCTTCTTCCGATTTAATCGAATCTTATTCATACTTGTATTTGTCTTACTCCGGTAATCCTTCTCTTTCTCTTGTTGGATTTCTCGGTATTGTACTTTTACGGTATGTTCTTGTTACTTTGTATTCTCTTATTTTCGATCTTAAACTCATTGTAACATCGAATTTCCATTAATGAAAAGGTTACTTGTTTATCAAAAAAATAAAAAAATAAAAAAAATAATATAAAACAAATCCCTTTGAAGCAAAATGATTTGTTTGGTGTCCCTAGAATTTTCGTTACCTTTTCAATAGACATAAATGCCCCTCCGGTGTTTTTCTTTCTGACTAATTCATCTTTTTCAGTAGACATAAATGCCCCTCCGTGTTTTTCCCTTTCTAACTAATTCATCCAAGGAGTTCGGTAGATTCTATGAAATTTAGGGGTAGTTACAGAACAAATGTTTTGTGAAAACAAAATCATCGTTGTTTCTTCCTCTAACTTAACCAGCGAAACACCACCACCAACATTACACACCCTATCTCCTTCAGTTTTATCTTCTCCCACAGAAACCACCACCAGCAACACCATCGCCGCCATTACAGAAAAACATCATCATCATCATCATCATCACCACTTCCCCACCTTCTCAATTTTGATATTATTCTCATTTGCATGCCCTAAATTGATATATCCATCCAAATATAACCCAGTGAGCTCTCCAACGACGAAATCAGTGACCTTTATGATTATCTACTATTGACCATCTTCTCTTCGCGGATGATTACCATAAACCATTTATATTTGCATGCCCTAAATTGATTATGCAGTGAGTGGTTTTAGAAAAATTTATAATCAAATGGGAACGATGATAAATTGTTAAATAGTTTAAGTCTCTAAAACCACCACTACTAAATTCAAGAAGAAGTTGGTGGATAAAAATGAGGACCGGTAGTGCTGCCAAGTTGATTGTGGATGCGTTGCTACAGAGGTTCCTTCCACTTGCTAGACGACGCATTCCAAGCACAGGTAAGTAATACACTGATTTATGGTGCTTTTTTGTTGGATAATTGAATACCCATAGTGAACAAATTAGGGCAACTAAAATAAATCTGATTCCATTTATCATGCTCTAATATAAACAGGATGGGCAGTACCGCAGTACCTTAGGCCTTCTGATCCAGATTATCAACAAGTTTTAGACTCATGAGCTATGGTGGCTCGGCATACACCAGTTCCTCTTCTTGAAATTAACTTTACTAAAGTGGAGAGAAAGTTTAATTATTAATTATTATTACTTGGGAATAGACCATAGATTACTTCTGTTAGCTAGGACGTTTAGTGTTATTTTTCTTTTTCTTTCTTTCGAATGTTGTGATTAGTGAGGATTGTAATTGTATTGCAATGAATCTCCAAAGGGTGCAAATGATGCTGCTACATTCCAGCAGAAAGGTTTGTGGGAAAAACAATGTTGAATGTTGAATGTAGTCAGAGCTTGATGCTAGGAATAAGCTTCAAGGTTAGAGCTGTCAATGGGCTAGGGTTAGGGCCAACCCGGACCTAGCTTGCCAACCCGTGATCGGGTTAGGGAAAGCCCTAGCCCTAGTACTATTCAAGAACAAGCCAAAAACCTCAACCCCAGCCCTATACGGGTTGGCTCTGGCGGGTCGGCGGGTTGGACCTAGATATTGGGTGGCAAGTAATTGTGTTTGTTAAAAATTGTTAAAAAATATATGTGGGCAGCGAGACTTGAACCTAAGGACCTTACCCTTAGGCTAATCCCTATGGGCTAGATTGAGCTGCTAGATTGGACAAAAAGTGTTGCAAATCAAAAAAAAAAGTGTGGTCTAAAAGTTAACACTACTTCTTTCTACTTCTCTCTCTTAGCAAGTGCCCGCAGTTCAACTAGCAGCGAAATTGAAACGCTGAATCATTCAGCGCTGAAAAAGTGACAAAAATCACAAAATTTGATCTGACGGCTGAAATTTAAAGCGCTGAACCAAACAGCGCTGGGCAGTGGTCCCAGCTAACGTGGACTGCTAATCTAGTTGCTAGATTAGCACTCTCATAGGACTTAGGAGGTTTCCCTAACTAACGTGGACTGCTAGATTAGAAGACCATAGGACTTAGCCTTAGTTCATAAAAGAGCAGTGTAACCACCACGCTATGTGATGATTTGTGAAGAACGTCGCTCATTTTTAAAATATATACAGAAACTATAGTGAGTTTATAACTTTATAAAAGAATATTCCAAAACCCTACATTTCGTCACTCTTGTCTCTTTTATTTTTTTACATCTCATTCTCCCCCTCCACGGCGCCGCTCCTTCATTTATCTCTGCACATAATCTATACTACAAGATTGCTCTATCTCATCCACGTTCTACTCAAAACCCACCTTCATACATAACATTAATGGTTAAGTGTTATTCTACACTACTAATCTGGACGGACGGCTACATATTGGCATTGCCAACCAACTGCAGCTGATCAAAAGAAATAGTGATTGTTGATTAATCTTAATATATCATGAGTTTGATTATAGGTTGTAATATGTAAATGTATATAATGACTTTAATCAGTTTTTATTCCTCGTATGATCTGAAATAGTTAGCAAAATTTGGTTGATTTGAATGTATATATTACCTAGAAATTGGGAATTGATATTGATGCTTAGGTTAGATCAAAATTTCTATCTATGCCATCTCTATATTTTCGTCTACATGCTAGATTATCTGAGTAAATTGGTGAATTGAGATTAATTAAATGAAATAAAATCCTAAAAATGAGGGAAAACAGTTTCAAGGTTAATGTAAAATCCTAAAAGTGATAAAATCAGAAGAAATAACGGGTTGGCGGGTAACCCGCGGGTCAATCCTAGCCCGACTTGTTTCTAGATAGGGCCAGGAATGCCAACCCTAACTCGGCACGTTTAGCCAACAAGCCAAGTCGGGTTAGGGTTGACCCGCGAGCCGGGTTATAAATTGACAGCTCTATTCAGGGTGCATCATTTGTTAACTAGATTTATATAATTGTGATAGCTTGCGGTCGAGTGCATATTTTGTTCAGCATGTATCCGCTTTGTTGAGTGCTGCCCACAGGAAGGGCTTACAGGTGAATATAACTTTTTAGTATATTTGCTTCCTTGTGTTGTTTTGTGCACTGCCTAACAAAAGAAGCAAACCCGTTAGATCGGTATGACTATGAGCATGATAAGTACTTGAGAGACAGCTTAATTTTTAAATCGGGTCTACAACGAAATATTACTCAATCAACACCAAGGTAGGTGTACATTACTCACAAGGGTAATGTTCACTTAGTGACACGTGTACAAAAACGAGTAGAGAGAGAAAGAAAAAAAGGAAGGCTTGTCAAATCTTCCACATCATGCTTCTGCGCTCTAACTGCGCGCGCATTTAGCAAGGTTCCTAAAAAAGAACGATTTTTTTTGGGGACCAGCCTTTTTTTGGGATCATTGTTTTATAGGGCCATCTACCCTATAATATAAGGGATGTCCTAAAAGATTAAGATTACTAATTTACCTTTTCCCCTAATTTATATTATAACTAACCTAATAACCACCCAAATATAAATTTAACCTAATCCTAATCTATTAACAAAAAACCAAAATCAGACCCCTCCCCTTCCTTAGCCGCACAAAAGTTTTTTTTTTCTTCTCTTTTTCTTCTTCCTTTCAACTTCGTCTTCTTCGATTAATCGTTGATTCATAAAATTTTCATCGTCGATTAATCAATCAAGTATAAGAATGCGTCGAAAGAACATCCCAAGACTCACAGGAGAAGGTCCTGGATTGGCACATTTAGCAAATCTCCCAAGTGAAGTTCAGATTGAAAAAGAAGTGGAACCGGTTGGTGAAGTCATAATCGGGTACCAAAGACGCAAGAAGAACCCTGAAACTGCCACTATGAAAATCCGCAAGTATTTTCCCACGATCCCATTACTTTTAATTTGATTTTGATTCGTTAAATTGAATAGAAATCATCAAAATAGGGTTCAAATGGAAGTTACAGTGCGTTGTTCGGTTAGGTGGATTTTAAAAAAAAAACTAGTTTGTTAACCGAACTTCTTGAAAGGAAGAACACGAAGAACAGTTCGGTTCCATAGAATTTAACACTAGGTAACCGAACTGACAGTTCGCTTGGTTCGCAAAGTATGCTAAAACTATTTTGTAACCGAACTTTACCAATATTACAAAAAAAAATGTCGAAACTTTGTAACCGAACTTTGCTATTTTGCCCACTATGTTGAGTTTTGATTTAACCGAACTTTGCCCACTATGTTCGGTTTGTTCGCAAAGAATTCTACAACTATTTTGTAACCGAACTTTACCAATATAACAAAAAAAAAAGTTGAAACTTTGTGACCGAACTTTGCTATTTTCCCACTATGTTGAGTTTTGATTTAACCGAACTTTGCCCACTATGTTCGGTTTGTTCGCAAAAAACCTAGACAAACCGAAATCTTCACTAATTGCAGATATGTGGAGTTCGGTTTGTTCGCAAAAAAACTTGACTAACCGAACTCTTCCGTAATTGCGTATATGTGGAGTTCGGTTTGTTTGCAAAATTACTTGACTAACCGACCTATTATCTGGAACCCTTATGTTGGCCTATTTTCCGTAAACTTTTGCTACTAACCAAACCTTACTATGAGAACCCTTATGTTGCGTATGATTTAGTCAATCATTTATCGGTTAAGCTAATATCTTTTGTTTTCTTGATTAGTGGCAAAGGAAAAAATCCAACCAACCTTTACTGGAAGATATGAGAACTCCCACGCCTCGAGGCCGAGTACACTGTGGTGCCGGTAAGCGTGGAACCAAAAATGCTAAGTTTGGAGGTGGGTCACTACCGGGTGTTGTCATCCAAGATGATGTCAATAGAGATAATTTTGACAATGTAATCCAACAAGTTGATCAAGAGATTGTGGAGAACGAGTTTTGCTTTCTTTTCCATTCAAAACTAATACGCACATGTCTTTCTTAGCATGTTCTCTAGCCCAATTCTTCGCATCAATAGGTAAATCAAATACCAACTCATTAACATAGTGATGGGATGTATCTTCGAACAACATATCAACTGGAGAAGGTTGATCATCCATTGGTATAGGTTGGCATTCAATCTACAAGAAATGGAAGAACATCAATTGCAATCACAAATAAGTTCGAGAAGAAGATAATTTTACCGAAATAACCGAACAGGGAGTTCGGTTGGCAAAGCAGTTTTGCGAACCAACCGAACTTCTTACATTTGGTATAATCTTATTTTTACGTAAAGTTCGGTTAGATATTTGGTTGGGTTATAGTTTGCAAACCAACCGAACTTAATACATTTGGTATAATCTTATTTTTACGTAAAGTTCGGTTGGATTTGTGGTTGGGTTGAAGTATGCGAACCAACCGAACTTCTTACACTTGGTATAATCTTATTTTTAAGTAGAGTTCGGTTAGATATTTGGTTGCGAACCAACCGAACTTCTAGACCCTAAAGTTCGGCAACATTGCGGGCAAACCGAACATAACTCTATAAATCCTATAAACAAAGTTCGGCAACATGTCTGCTAACCGAACGACTAAAAACCTCCATTAAGAGCGAGTTCGGTTACCTACGTCTTTGGAAAAAGTAACCGAACTACACTTTCATATGTGTTCGGTTACCTGTTCTTCACATAAGGTAACCGAACTTACTTGACCTAGCCCAAATCTACTTTATAAATTTACATTTTTTTGATATTTTGGATCAATTCAACCAACATTATCTAAGTTTGAAGCATACCTTGGTACCCAAATACTCTTCCTCCGGTTGTGGTTGGTAAAATCCATCATTTTCATCTTGAGATTGAGTTTGAGGAAGAATACAATCACCATCTAAGAAATAATTCATATCCGGATCATTGTGAAGATTAACGAATACTCTAGGAGAGGAAGGAGATAAAGATTCAGATGAGCTATCATCACTTAAAACATCACTTGAATACTCAAGCTTAGTGAACTCAAAAAAAATTCCCATGTTTTTCTTCTTCATCTTCTCTAATTTTACTCTCTCAATAATTCTACTTTCTTTTTAAAAAAACCCATATGATTTTTTAATCTCACTAATTATCTTTAACTTAATCATTTCACTAATCATTACACTAACTAATCATTACCCAAAATTAATCAGGAGGGTAATTTAGGTATTAATATATATATCTTGATAAGCGGTGACCTAGATTTAGTTCTAATGTCTTACCCAAATTAAAACAATGGTCCCCCCCCAAAAAAAAGGATGGTCCCCAAAAAATCGTTCCTAAAAAACAACAAAAGCGTTATAAGTAGACAGGTGTTTGGATGCCCACATTCTATGGGCTTGTCAAATACTCCGATCATAAACCAGTTACGGTTGGATTTTCGGTATTTCAAAGCCAACCGTAACTATTTATTATGTTTTCGAAAATTTACGGTTAGGTTTTAGCAAGACCTACCCAACCGTAACTTATTATCTCACGATTGCCACTCATCAAAGAGTAACCACACTAATTCAACACAAATATACAGGCACAAAGCTAATGAGTTTCCTATCTAACTTAACTGGACTTTCGTACAAATCTAAAATATTAACTCCTACCATAGTTCGTCCTTCTCTCTTCTCTCTATGCCAAAAACTTTTTTTTCTAAAAAACTAATCATATTTTTCCTCCGTCTTCTTCACCCTAAATCTAGATTTTTTCGGGTTTAGATAAGGATTTCATATCTTCCGAGCAAATCTAGATAGAATTATCAAGTAGATCTTGTTTCAATAAATAAAATCGCATCGTTTTGCGAAATTAGGTTCTGGTTTTCTGTAGTCGTTTATGTTTTCAATAAATTATATTTCTATGATAATTTTTTGTCATATGATGTTTCAATTCGCTATTGCAGCGATTTATTATTGCCCCTTGAATTTTCTTATGGAGTCTGATGATAGATTCAAGTATATTTTCGGAGATGACCAAATCCGGCGTGACGATGATCAAGATTCTTACAAAGTTGATCAATGGCTACTGGAATGGGTTGTAATTATGATGATATTTGAAGCAGATTATTCTTTTTATGAAGGATCATACCTTAATGAAGAATAAGGTTTTAAATGGTTGCAGTTTAATGAGAAGACCATTATTCGGATTACATCATCTATCTCTTTGATCAACTATTCTGTATAATTGTTGTATTTCGAAATTGGGATACATTATATTTTTTATTTTTTATGTTGTATCATTATGATGAACTCGAACTATCATATTATCATGATTCCAATCGGTGGAATGATAATTCTCCACCACTTTATCCTTCAAACCTCAATTTTAATGAGGTAATTTAATAAAGAGAAAACGGGTCAATTGCCCAAATATTCTTAACATATGGTTCTAGTAGACAAGTAAACATTAGGATGGGTGAAATGGACACCAAATTCCTAGACAATTATATCCCTCATTTTCATGTGTTTTTTTATCCTTTTCTCTCTCCAACTTAAAAATAAATCACAAAAAAAATTATAACTCTTAAAATACATATCCGATTTTAATAAAATTTATATTTTTGGAAAATATTTTAGATAATCTACAAAACAAGATCCATTGTCGATGGTAAATTCAAAGTTTTTTTTTTCTCCTTTTTTTTGCTATGATGAAACTGGTTGCATCCTACCTTAAACTAAGATAGAAAAAATTATTCGAAAAACAGCTAGGATGAAAGTGGATGCATCCTGATTCCCGACTTAAACCAAGAAAAAATGATATTCAACAAATGGTTAGGATGAATCTGACTTGAGTTTGTTTTCATACGTGTTTAAACTAGTACGAAACTGGTATCATCTTGTTTTAAATTTGCTTAAACTTGTTTCTATCCATGTTTAACTAGTATGAAATTGGTTTCATCCTATTTTAAAGTTGATGAAATTTGTTTTCGTTCATGTATAAGCTAGTATGAAATTGATTTCATCTATGATTTATATGATTTCATCTATATTTATATACTAAGATGAAACTGGTTTCATCCAGGTTTAAACTACGATAGATATCGTTAATGTTTAATTTACAGTGTACATACTATCATCCATATTTATGCTAGCATGAAACTGATTTCATCTATGGTTAATCTGTGATGTACATATTTTCATCCTTATTTATTATACTAAGATTGAATCCAAACTCACCTTTTTTTAATATATGGGAAGAGGTAAAAAGGAACCCAATCATTTTATCCCTTAAAATTCTGTTGATACGACAAATATCCGTATGGGTCGAGGGTTATCATACTAACTTGAATGAGAACTATCAGTAATATCTTGTCACTTAGATATCATGTGTCATCATGAAAAAGCAAATATTACTACTAGAGAAACCATGGAAGAAGAGTTCTTTTAGAATAGATTAAGAAACCGACACACGGACAGTGATGTCTTTTAAACAGACAGAGAACTGGTGAGACAGCTCACTTACAGCTAAGAGATAACGGACAGTTACTGTTACAGTTATATCTAACAGAATAAATCTGATTTTAACTAACTGTTGTTAGTAGTGTTATTACCCCCCGTAAGTTGAGCTGGGCAGACATATGAACACTCAACTTGTCACGCAGAAAATCAAATCTGGCAGAAGAGAGCCCCTTTGTAAAAATGTCTGCAACCTGTGAACTAGTAGAGATGTAGTAAAGTTTAAGCGTTTTTGAATTGACCAGTTCTCTGATGAAGTGGAAATCAACAGCAACATGCTTCATTCTGCTGTGATTAACTGGATTGGTGGCTAAAGAAATAGAACCAATGTTGTCAGCACCAATTGTAGGAGTTATTGGCAGAAAGATGTGTAGATCTTTGAGAAGTTGACAGACCCAAACAACTTCAGTTGCGGTTTGTGCCAAAGACCTGTATTATGCCTCTGTTGAAGATCTTGAGACAGTGGCTTGCTTTTTAGAGCTCCAAGTGATTGGATTTGTGCCAAAAAAGATGCAAAAGCCACTGGTACTGCGCCTGTCATCTGGATTACCAGCCCAGTCAGCATCTGAGTAAGCATTAAGAGCAAGACCTTTCTTGAGAACAATCAAAGAAAAAAAAAATCAGATTTATTCTTACAGTTACAGTTATATCTAACAGAATAAATCTGATTTTAACTAACTGTTGTTAGTAGTGTTATTAACTACAAGATGCCATATTAGTTAGCATGCGGCATCGCGGCAACAACAGAATTTACAAAAAACAATTCTCTTATGCAAAGTTCTTTTGACTGGTAGCTAATTAATCACCAACTGTCCTCCAACTCCAGCAGTAAAACCCATTTTTGGCAAATCAAACAATCACCAAACTCTGCTCTATTTTTCTTGGATGCATAGGTCGTCCACTTCAATAATCTTTTCGGCTGTCTTCACAAATCACCAAACAATGATTAATACTTGTAAAAGGAAAAAGAATGATAAAATTAAACCCGACCACTTGATTGAACTTGTAGGTGTAATTTGCATAATCTCCCCTACAAAAATTGGTAATTTGCATTATATCTGATACACAAATAAAATTAAAACTTTCTTACGTTATATATTCCGTCCAAAATGAGTCACCAAATGTGTACAGGTGGGCAATATCAGACATGTAGTGTACCAAATAAAATATTGGAACTTAAAACCCAAAAATACCCCTCACCCATTTATTATCACCTCTTCGTCTTCTTTGTTCTTAAACTACTTAAGAACACAAAAAAATCTGTTCAACACTTTAAAACATTTGGGTAAGTGAGTTTATTAGGAAAGGCACCATTAAATTGAAAATTTGGTAAAACTTTTGTAATCAAAAGGGGTTTTCTTGAGTTAGTCGTTTGAAGAAATAGGTGTGATTGAAATTACATGCCTGATTAAAGATTTAGGGGTTCTGAAAAATCATTTACTTATGGGGACTTTTTTTTTCTGAAATCGGTGTATGATTCAATTCAGATTTTGGGATCCTGTTCAGATTGATCGATTTAGATCGATCAATTTTCCATGTATTCACAACTATCACTGGTTTTATAACCCTCTGGACTACTATTACTATCCAGAGCCACCTACTTCCATCACCACTTTCATAACCACCACAGGTTCATGTCCACAGCACCACCCCTTGCACTTTATCTATATATCTCTCTACATGCCATTAAGTAAACACTAGAAATCAGGAAACCCTTATATCATGTCAGTCTCATCCCAAAATCTCTTAACTAAATCATTTTTCAACTCTAGTTACAAACACCATAAAGCCAACATCCAAACCCTGTACCCTTGAATCCAAATAGCCCTAGCTTAATCTCCTAAACACGTTATACGAGAATGAAGCTGTTGTAAGGGCTTAAAATCTCTGAGTTATACTAGAAAATCACTAGTTTTAGTAACATCAAATGAGTCCAAAGCTACCAAATCCACAACCACTATTTTCTCTCTAATAAGTAAGTTCACCTTCCTAAATTAATAAAAAAACCAAAATTCTAGTGTTCCTCTGCGATTTCAATTTCAAAATCATAAAACTCAAATCGGCATCCCCTGTTTCTAAATCATTCCCTTCGATCGTCAAATTAAAATTGAAGTTGAACTAAAATCATAACTAAAAAACCTGATTACAAAGGATAAAGAAAACCTCACCCAAAATATTTTTTGTCTGTTCTTCGACGAGAATGAACAAGGAGATGAAGAGAATGATTTGTTTTTCTTTCTTTTGTTAAGAATCAACGGATGCTGTTGCAACAGGTTAGTATTTTAATTGCAATATAATCCTACACGTGTCTATAATTATTTTTTTATAAGAGGGTAGTGTTGTCATTTTATTAATTCATATCGGATCTGCCACACGTGCACATTTTACGTGGCAAATAACAGAATCTTTGGACATAATATATGTTGATAGGAGGTTTTGCTAAATTTATTTGTGTAGGGAGGTAATGCAAATTACCAATCTTTACAGGGGAGGTAGTGCAAATTACCTCGAACTTGTAGGGCTGCACAGGAATCGTCCCGTCCCGTGGAACCGTACCGGAACCGCGGTCAGACGGGACAAGTACAAGTACCAAAACCTGGTACCGTGCCTAGAATAGGTACAAGTAACGGTTCTAGGCTATTCTCGTTCCGTCCTGTCCCGTAGTACCGAGCAACAAGTAATAACGTCTAATAATAGTTAGGGTTTTTGAAAACTAATTAGTTTTTGTTCATTTCTATTTAGTTTTTGTTGATTTCTTTAGATGTGAAACTGATTGTAATTTTTTGGTTTTTGATTTTAGGGTTTTGGAATTTTTGGTGTGGTTTATAACTCATTTAAACTTAGAACTTAGAAAAAAAATTGTTTTATTTTCTTTTTTATAATTTTACATACGCTACGGGTAAAGAACCGGTATCGTCCAGTCCCGTACCGAGTTAAACAGGTACAGGTCCCGTCCCATCTCATATTGCACAGGTACAGGTACAGGTACCGGCCATAGGGAGGTACAGGTACTGAGCTAGACAAAAACCCGTACCGTCCCGTCCCATGTGCAGCCCTTCGGACTTGTATCAGAGTAAAAAGATTAGAAGTACTGTTTTCTGTATTTTTATATAAAGCTACCGAGATATCAGAAAATTCATCACTACCATTAACTTAAACGAACTCTAGTTTAATTTCCGTCAATCTATATGACGCCTCCCAAAAAATATTTACAAATCAGCAAGCTGATGATGATTAGAAAGGTATACACTCTCTTGACCAAAACTTTGTCTGTGGAAATCAAATCTAATGTAAACGAGGGTACTTCAGTCAACTGGTAGAGAAAAATTTGGACAAAATACCCGTCCTGGATATTGAAAAAGTATCTAAAGAATGTCCGGATATTTAGACAATATCCTCTCTTTTTTAGATGTCTTTTAGACCCATCAAAAAAGTTTAAGGGTTATTTAACCAATTATGTGTTTAATAAATTATGGGAACCCATCTTTACTTCAAAATAAAATAAAATATTAACTCCTAAAAACTGAAGTGAACTCTGAACAGGTAACAACACGTTAACATATTTATTTACCTGACTAGGTACTAACTTATAGGAAACATTAAGAGTCGTGTTGTGCCAAAATGATCTTGCAGCTCAGAGTTGTTTCTAGAGATTATGACTATGAGTAAATATTTTGTATATCGTTAACGCCCCTATATTATGATCAAAACAATCACCGTATCTTTCTTATTCCCTCCCTTCCATCCGTGATCTAAGAACAAACATCTAAATCTAAATGCTCTTGGTTTTCATTCTCTCATATAATTAAGAGTTTTGATATGTTCTATAATCATCACGACCATCTTGATTATCATTTTCATCATCTTCTTTGCTATAACCCTAAAGAAAATTCAATAACATTCGTTTGTTTATTTCCCTGCTCACTCTTTCAACTATATCTGATATATCCCTTATTAATCCCAAGCCTTAAATTTTTTATTCGATTTTAGTTGATTCCTTATTTGTTGTCCGTCAATCGTCCAGGGTTGTTGTCATTACGAAATGGTTATGGGATCTCGATCAGTAACAAAAGAATTAAGGAAAATATTCAGCCGAATCCATTAAGGAATAAATAAAGATAAATTGCCGCTCTGTGGTTATTTTTTCATCCGATCCCCTCTCCAGGGCCATTCCTGGATTTTTTTTACCCCAAAGGCAACTTTATTTTTTTTGCCCCCATATAGGGATGTCTAGGATATTTTTTTGGGTAAAACTAGAGTGCTACTAATATGCGACGAGGCCGAAGGCTGCGACGATTTTTTTGAACGAGTTGCCTAGTTACTGGTTAGTGTGTTACTCTGATTCACAAACAGAATACTAACACATAAAATGACAACTAAAAATTAAAATGAAAAAAATCAATAGACAAAAATGATCATGGAAAAAATATAGTTTAGTTTAGGGAAGATACATGGAAGATAATTGCATGAAGCGGTAAAAGGAATATTATCTTACATTTAAATAAAAATCTACTTTAAATAACCTAAAAATTAGTATGTCATGAAGGGTTAATTAAAACTTGACTTTGAAATATGAACTAGTATATAGGTTGGCTAAACGTACATTTAATGTGATGGAATGTTTAACATAGTGGTATGAGATGGTGCAAGAAAAAGAGGAGGAGGCGGAAGAAAAAGACCAGGAAAGAAACTATAAATCCGTTTCCATTCAAGTTAAACTATTTATATAATTCATTTTCAGCCCTTCAATTTTATATACATAATAATACAGTCAATTTCTTTTTTATTTTTAATGAAACCCCACCATCAAAACAAGGCTTTTTGTTGCCCCTGGGTTTTTGTTGCTTGCAAGTGGGGCTTGCCCTGCTTGCCTATCAGGCCCGGCCCTGCTCCTCTCTCAATCCTTAAGCAAAACTTGAGCTTCTGCATAACCGTTTTTTCCGCTCTCTCTTCCGCTCTGCATAACAGTTTTTTCCAGAAAAATCCTAAACTTTCTCTCCTGGTTTTCCTCCATTATCTTCCTCCTTAATCCAGATTTACTCGGTTTTGGTCTGAGATTTCAGATCTACTGAGGAAATCTAGGAAATAATAATTAGATTGTTTTTCTTTTTAAATAAAAATATTGCATCTAAGCAATATAAGGTTTAGGTCTTTGTTTTTGTTTAATTTCAATGGCTATTATATGCCTTATGTTCTTCTATTACGCTTATACGGCGGTTTATCATAAGCCCCAAGGCTTTATAATGGGATTTGGTAATATAATCAACATATGGAATTGTTACAACAGATTTTTTTCTTCAAAACTTGTCTCAAGAACCCACATCTATCCAAATCAGTGGAAGGAAGAATAAAGAAGATGTGTCATGTTGGACGAAATCTTTTTTGGTTTTTCATGAAGAATATTCAGGATTTTTTGGTAAAACAAATGGGATACCAGACGATTTTGATACAACTTCTTCTCTAGAGGATGAGACAAAGGTATGTGATTTAGAATTTCAGTTGAAGAAAAATCTTAATCTTATTGATGTGATAATTCAGGGGGATTAACAAGCCGGTATGGGGAATGATCAAGATATTCTTTGGAGCATCATTTTTCTCACTTGTAGGATCAAAACCTCTGTTAGTCTCTTCCATGTTACTTGGTTTTATGTAATCTCAAAAATGCAAATTACATTATACAATTGTTCTGTTGGTACCAAATGTATAATGATGAAACAAGAGGATGTGTCTATCTACCATCTCTTCAATGTAATCCTTCAAACCTCAATTTGAATGAGGTAGTCTTCCTTCAAAAAAAAAAAAAACATAAATAGAGATTTGTATGGGCTTAAGAGGTAAGGAGAAAATATTAAATAAAAAATAAGAAAGATCGACAGATTTGCATCTATGAAACACATGGATTTTTAACTGTTAGTTAGAAGTAAAGAAACCCAACCAAAATTTTTTTACGGTTGGTTATTTAAAATCAAACCTAACCGTAAATATTTAAGGTTGATTTTTTTAAATATTTAAAATCAAGTTTATTTATAAAAACTTGTAACTAAGATTTTTTACGGTTTTCCTGCGGTTAGGTTTTAGGAGAGTCGAACCCAGCCGTAAATGTATTTACGGTTACAAACCTAACTGTAGCAACATACAAATTCTTTTATTTATTTTTTATTTACGGTTAGGAGTTCTTAGTTTCCTAACCATAATAGCTTCAGAGAATAAGGTTACGGTTAGGTAATTAAGAATACCTAGCCGTAAGTGAATCTGTAACCCTAATTTTTGTTTCCTATTTCAACCAATTTAATCCTAAATATCTGATGATCCTAATGTCTTGTTAGTTGGTTATGGTTATAGAGATTTCAATCGACGATTATAAGTTTTTCGAATCGCCGATTGATCAAAGATGATGAAATTATTTCAATTGAAAAAAAGAGGGAACGATTTATGGTTGACGAAGAAGAGGAAGTTAGAAGAAGAAGAAGAAAACGAAAAGATTTTTGAATTAGAATTAACTTTTGATTTTAGTTTTTATGTTTTGATTTTAGATGAAGGGTAACTTTGACATTTTTTATTGAATCAAGACACCCCGTAACTAAATTTTTAGTCACTAGGAATCCATGGAAAACCCCTCTATTAGAATGTGAAGCCCCTAAGGTTTCTATAAATACCCGTTCAGGGTACTTTGTAAATGTAAAAAGAATGAAAAGAAGCCAGAACATACGTTAGAAAATGAATAAAAGCCTCATTTTCTCTTCTTCCATTTGTCTAGTCTAAGTTCATTGTGTTTAGCACTCGTAGTACACTAGTGTGGTCTTCTTGTTTGTAATCAACGCTAGCATATACTATGTCGATTGAATTGATAATCATATTACACGTTATCAACACGAATTGTTCTACGACAATCGGCATGGGGCCGACGATATGAAAAAGGATAATTTTCTTCAACTATTGTTAAGTAATTTATGCATACAGTTTTTGTACTATCTAACTTCGTTCCCTATTTTGATTAGGACTTGTTAAAGAGAAAGTTGGACGTCTTACTGTGTTTTGTATGTGCTATTTGAAGCACATGCAATTATACGGTATAAGAAGAGATATCCAAAAATAGGTATGTATTAAAAACGACTCATATTTGTGATGTTATCTGATCTCCGAATTTAGTCAAATATTTGAGTTTTGTAGCGTTTTGCTATTTTTCCTTTTTAGCCAACCAATGGAAGGTTTTTCCGCGTCCTTTTGGATAACGCCGAGAATAAAATTACCTTTGTTGGTACACCAATGATTTTTGTGGTGTTAACGGTTTTTATATCGTTAGAGCGAGGAATTGTTGCATCCTGGGGGATAACAAAATTTTATATTCCTTTGCTATAATAATCTTCTGGATTCAAAGTCGTTCCACTAAAAGTCGGAATGCGATGAAAAATGGACACCGGGTTAACACGGTTAGCCAGTCTCTATCAACGGTCCTTGAAATGACATGCAATCGATATCGAGACAATTTCTTTTAAGGTAAAGAACGTGTTCATATTTCAACTTTGATAAATTATTTCGTCTACCCTAACTGACGAAGTTGGAGATTTGTCGGTTTTATGTTAGAACCGTATATATTACATTTTGAATGTTTTCCTCATTTCACCATTGATTTTGTGGTAAATAGTAAGACTTAATGTTAGAGAAGATATACTCCCCTTATAAAATATTGCGGCGACCAATAAGGAGAGCCGCATGTTTTGTGCCCTTATGTGTTCCCGCTAGCTTTACGGCGTGCATAATATGCGCCAATTTTATGCATCGACGAAGTTTTAAGAAGCTAGTGTGTAGATTGCACTTTTGTGTATGGTGCAACAACAACAATGAGAGCCGCATATTTTATCAGTGCCTCGTAGATATACAAACATCAAGCAATAATGAGTGTCACATTTCTAAATGATATTCATAGTTAATATCATATCTTCTCTTCGCCTGAGCTATTACCTAAAATCACAAATGTAGTGAATTAAATTTGCATTCGTACCTATGCAATAAGTCTATTGTTGACAAATGAGGAAGATGCAATTGTGGTAGGCATATTCTTGAAAATGTGGGTACTTCTTTGATTGGCATTTATTATAAAAACGAGAAAATTGAAAAAGATTTTTTTTGATGATTTACCAAGGAAAACTGATATGACTTGAACTACTATAGTAGTATAAAATTATGGGGTACTGACGAAATGGTGAGACTGGAGTTTATTTACGGTTGTCTCACCGAATGACGAAAATCGTTACCATTCTCGATAGATAGGTTATCTCGAGTGTCGTGTTCGTGATAGAAATATTCTCTCAAGAATCCATAAAATTATCTTCCCATAGCTAGAGATTTGGAGAGGGAAAAAAAGATATTCTGTTCCATAAATTGATCAAAAAAATTCATAAAAGTCTTGTATCATGAAAACATATAATAAATTGAATACCAAAGATTTTTTAGGAATCTTGAAATATCTAATTTGAATACCTCGGATTTTTGTGGAATTAAATATCCATGGTTTTGAATGCTTCAGATTTGTATAAAATTATATAATTCTAGTTTGAATACCACGGACTTATACAGATTCTCAATTATCTATAATAATGTAGATTGAATACACCCCTAAAAAGGTTTTGACTTTTTTGTTAAAAACTTATATATCATTAATCCAATGTATCTTAAAAAATAAAATAAATAAATAAATAAATTGATGCCCCTAAAAATATGTAGCCCAAAGTTGAATTTTGGCCACTTTGTGTCAGGACCGGCCCTGGTGGTGGAATGCAGTACGTGATTCTTATGGGAAGGTGGTACATGAGTTAGGCTTCAGACATATGTGTGATAAACTTTCGTTAATAATTACGAGTTATGTTTTGCTGGCACTGAGATTTGTTGGATGTTCACATTTTCCTTATGGTGCATCAAGATGGGAAAAAAAAACTGAAAAAGTCAAGAGAGCAGAGAGGGCGATTTTCTGGTGACATTGACTAAAGTCTAGGGTTTTTTCTTTCGATCCTAGGTAAGTTTTTTCTTCGATTTCTTTTTTTCTTCTGGTAGTTTAGGATATGATGATTGGCCCTTCAGCTAATTAGTGGATTTTAAACTCTCTTTCTTCTTTATTTTCGTCTTTTTTATGGATTGTTCGGGTTCTCGTTCTATGGAGGACTTTGCTTCTCTTGGTGGATCTAGTTCTTCTAAATTTTCTGGTTCTTCTGGTGTTATCTCTAACGATTCAAGTATGGAGGATGGTTTCTGGGATCCTCCTAAGTTTGGTTCAATTGATTGGTCATTTTGTTTTGGTAAGGAGAATGTTGAATCGATGGCTGCAGACCCTATGGATTTTCATGTTTCCAGTGTCGTTAATGGAGAACGGGTTATGGTTGTTGAAGATGTTAATGTGAATGATAATATTAAGAAATGTGAAGGGTTAGTAGCTGGCTGTTTTGTTGGTAGAAGATTGCCATTCATGTTGGTGAATCGGGCAGTGAAAAGGGCATGGAAATTAGAAGGTGATTTTCAGATGACTATTCATGGAGATGTTGTGTTTGTTTTTAAATTTGCAAATGAAGAAGATATAATTTCAGCAATAGAGCGTGGATCCTTGTACATTTCCGATCAATTGTTCATAGTGAGACCTTGGACTCCATTATTAGAGAATGAAATTGCTGAATTGAAAACAGTTCTTGTATGGGTTAATTTGTTCAAAGTTCTCATCCATATGTGGCATGCTAAAGGTCTTTCTATCATTGCCAACTTTCTAGGAAAACCTCTCATGTCAGATAAATTCACCCTTTCTAGGCAGAGAATGGGATATGCTCGAGTTTGCGTGGAAATAGATGCTTCGTGTGAGTTTCCCTCAATGAATCCTATTATTATTGGTGGTAAAAGAATTGAAATTCCAGTTGAGTACCCTTGGAGACCCCCAGATGTACTTTCTGTAGCATCTTTGGTCATTCTCTTGTAAGGTGTGTAAAGAAGCCTAGAGAAGTTGTACCTCAGCCTAACCCCGAAACTATTGTTCACATTCCTGTGAATCCTAAAGAAGTATGGATTAAGAAAACTCTGAAACAACATAGACTTGGTAATCATCAAAAGGAGGATAGTCTTGTAACTGCTTCTTCAACTGTGGAGGAAGCTATTATAGATGAGGAAATGATTGTTGTATAAGGGTCTGTCAAGGAGAAAGTTGTTCAATTCTCTAAGGGACCTCTTGCTAGCCCAGGTAAATCTTCTGCTCTAGTTACTATTCCAGTTACTATGCTGAATAAGTTTGATGTCCTCTCTGGAAAAAACAGTGAAACCGTGGTTAATAATGTCTTGAAAGACTTAACTGCCACCTTTGCTTCTGTTGCTAATGTTGTTAATCCTGTTGAGACAAGCTTAGCTGATGAGGGTATTGGAGGTGTTCGTTCTCACTTCAATCAGAAACCCCCAAGTCAGGCTAGTGTCAAGAATCCTTTGAAGGTAACAGATTCTAAAAAATCTGGTAAGAGTAGTATAAAGGTTCACCCCCTTAAACTTACTAATGATTAAGTTCGGTTGCTGGAATATGAGGGGATTGAACGATTCCCTTAAACAAAGGGGGGTTAGTTCTTTTATTAGTGATAATAATTTGTCTCTTGTAGGTTTAGTAGAAACTCATGTTCAAGTTAATAATTCTGCTAGAATAAAAAGGAATATCTGTACTTCTTGGTCTTTCTTTGATAACTACATCAATAATGCTTTCGGTAGGATATGGGTTGGATGGAACCCATAAGTTATTATTGTTTCTCTCATTCATTGTTCTGCTCAAGTGATTCTTCTACATGTTACTTTTCCTAAAAATAAGGTTTGTGTTATTTCTTTCATTTATGGAGATAATGATGTTGTTATGAGAAGGTCTATTTGGGTTGAGATTGAGACTTTTGCATCAAGTAATAGGTTTCCTTAGATTCTCCTTGGCGACTTCAACTCCATTTTAGAGGTTTCTGATAGATTGAGTAAAGCCCATGTTCATGCTTCCAAATTTACTGATTTTTGGAACTGTACTCATAATTCAAGTTTATTTGATCTTCCTTTTACTGGCAATTTCTTTACTTGGAATGATCAACAACTTGGTGTCGATAGAGTTGAGGCTAAAACTGGTCGTGTTCTCATTAATTTTGAGTGGCTTGCCGCTTTTCAGGATTCCTCGGATGAATTTCTTCTCCCTGGAATCTCTGATATCTGCCCCAGTGTTGTCACTTGCTTTGAAGGAAGATTTCACCCCCCCCCCCCCCCCACCCCCCCATTTAGATTCTGCAGTTTCCTTTCTGAAGACCCTGAATTTCTTGATATTGTTAGAAGAGATTGGATGGTTCATGTTAGAGGTAACCCTATGGTTGTGTGTGTAACTAAATTAAAAAGAGTCAAGAAAGTTCTAATTGATTGGAGAAAGAGAAAGTTTGGTAAATAAGCCTTACAGACTATTGAAGCTAAACAAAATATGTTAGATCTCCAAGCTCAACTACAAGCAAACCCTTTTAATAGTTCTAATGCTAGTTATGAACAAAAAGTTGTTAAAGCTTATGCCAGGTTATCCAGATGTGATGCCTCTCTTGCCAAGCAACAATCTAAAGTTAAATTGATGGAGGCTGGAGACTCTAATGTTAAGTTTTTTTCATAATTCACTACAGGAAAAATATACATCTACAACTGGAAAAATACAACCTTTTGTTAAAGGTCGTAGTACGTCCCATGTTTTACAACCTTTTTCAAAGGAAGTGTTGTAAAATGGCATCACTACCCACCCCTAGAACCAAAGGGTTGCGACAAGAAAACAAACGAAAACTCTTTAAGAAAAAGAGTTGGCATCAACCATCCTTACACTTCACAAGTTTGGGGTTTTTGTGTTATTTTTGTATGAAAATGTACAACAACCTTTATAAGAGTTGTTAAAGACAACCAAAATATGAAAATAAAAAATAGTGTTGAGGGGATTCAAACATGAACCTACCATGCGTTAGTCTAACCTATCAACCATCCTTACACTTCACAAGTTTGGGTTTTTTATGCCTTTTATTTTTAATGGAAATGTATAACAACCTTTATAAGAGTTGTTGAAGACAACCAAAATATGATAATAAAAAATAGTGTTGAGGGGATTCGAACATGAACCAACTATGCGTTAGTCTAACCCATCAACCATCCTTACACTGCACAAGTTTGGATTTTTTATGTTATTTTTTTATGTCGATGTATAACAACCTTTATAAGAGTTGTTAAGTAAAATATAGGATGTTGGAAAATGAGGTTGCAGGGATTTGATCCTGAGCCTCCTGCGTGCAAGTCCACACCATCAACCATGCCTACACTATCACAATTCTATAAGGTTTGTGGGTTTTTTTTTATACTAACTTCATGTCAACCTTTGACGACCTTTATAAGAGTTGTAATAACAAAATATGATGTTCAAAAATAAGGCTCAGTCACCTGAGCCGCAAACAACGCGAAGCCTTCTCTGTAAACAATCACAGACATTCTACAATGACAATGCACTTCTGTTAAATTTTTGTAACGGATGGTTAAATTTTTTCACTTCTGCAAAATTTTATGCACTTCTGCTAAAAAAATTTCACTTCTGCAAAATTTTACGACAAAATTTTCCGAGCCAGGTTCAGTATCGAAGTCTACTATGTGATAGTACAAGTCATCAACCATCCTTCCGGATTCACAATATTGGTCGTTTTGTGCTTTTTTTTCATCACTATTCACAACCTTTATAAGAGTTGTCGTAGAGGTATAAACACTTCTGCTAAATTTTTCTCATTTGTGCTAAATTTTATTCACTTCTGCAAAAAAAATCCCCCTTTTGCTAAATTTTCTCACTTCTGCTAAATTTTTCTCACTTTGCTAAAAAAAATTGTCATCAGTATTGACAACCTTTATAAGAGTTGTCGTAGAGGTATAAACACTTCTGCTAAATTTTATTCACTTCTGTTAAAAAAAAATCTCCCTTCTGCTAAATTTTTCTCACTTCTGCTAAATCTTTTTGTCATCACTATTCATAACCTTTATAAGAGTCGTCGTAGAGGTATAAACACTTCTGCTAAATTTTTCTCACTTCTACTAAATTTTATTCACTTCTGCAAAAAAATTCTCACTTTTGCTAAAAATTATTTTGGTCTCCGGTTCTGCTAAATTTTTCTCACTTCTGCTAAAAACTATTTTCTCTAACACCCCCCACTAAATTCTAGAAATTTAGGCATTTCGAGATTGGGTAGAAATATCCAAAAGAGGTTTTTTTTAAAGGTTTTAGAGAATATTCTGATGGAATCTTACCTGTAAATGGTTCATCTTTACGAGTTTCTATGATATATCCTCCTAAATTTGGAGTAAAACCACTTCGGACATTGAGGGTTCATGGTTCGTATGCCTTTGAACCACATTTAAAGCCAGGTTATGCATACGATATGCCAGAATAGGGTTTGTTTCAAATTTCGGGGAATATTTCGAAGGAATCTTACCTGTAAATGGATGGATTCATCGTTCTTACCAAGTTTCTGGCTTATAATGGTCCGCTCAGGGCCAGGTTTCAATCTCGGAGCCAGGTTATGCATACAATATGACAAAATAGAGTTTGTTTACAGTTTCGGGGGATATTCCGAAGGAATCTTACCTGTAAATGGATGGATTCATCGTTCTTACCAATTTTTCGGCTTATAGTGGTCCATTCACGGCCAGGTTTCGACCTCGGAGCCAGGGTATGCATACAATATGCCAGAATAGGGTTTGTTTAAGGTTTCGGGGAATATTCCGAAGTAATCTTACCTCAAAATGGATGGATTCATCGTTCTTACGAAGTTTCCGACTTGTAGTATTCCACTCGAGGCCAGGTTTCGAGCTCGAGCCAGGTTCAATATCGAAGTTGATGAAAAGGGGTGTGTTTAAGGTTTTGGGGAATATTACGATGGAATCTTACTTATATATGGGTGGATTCATCGTTCTTACAATGTTTCCGACTTATAGTAGTCCATTCGCGGCCAGGTTTCGAGCACGGAGCCAAGTTCAATATCGAAATTGACAAAAAGGGGCGTGTATAAGGTTTCGAGAAATATTCCGATGGAATCTTACCTGTAGATGGGAGGATTCATCGTTCTTAGGAAGTTTTCGAGTTATATTAGTCCACTCCCGGCCAGGTTTCGATCTCAGATCCAGGTTTAGTATCGAAGTTGGCGAAAAGGGTTTTGTTTAAGGTTTTGGAGAATATTCCTATGGAATCTTACCTATATATGGGTGGATTCATCGTTCTTACGAAGTTTCTGAGTTATAGTAATCCACTCGCGGCCAGGTTTTGAGCTCGAAGCCAGATTCAGTATGGAAGTTGACGAAAAGGGGTGTGTTTAAGGTTACGGGGTATATTACAATGAAATCTTACCTGTAAATGGATGGATTCATCGTTCTTACCAAGTTTCCGGCTTATAATGGTCCACTCACGGCCATGTTTTGATATTGGAATGGAATCTTACCTCTAAATGGTCTTATTGTTTCTAATTAAGTCACTAGAATTTAAAGTTTATTCCTATAATAGTCTTATTGTAATTGTTTATAATCCAACGAACCAAGTTTCCGGCTTATAGTGATTTACTCACGGACAGGTTTCGATTTCGAAGCCAGGTTGTGCCTCGAAGTTGCCAGAAGAGGGTTTGAAGAAATAACCCACCCAGAGCTTCATGGTTCATAGTCTGTTTGTCGTTATACCGAATTTGAAGTTTTAATCGATACTGAGCTTCATATTTATCAATTTCGATGATGTATCATGCTACGTTTGAAGTCAAAACCCTCTCAGAGCTTCTTAATTCATATTTTGTATGTCGTTATACCATATTTGAAGTTCGAACCGACATTGAGCTTCATTTTTATCGATTTCGATGATGTATCATGCTAAGTTTGAAGTCAGAACCCACCCAGAGCTTCATGATTCATAGTTTGTTTGTCGTTATACTGAATTTGAAGTTCAAATCGACAGTGAGCTTCATATTTATCGATTTCGATGATGTATCATGCCAAGTTTGAAGTCAGAACCTTCCCAGAGCTTCTTGGTTCATATTTTGTATGCCGTTATACCATATTTGAAGTTCGAATCGACACTGAGCTTCATATTTATCGATTTCGATGATGTATCATGCTAAATTTGGAGTCAAACCCACTCAGAGCCTCATGGTTCATACTTCGTATGCCATTGTACCATATTTAAAGTTCGAATCAACACTTGAGTTTCATATTTATCGATTTCGATGATGTATCATGCTAAGTTTGAAGTAAGAACCCACCCGGAGCCTCATGGTTCATACTTCGTACGCCGTTGTACCACATTTGAAGTTCGAATCAACACTTGAGTTTCATATTTATCAATTTCGATGATGTATCATGCTAAATTTGTAGTCAGAACTCACCCAGAGCCTCATAGTTCATACTTCGTACGTCGTTGTACCACATTTGAAGTTCGAACTGACACTGAACTTCATATTTATAGATTTCAATGATGTATCCTGCTAACCCAAGTCTACCAATGTGAACTAAAGCTACTTCATGACTTTTATGACTAGTCGAAATTACTTCATGACCTATGTGACTAGTTGAAATTCAAACCGGAAACACAAAGACAAAGCACAAAAACACAAAGATAAAGCACAAAGAAAACACAAAGAGCTTCATATTTATCGATTTCAATATGTATCCTGCTAACCCGAGTCTACCAGTGTGAACTAAAGCTACTTCATGACCTGTATGACTAGACGAAATTACTTCATGACCTATGTGACTAGTTGAAATTCAAACCGGAA
>JAJJMB010001160.1:815267-919310 GCA_023531105.1 Papaver atlanticum | reverse complement strand
ATTTGCTACAGCTTCTTTTCTGAGCTAAAGAATGTCTCCTGAACTACAGCTTCGTCGTCACTGATGGAGACAAGGGTTGCAGATACTTCACTAAGGTTTCATACCTTTGCTTTAACTTCTGCATCTTTCTAACGTTGTTCTAGAATGAATCTGAATGGATCATTGGTGTTACATTTGGAACAGAACTTCAAGGGGTTTGTGAAAGGATTCCTCAGTGAATACAGTAGATACTACAGGTGCTGGTGATGCTTTTGTTGGCTCACTTCTTTGCTCACTAGCCAAAATCCGTCACTTTACATTTTTTGTTTCCTAGTCTTTCTCTACTTATATGCAGGTTTCCTTAGGCGGGTATGACTAATTTTCTATACAAAACTCCACTCTAATGTCATATTTTCCTAACATAAATATCACAGAACGAAGGGAAATTGAAAGAGAGGCTCACACTTGCAAATGCTTGTGGAGCAATCTGTACAACTCAGAAAGGAGCAATCCCAGCACTCCCAGACATTGCTGCTGCTCAAAAACTTATCTCAGGCTCCAAATGAGAAGGCTACAGGTCTGAATGATAAGAAGAGATCAAAGTGTCCAGTTTATATAGTTTTCTCAATGTGATTCTATCCTGTGGTAACTTTGCACCATCTGATCATATTTGGATTAACTTCATGTACAATTTGGTCTTGTTAAATGTTCATTTTTCTTTTTGTGATGTATCCTGCTGTCTAAATTTGCAGTTCAATACATGTCTGAACCGGTGGAGTACCGTTGTTTCATTGGAGGACTTTCATGGTCAACATCTCACAGAGGTCTTAAAAGTGCTTTCGAATAGTTTGGTAATCTTGTGGAAGCCAAGGTAGTCACTTAAACTTTGTGTTTACCGTCTCATTGCTTGTCATTATTAAATCTTTTTCCTTCTGGTAAGGTTCAATCCAGCTCCTTCACGTAATGCATTTCTGAAAATCCACTTGTTGGTTGTTGTGTAGCCTTTTTAGATTACATAAGTTTGCTTCTTTTGTTTCCCATATTTGTTTTGGACTTAAGAGTTATGATGTAGTTATTTGTTAAGCTTAAAAAATCTAAGTTTTGGGAATTATGTGGTGACAGTTATTTAGTAAGGGTTGGCTTTGGATATTAAATTGTATTCAGAATAATCTGCTTGATGCAGTTACTTGGAATGTTGTTGTAATGGTACTGACACCAGTAATGGAATGTTTTTTTATGTAGTGCTTCAGCTTTTAGTTAGTTTTTTTCTCTTCGTTTATATTGGTAAAAAGAAAAGAAGATATTTTTGAAAATATAATTTCTTTGTTTGTTGGTTTGGTGCCAATTTCAGGTAACTGGATATCCAGTTCTGGGTTTGAGGATGACTCTCGTTTGAGCTTTCATGAAAGAGCCTATGGTGCCCGTAATAGTCGTCCTCGAAGTCTAACCAAAGGGGGAAGTGGTAGTGGGTGGGGCACAAGAAGCAGGAGCCGCAGCCCTAATAGATTTGAATGAGGGTATAACAAACAAAAGGATGAAGTAGAGGAAGTTTTGATTTGCGCCGATGACTAGCTTTGTAAGAAGGAATTTGGAGCCAGTGTTTACTCTGACTGATAAAGAGAAGTGTGATTGATGCCAGGTTCTGTACTGCGAGCCATGAACTTGTCCCTGATCCCATGGGTTATATAGTTTTTCTTTTTGTGATATGATTTTCTTGCTGGTGTTGTAGTGGAAAGAAGGTTAACACTGTAACAAGGATTCACTTGTGTCATTTTTGAACTTGAATGAATGTAAATGTGTTACACTGGCAGGTTAATGTGAATGTGAATTTGGTTTCAGCTATAAAATTTTTTCAAAATAGTTTTATGCACACAACTTCTAACAAGAGTTGTGTTATGGACTTGTACTATACATATTATAGGTTGTGCAAAAAATTTCAACCATTTTAACAAGAGTAGTAATAGTACTATTCATAGCATTCATAGAAGTTGTGTGAAAGACTTTTACTACACTTATCAAAGATTGTGAAAGAATGTATAACAATATAAATAGGAGTTGTGAAAGAAACTCTAGAAAATTATGTTAGAGTTTGACAACCTAACTGGGGGGTTGTGATGAAGTTTTTTACTATACATAGATGTTGTTGTGGAAGGATGTCATACAACTCCAGTAGGTATAGTGAAAGATGGATTCACGACTCTTATAAGAGGATGTGTTAGGCTTCCAAAGTAAAATCGAGAGAGAATCACAACTGAACCACAAGGTAATCCGAACTTGAACCACAACTATGTTTACGACTCTTAGCTCGAAGTCGTAGTAAATCGGGGACCTTCTACAACACCCCCCCCCCCCCCTCCACAACCCATATAATATTGTCGTCGTAGGTCAACACTTGTGGGGGGTTGTCAAAGTATGTTTTTCCCGTAGTGATTCTATCAAAGAAAGAAGTTCAAGAAATAATATTCTCACTCTTAAATCTTGTTCTGTTGATAATTTAGATGATGATAGAACCATTACGACTGAATGCGTTCAATTTTATGAAGCTCTTTTTAATAACACTTCAGTTGCTTGTAATTTTTCTAATGTGTTGGGAAGATATTTAATTTTATAATGTGCTTCTTGATTCTGATGATGTGGATTTAGTGTCTCTTGTGACCAGAGATGAAGTTGTTCTTGCTCTTGCTTCTATTGATTTTAGCAAATTCCCAGGCTCGGATGTCTTCACAAGTCAATTCTTTAAAGCTGCTTGGGATGTCGTTGGGGACGATTTTGTGGCAGCCATCACCAATATTTTTGACAAAAGTAAGTTATTAAAATAAGTCAATAGTACTTTCATCACTTTAGTTTCCAAGTGTGATAATCCTTCAAATGTCTCTGAATTTAGGCCTATCTCTTGTTGCAATGTTCTCCACAAATGTATAGATAAAATTCTTGCCTCTAAAATGAAGAGAATTATGGGTAATTTAATCAGCTCTAATCAGTCTGCGTTTATTTCTGGAAGAGTCATTCAAGATAATGTTATGCTAACCAACGAACTTGTAAGAAATTATCATAGGAATAATAGTCCCGACATATGTTCCCTAAAGATTGGTCTCAAAAAGGCTTACGACTCGGTTAGTTGGGAGGCTGTTACTCTTGCTATGAAAAAACTTGGTTTTCCTGATAAATTTGTGAATTTTATATATTTATGTATCTCTTCCTCTAGGTTTTCTATCATGGTTAATGGTTCTCTTTACATATTTTTTTTTGGATCTAGCAGGGGATTGAGGCAAGGATTCCCTCTTTCTTCTTACCTCTTTGTCATTGTGATGGAAGTCTTTAGTGTCATTCTTCAAAAGCAAGTTCAACTCAACAACTTTGGTTTTCATCCTAAGTGTAAAGCTACCAAACTTACTCACCTCTACTTCACGGATGATGTCATGATTTTTTCAAGGGGTCTTTAGAAGCTTCTTATGTTGTTCAGCTTGCCTTGCAGAAATTTAGCTCCTTTTCTGGTTTAGAGGTTAGCATTCATAAACCCTCTTTATTTCATTCTGCATTCCTTCTTCTACTCTTGTTAACATTCTTCAATGTTTTGGTTGTGCTGAAGGAATCCTCCCAGTTAGATATCTAGGGGTTCCATTGATATCTATTAGACTTTCTTATGTTGATTGCTTGCCTTTGCTTGCTAAAATTACAAAATGAGTTAAGTCTTTGAAAGCTAGGTTTCTATTTATTGCCGGAAGGTTATTACTCATTAAGGTTGTCCTATGCAGCATGGTTTATTTTTGGTTTTCATGCTTTGTCCTCCCTAAAAGAGTCATCAAAGAGCTTAACACTATTTTCAAAAGATTTTTGTGGACTGGCCCTGATATAGGAAAGAGACACAATCATATTAGTTGGGTTCAAATTTTTCATCCTGTTTCTAAAGGGGGTTTAGGAGTGAAAAATCTTGAAAGTACCAACGTTGCTGCGAATTTGAGACACATCTGGGACCTCACATCAGGTAAGGATAATGTTTGGACCAATTGGGTCAAAGCTAACCTTGACAAGAACAAAGACTTTTGGAGTATGAATGTTCCGCAGGATTGCTCTTGGAGTTGGAGAAGAATCCTTGAATGCAGAGACATTGCCAAACCTTTTATGGGCACCATCCTTGGAAATGGTAAAAAAAACTAGCTTTCTATTTGATTTCTGGAACCCAAATGGTAGGCTATGTGATTGGGTCCCTATTCCTATTATTAATATTGTTCATCAGTTGGGGTTGCATAGGGTGTCAGATCTTTTAAGGGAAGATGGGTGGCATTTCCCTGTTGTAGATGGTTTTGATGATGCTATCTGTTCTCAAATCCAGTCAGTAGATTTTGATATGCTTGAAGATGATAAGAAGATATGGAAGGCAATCCACTCATATGATTTCTCTATGAAGCATACATATTCTTCTATCAGTTTTTCGAGACCTGACATGAAATGAAATAAGTTGATATGGTTTAAGGGTTTTATTCCTAAACATTCGTTTATATGATGGTTGGCTATGCACAAAAGATTAAAAACTAGATGTAAAGTTGTTCAATGGGGAGTTATTTCTAATGTTATGTGTTTACTTTGTAATGAAGTACCTGAAGATGAAAATCACCTTTTTTGTAGCTGTCCCTTTTCCTATATCATCTGGCAAGGTATCATGTATAAGTTGGGCTATAATAAGACTTGTCTAGTGAATTGGGATCTTGAACTTAAATGGTGTGCTAAGCATTTTACAGGAGAGGGTGTTGTTTCTTCCATTAAAATGCTTTCCTTGAACAGTTTCGTCTATCATATTTGTAAGGAGAGAAACAAGAGATTCCACTCCGATTCTGCCAACTCCTCTGCTTCTATTAGTTTCCTCTTTATAGCTGATGGCAGATTGAAGTTCATGGATGGCAAGTTTTCTGATGTTGATAATCCTTCTGTGAGAACTTTTTTGAATAGATGGGGAGTGTCTTGCACTTTAAAACAAAAGACAATGATTGCCTGTTCTTGGAAATTCCCCTCTCCAGATGAAGTTATGATCAATTTCGATGGATCTAGAAGGGATGACTTTGGTGGTTTTGCTGTTATCATGAGAGATAACAAAGGGAACCCTATTGCTGCGGCTATTGGTGGAACTAGTCCAGACTCTGTTTTGTCTTTAGAACTAAAAGGTGCTGAGCTTACTATGCAGTTGGTCATCCAGAAAAATCAGATGTTGGTTCACCTCAATACTGATTCGATGCTTGTTTATAATTTGATGACTAGCAAAACCCCTAAACCTGGCTGGGAGATTTTGAGGCTATGAAGGAGAATTTGTCAGTTGAGACAGAAGTTTAGAAGACTCAGAGTTGGACACTGCTATAGATAAACCAATCGGGCAGCTGATTCGTTAGCTGCTATCCATCCCTCGACTGATTTTTTGGAGATTGATATTAATGATTTCAGCCCGGAGCTGCTTCAGATTATTTAGGAAGATAGCATGAAGATTCACTATAGACGTTAATTTTTTGTTTTGGTTTGTTTGTATTTTTCTTTTGATTTTTTGCTTGTAACATTTGGGTCTTCTTAACCCAGCGGAACGTTTCAAAAAAAATAAAAAAAAATCAAGATGGGCTAGAAATTGGTCCCTTGCCCCTGGTAAACCAAAATCATCATTCTCCGAGCTACAATGAAACCATGTAAAAGACTCGACTAACGACTCCATTTGTTTCCTACCACTTCTGCACCCAAAAAACTTAATAAAATGCTGAATACCGATGTTCCATCACAAATGGTTTCATGGTGTAGTTGGTTATCACGTCAGTCTAACACACTTGAAGGTCTCCAGTTCAAACCTGGGCGAATCCAATATATTATTTATTTTTATCGTTCAAAGCGTTTTGTTTAAAGTTTTCTTTTAGTAATATTTCTGAAAGGAACTTGCCACATCCAAGAGGCAAGAGCATACCCCTCACAGTAAGAGATAATCTCAGAATTACCAACAATGCGATGCTAGCCAAGTGGAGTTGAAAGATATGCAAACTGAACATAATACTTTACGGAGAGTGGTGCATCAAACTGCAAAAGACCAAATCTATGTTCTGGGCGAAAGAAGTAACTTTACCTCATGGGAGAGGGTCAGCTCAAGTACATAATGGAAAGACTGTCAGGCTTTGGAGTGACAGATGGTTTGGTGAGACACCATTCTGCATCTCTCACCAACTAGCTTCTCATGCCGCTGCAAACAAAATGGCCACTATATGGGAACTAATAGACAGTGACAACAAAAGATGGAAGGTTTAACTACTTCATCAACCATCAGATCAGCAAGCACAAGAATACTTTAATCTGCTGCAAAATTTGGGAGAAAATTCAATGATCTGATCTGACTTATCTTTACACAAGTCACTGAAACTCTAGTTTCCTGAACTAGAGCATCGCCAACGGAGTTCTGAAAGAATTGAATTGGGCCACCATGTTATCTCAATTGCAATTCAAACACACCCAAATTGAGAAATACATATATGGAGCTCTAGAAATGTAAAAATGCAGTTACTGAGAATAATGGTATATACACCAAAAGAATATTAAGCAAAGATTAAAAGAATACATGTCAGAAAAAAACCCAGCATACAAACTGTATTTCTGTAGGATATACACAAGGACAGGAAAATCTAACATAAACACACACAAACTTAACTCTCATTGTTTGTAAATCGTAAGGATATGCAGAGATGATAAGTGATCTTCTTGACGTCTATTCTATAAAGACTACGTATGGATGTACACAATCGAAACCAACCGAGATTTAAGAGAGAAGTAAGATCAGAATGCCATGAAGAGAAAGGTGCCTCTGCCTCTCTATGTCAATCAGTTATCGCACTTCCATCTTGAGGTTCTCACACAGCTGAGATAATGACACCAACTGCAATGATCGTTACCATTTTCCCCTCGAAACAGCATCACAAGTCCCACCGTGAATCTGCAACCACCAAATTGGTAAAAGGAAGTGATGGTTAATAACACGATATAGAATTTGGATGAAATTTTTCAGTATAAAACGATGAAAAACATAATCGAAAAGACGATAGGTAGAGTATTACCCAACGATCAAAAGAGCCAATCCGAGGAAACAAAGTACCCACTGGTAGACCTTATATTTGGATTTGACACGAACATCGGCTGGGAGGTTTCGGCGTTCCATCCAACCAAATTGAGGTCGGAGCAACAATACAAATCCAAGCAAGAGACCAGTAAGAAAACCACCAATATGTGCATAATTGTCAACGTGAGGTAGTAACCCAACAGCTAAGTTGATAACAATGATGAAGATAAGCGTAATCAAAGCTGCAGCCTGAAAAGGAGAAAGGATTGACACTGTAAGCAAGATGCAGTAAGTAAAGGTAGAAAGAAAAAATGACCAATTGACCCAGTAACCAATAATATGGTGATGACTCATAACCCCTGAATGCTTGTAAAATAACCGCAAATCCATAAAAAACAACTAGAAAATACATTTGAGTGCACTCCACTTTGTAACAATTGATGATAATATTCAAAAACTATGAAGCTTACTTTATTGGCATATATGGTCCAATTTGTTAGAAGCTCTGACAGCATGGCTCCAAGAAGTCCAAACAAAGCACCAGATGCACCAACGGATATATTGCCTCTGATAAAAAGAGTAGAGAGAACACTTCCACCTATGCCAGCTATGAGGTAGATTGCACCAATCCGAACTGAAACATTATACCAACATGAAGTGTTAGGTTACTTAAAACACTCACTTCTGAAATTGAGTCGGAGACCAATTTTCTTATCTTTAGCATTCAAAGAAACAAATTGTAGCTACTGTCTATGCAAAACTGAAATACTTACTGAAACCAAATTGCTGTTCGAGACGAATTCCAATGAAGACCAGGCTCAGCATGTTCGCAAGAACGTGAATGACACCTGCATGCAACCATATGCAAGAGAAAAGTCGCCATCCTTGATTCTCATGGACCACTTTCTGCCACTGAAGGGCTCCCAACTTCTCCAATCTGTGTGGTCATGAATAAGACCAGAACAGAGTTAAAACTTTATGCACATGAAGAAAACAAGGGAGTCATAGATTTATTTTAAGGAAACACTGAAATCGAAATGAAAGAAGAAAACAAGGAGTCATAGATTTATTTCAAAGAAACACTTAATTAATGAAGGAAGACGGAAAGAAGAGGGATGAAAAGTTATACAAATCAAGCAAGTATTGTAATATTCACTATTAACGGCCTCTAAAAAATAGAAGAGAACATTTCCAGATGAAAATTGATGTTGGGCACAATGAGAAGATAAATGAAAGAACTTAAGCAAACTTTGACACAATTCACTAAATACCTAACTTATACAGATCAGATATTGGACACCTATAGGACAAAAACAGAAGAAATTCGGACACCTACAAATAACATAAGCAAAAGATGCGCAGACATGCAGGACAGATTATTATCCTCCATATGGTGAAAAAAGTTGACAAGCTAAAGACATCCACAACAAAAGGAGTTTACAAAATTGAACCAGCAAAACAAAGACAAACCCACTTATATTTCTAAATTACACCTACTAGTCCTCTGGCTAATGAAAAAACTTCCTACATTCCTCTTTTTCCTTTATATTCTTGGTAGGAAAATGGCTTTACTCAACCAGCAAAAGCATGTTACGAAACACAGACAAAAAAAACACTACCAGAGAAAAGATTGTTTCATATCCCAACTTGGATTGAACAGAACAAGCCAAGAACATAATCAAACAAACGAAATACATAATTATTATCACCCAAATCTATGTAAGATTAGGTCACCAAATTGAACAAGTTCTTCCCCAAACTTTAAAAACAAAAATTAACCCAAAAATCATCCAAACAGTTCTCCCCTACATCAAAGTAAAGTTCAACCAAACTAAAATCCTATCACAAACAAGAACAAGAACAATCCATCACAATTGACTAAAATCATCACTATTAAGTATAACCCTAACACCAAATTCACCAACAATTTCATCTCCAAACATCAAAACAAAAACAAAAAAATCCACAAACCCCCAAATTCAAACCAAAAAGTTTCAAAAAAAAAAAAATTCATACAAAAGTGAAATTGGAAGGATATACTTACGTAGCAGAAGAAGGACCAAAGAGTGGATTCTCTTTAAGCGGTTGAAAAGAAAACCTTCCAAGACCTCTAGCAAGACATTTAGCACCAGAGAAACCTCTACCTCTATCATTAATATGTTTAGGGCAATCATTAATATACATAGTTATGATAAACATAACTATATTTGCAACAACAAACATAGGTATCAACCATGAAGTCCATCCACGTTCTGAATTGTTCTCATGAAAATACGATGCTGATGAAGCTTGATAATTATTCGCGTAATTCGGATTGTTAACACCATTATTGTTCCCTCTGTTCTTAATTCCTCCTCGTTCTAGATCTTCAGTAGCCATAACAAACAGAACCAGAGAAGAGATTGGTTGATTGTGTATTCAAACGAACCCTGAAATGAAGAGTTTAATGAAGTCGGTGAAGAGAAGAAGTAGTCTTCTTCTTGTCTTTGAAGGAATGTAATATAGAGGAGGAGGAGTTCGTGACGGTTTCTAATTTGGCCCTCAATGTCTCTCTCTCCACTTTCTCTATCTCTCTAGATTAAGACTCATTTTTATTTAACGAGAAAGTAGGAAATACGGAGTACTTTTTAAGTAGTTACTTATTAATCATTATACGAGTGGGAAATGATTGTTTTGCCCTTTGGGTACCTCTTGAGTCTTGCCATCCTTGGATGAGTTGTGTGTGTGCCCAAATCCAATCATAAAAACATGAGATCTTTATATTCATCTCATCAATCAGCTGATCAGTCCCTGCTTGATGAGCTACCGACACAAAGTAGTATAAGACTATAAGTTAAGATTGACTTTGAAAATGCATGATGAAATAAGGGGTTGTTGCGGATTTTCTTTTTTCAGATTTTTGTTTCATGAAAAATGGCACAATCTAGAGTGCGAGATTATGGAGAATAAAAATATTTACAACATTTTTAATGGAATATTTGATTAAAAAAATGATTTCGCTTGACTCAAATGATCTGAGATTCTTAAAATTTATTCACTCCGTTTTAAAAAAATAGGTTTGTTTGGTTTTCACAAGAATTAAGAAAACTAATCATTGTAGTCACTTTTTCATGTTTTTTCTTAATCTATCTTTTGGTCCCCACTCATTTGATATTAGAGAAATTATAGAAAGAAGTGGTCCCCATTTTGTATTGAGAGAGAAAAGGGAGAGAGAAGTGGTTCCCTTTATGTGTATATTAGTAAATTCATAATATTTGACTTTCCATATATGGAAACAATCCTATTATTTTTGACGTATCCAAATAAAAAAATAAACCTATTTTTTAGAAACGTAGGAAATATATTTTATGATGTCCTTGGTATAATATAGTGCTCTAAAATGAACCCTGGACGGAATGTATCAAAGGGTGGAAAAAGAAATACCGAACTCCATTGTACCGCACCAATTCCAAGGGCCAAAGTTGTCTTACTTTAGTGTTATCGGAGTTTAGATAGGCTTTTCATCTGTGGGTGCCCCATTTGAAAAGGTCCGTCACACAAGAATATGTCAAAAAAGTCACAGAGGATAAAACCGTAATTGTGGTCTTCATCGTACACGGTTAACGTTGCCGTCGTCGTCGCAAACGTGTCTTTCAAAGCTGGGGACGTTATTCAATCCCCACGATTTGCAAGTTGCCAACTGGAACCCCCACATAACCTAACCACCTCACATGTCTTGACCACCAACCAAACACTCATTTATTAATCATCACCAAGGAAGGACCATAATGGAGGTCCTGGTCCTTGGAGGAGGATACTAATCGGTTCTTATTATTGATTAAAAATCGAAAACATTCATTTTTATTTTCTAACGACACACGAAAACAGTGGGTCCCACACATTGTCCGTGTCTACTCGTTTTATACGCGGTTTAGGCTAAAAGTAGCTAGTAGTGATTAAGAAAGGTGAACCCAAGTTGAGTTTTACTTCCATAGTTCCATTTCCATGAATGAATTGTTGAACCGTTTTTCCATCCATGTGATCAACAGCTATTTATCTGTTCCAACATCATTTTTTTTCTTTTCCGATAAAAGATCGATGAATTGATAAGTTCTGAATTCAGGTCATCCACTGTAATATGTCATTACGCTGCTGACATTCGACACTCTAATATTTTCATTTTGTGAGTAAATGTAAGGTTAATTCGAGTCCATTAAAAGTTAACTTGAAGTTATGTCCCTGAAAAGTTAAAATGTATCTCGAATCGAATTTGGTTGTTAGGTGTGAAAATCGAACCCCACAAATTTGTAGCTTAACTTAAGCTATGTCCCTAAAAAGGCTTCACCCGAGAACAAAAAGAACCTGGAATTATGTCCCCACAAGAGAATACTTTAGCAAAGTGTCTAAGCCTTAATCCCACTTTAATTAGGATTAACTTTAATAATCAAGACAAAACAACTGGATACAGAAAATCTATATACAACTTGACGATAGCTCATAGCCGCCATAGGTCTGCACATATATGGCACATCTTTAGCTTCAATTCGTTTACAAGAAAGAAAAAGGAGAAGCCTAAGTGATGCCAAAAAAAAAAAACAAAAAAAAAACTAGTTACGTGCAGCGTGTGAAAGAATGCTTTCGGGTGTAGTGGTTGAGATATGGTGAGGTTGGTGAAGAAGGCGCGGGTGAAAAAGATGGAAAACAGTTTTAATGTTTCTGTTACTTATAAGCTACTCCAAGTCCAACCAACTTCTCCACGTTTTCTCGTCGCGAACCGGAGCGTCTAGGGGCGGACCATTTTTGGTGTAAGTTTGCCACAAACTTATCTATTTAACCGTTATCTGACTTACTCCAAGTTATGGACTTTTGCAGTTAGGGAGGGACAGAGTTGTGCATGGTGAGGGAAATTGACCCATGTTACCAATTGACTATATTGTAACAAGTCATGCCTTTGTTAATTCATTGTTTGCCTTGAGCTTATGACTCAATGGATTTATCTCCTCTTACGTTCTTTCTTGGTCTTGTCTGTGGCTGTATAACACTTGCGAATTTATATTGTTGAGGGGCAGCAACAAAATCTCTTTGTAATCTACCAGGACCTTCATTTCAAGCCTATAGCTTGGTAATGGCTAACCAAAAGCGGAGAACGTGACTTCGGTCCATGAACAATTTCAACATGATTCAGCTAACATTACTACAAGTCTGCAACAGTATTTGAATGATGAAGACTATCGTAGTGGGAGCTCATTTTAATACCCCACACGTGCAGTCGTTGCATTTAACCTTGGGACGGAGGAACTGGGCCGCCTTACAGCATTACCGTGCCCTAGGCGAACAAGAAAATGGGGCATTTTCTGTATCACCAAATTATCAATACATTACAACGACAAAAGTTACCTAACAGCAAATGATAATTCAAGTGTGATATTAACAAACAAAATATTTACCCGACAACAAAATGATGATTCAAGTGTAATATTATTAACAAGCATTTATCACTTTGTTCAAGATATACAATGTTGGTAATGGATGTAAAGATCGTTCTTTTGGCATTTACCGCTGCGAACTCATTTATTATACTGTCTAACCATGGTTATCGCCTTGTCGGTTGATGTGTTCCCTTGTTTTTGTTCTTTTTTTAAAATACATAAATATATTAAGGATTAGTCAATCGGGTAAAAAGCCTGTTGAGCATTGTGTTTTACAAAAACATCAGATTCATGAAATAGCGCTCTCAACTCAAAGTTCGAGTAGCTAGAGTGAAAGTTTGAGGCTATCTCATGCAATTTTGGCAACCACTCCTGCCTTAGGGAATTACATTCAAACATACGGAAATATGAAATATAAGCTACGTAGTCATCTATCATTTTATTGCTGCACCGTGATTGATGATTGCTCCACTTCTTCTTCAGTTATTTCAAGAGTTTCTTGTTCACTAGTTGGATGTTATAGGTTCTGTCATTCTGCTGTTGTACCCACTTCATACTTGCCAGGACACCCAGTGTGCTACCTTCCTTCTTAGATGCAAATCGGCAAGAGAAGATCTTGCTGTCTTCAATTTGTTGTTCTTCATCTGCAATAATAACAATAACAAGAGAGTAATTGGGTGAAATTGGTAGTAGCAATGAATCATAGTTGTTCTAGTTGGTGTTGGCTTTTTTTTTTGTAGACCTTGTAGTTGGTTGATTGAGGGGTTTCTGTTGAGGGTGTATTGAGAGGTGTTTGGGTAGGAGTGATTGAGGTGGTAGTTGATTTTGTCGCACCTATGTTTCCAAATGAACCAACATGTAGTGGCTTCCATTCTTCTCCTTTTTGCACTTTCTATATTTGGGTCTCCTATATTGGTAAACCAGTTGTCTATCCACTCAGTAATTGTCATGGCATTGCTACTTGGACCTCTGCATCCTAGGCCAAACCTCACTGCCTTGTTGTACAAACAATGGAGGAATAGGTGGGAGGTGGTTTCTTCTTCAGTGCCACAGAACATAGAGGGGATATGTTGGACATTCTACTGCTCAGTTTTGCCATTACAGATAGGATTTCATTATAGCATTTCCATATGAAAACTTGGATTCTGGGGAGAACCTCAATCTTCCAAATCTTGGACCAGATAGGGTTTGGGCCTGGGGTTGCGATAGTTCCTTCGAAAGGGAGAGTGAGCTGATGATACACCGATTTGACAGTGAGGCTTCCATTTGGAGTATATGGCCATAGGAGTCTGTCTTGCTGGGAACTAGAAGTTCTAAGGTCTATCGTTTGAATGTTTTCAACAGCTTGAGGGTGAAAAACTTGGTACAGGTAGTCAGAATTCCATTCCCTAGTTTGCTTGTTAAAAAATTCGCTAACCAGTTGAAGGGTGTTTGTTATAGTGGGTGTAGTTTGCTCCTTTGTTAGAGAACCCTGACTACCTTTTGGGTACTGTCTTGAAAGCTCATTATTTTCCTAGGACTGATTTTCTCAATTCTGCTTGTCCTAGTGATTGCTCTTGGACTTGGAGATGCCTTCATACCATTAAAGAAATGATTAATCCTTTATCTCCTGGATTGTTGGAGATGGAAAGTTTATTGATCCTTGGTGTGATAAATGGATCCCTACTTTAGGATCTGCTACCCCTAATCCTTTGGTCCCTCCTGACCCTTGTGTTAAAGTCTTTTATTTTATTGATGATACTACTAGAACTTGGAATTTACATAAACTAAACACTCACTTTGATGATGCTTCTGTTCAGAAGATCATCACTATTCCCTTAAGCCAATTATGCACTCTAGAGAGGAGGGCTTGGGAGCTTTCAAAGAATGATAGATTTTCCTATAAATCTTCCTACCTGGGACTTACAGGGTCTGGGCCGTCCCTAGTAATAAACTTTGGAAGTGCATTTGGAAAATTAATGTTCCTCAACGTATTCAGCTTTTTACTTGGAAAGCTGTTAGAAATGTGTTGCCTGCTAAAATTGTTCTTAAAACTAGAATGCCTATGAATTCTGTTACTTGTAATAGATGTTCTGATCCTTGTAAAATTATTATGCATGCTCTTGTTCTGTGTCCCTTTGCTAGCCCTGTTTGGAGTGTAGCTTCATTTTGTGCTAATACTTCTGTTTTTTCTTCGAATTTTATAATTGATTGATTAAACTTCTGGTTGGTTGATCCCATTACTAGGATTCTTATTGATAGATAATGTATGTTTGTTGCTGTCCTATGGTCCTTATGGACCAGTAGAAACAATTTGGTGTTTAGAAATCTTCAAAAAGCCATGTTGTTGTTATTCATAGGGCTAAGGCTATGCTTCTTACGGTGAAAACTAGAATTTTAACCCCCCCCCCCCCCCCTGCCATACCATTTCCTATAGTGACCACTGGATGCCCCCTACTTTTGGATGGATTAAATGTAACACTGATGGAGCATATGATGACATTACTAAGGATAATGGTGCAGGCTATGTGATGAGAGACTTCTCCAGTAAGGCTTCCTTCTGCGCTTCTATTGTATTTGATGTGGAATCTGCTGAAGAGGCTGAAGCTAGAGCTATCTGGGCTGTTTTGAAGAAAGTTGTGGAACTAAAGCTTACGCATATCATTGTGGAAAGTGACGCTCAAAACCTGATTTCCCAATTCTCTGTTGGAAGATTTGATGGAAATCCTAGAACTGATGCAATTTTTAAAGACATTCAACTTTTTGCTTCCACGCTTAATGATTGTATTTTCTCTTTTCAGCCTAGAACTTGTAATTATGTTGCCCATGAACTAGCTAAATGGTAAAATAAAACAACAAGTCGTCTATATACTGGTCCGTCCCTCCTGTCTGGCTTAGGCCTTTTGCTGAGGAAGACCATTAGCCTTTTTGAAGGCTTTTGCTTATTAAATTTTTTTTGAAGCTATACAAACAGAATTGTACGTAATGTTACCCTTGTGATGCTCTTTCACAATCTCCAACATACATATAGGGGGATTTGAAAGTTACATGTTGTTCAAGTTGAAAATGTAAATAAGTCACATTAATATGGTTTAGATGGTAAATTGGTCAAACTGAGAATCATGGTTGCAAAAAAATTTAAAATAGATTGAAGCAAATGTTTTAGTTCTTTTCTACTACACCGCTACAAATGCATGAGATGAAGACTTGAGAGTTGAAAGACGGTTAAGGAAGCATTAAATATATTCCTACTTATTATCTTACAATCTCTCTCACGTAACAAACTTTGATTACCCAAACACTGATTACGGTAGTTAACAAATTCAACCACGTGTCGACTAGTAGTTCGCGGGCATAGAGGCACAGGGGTTTCTTTAGTACAGAGGATCCGAAGTCGTCGCTAAACTGACATGTGCCCCATGAAGTTACACCTGGATTAACAACATATATGTGTGTCCCAAACATCTATAGCCACGCATCTTTTGTTGAATTTGTTAGCAACAAATATAAGCGTCCCTAAATAATGAAACAAAAGATGCCCCCTAACCCCACAAATCTCAGCTTGCTTCAGATTGAGATTTGTATCTCTTGTTTTCATTATCACTTCTAAAATGGATGCTACCCAAAGAGATTTCTGGTAGAATAAAAGCAATGACGAAAAAGGTTTCTACTTTAGAAAATGGGAACTAGTTGCTCTCCCTAAATATCTTGGGGGTCTGAATATAAGACAAATAGATATTCTGAACCAAGTTCTTGTTGTTAAGCTAGCTAGCATGGAGAATGTTGGAAAATCCTGATGCTCTAAATAACTATCTTACGATTCAAATACTTTAGAAATACTAATCCTCTCACTGATGTGTTGAATTCTCAGGGTAGTTGGTTATGGAAAGGCATATGCAGTGGAATTAATTATGTTAAGCAGTTTTATTGCTGGGAAGTTAGGTATGGAAAGAACAAATCCATTTAGAAGGATTATTGGATTCCTACTATCAATAAAACCAACTTTGTCTCAGCAAATATGAAACCAGTGGATCAATTGATAAATCAAAACACTAAGAAGTGGGATATTCAGACCATAGATACTCTATTTGATCATGCTACAACTAAATCAATAAAATAAATTAAGGTCCCATACTCTAGAAAGGACACTATTAGAGAAAATGTTACACCAAGTGGTGAATTCTCGGTCAAGTCAGCTTATAGAGCAATTCTAGCCAAAACACTTCTTAGTAATGTTCTTAATCTTATCATTCACTGGAAATCTTTATGGAAAATTACGTCCCAATTAAGATCCAACACTTTCTTTGGAAATTTATTCACAAGTGTCTACCTACTAGAGATAGGATATCTTGAATAAATTCTAACTGTACTAGTAGTTGTCTTTTATGCTCTGGTAGAATGGAATCTCAACAACATGTGTTTGATAAATGCAATATCTTTATCTCTGTTCTTAATGCAAAAAATCAGTCTCTTGTCTCAGTTTTGCAGGGTGTGAATATGCATGCATGGATTACCAGTTAGTCCAACAAAGATGTTCAGCTGAGACCATCTAATATCAACCAACTATACACAATTTTCTTTTTTTATTTGACATGTATGAAAACTGCAATGCAATGTAATTTTTGATGATGTGCAGGTGCATTTAAATGGGCTAGTAAGGGGTATAAGGTACCATATGTCAGACTGACATAAAGTTCAAAACACTAAAATCACAGTGGGCAGTAGCCCTAGAGTTAGAATTGAGCATACTTGGAAAAAGCCTTTAAATCCTGAATTTAAACTCAATTTTGATGATGCATTTTTTCAACATAATAAGAATCGGGCACTAGACTAATAATCTGTAACTCTACATGTTCAAGCAATGGAGCTAGAAGTGAACCTTCAATAACAACGGAACATAGACAAGCAAAAGTGATGGCGTTGCTGCGGGGAATATAATGGGCTTTAGAGAAAGGAATCGACCAGTTACATCCTAAAGGGGGCAATCAGAGAGTTATCAATGCAGTGAATGAAAAGAATAATGCAATCAAGTGGACTACTTCTAATATTATTAGAGATTGCCAGAAATTTCTTAACAATGTTTTGCTTTAGAAGTGTAGTTTTGTTCATAGAGAGGCTAATAATGTGGCACATAAACTAGCCAAACATGCTCTCTCTATTAATAGTTCAGAGACATGGCAAAATACTATGCCAGACTGGTTGGTATCAGACTTATTATCTGACACTGAAAACATGTAACCCATTATTGATGTAATAAAATTTCTTTCGTATTAAATACATACATATATTTACAACTCTGAACTTGTCTCACGGAGACTTAGCAAATGGGCTCTTAAAATTCATGTATGTTTATTTTAATTATCAAAAAATCAGAATTTTACTACATAATAGTTTGTCCTTTACAAAGTACATTCTTTTTCGTTTTGCCTTCCTGTATTCAATGTTCAGTCCTCATTCCGCCATTGATTTAACCATCATTAAACTATGTGTTTGGACAGTTACTTGTAATATAAGTGGCAATTGCACCCGAAAAACAAAGGCAAGCAACAACATTACTACTTTGAAATTATGTGGATATTAAAAAAGAATTATATTACCGACATGTTTCTCATTCAAAGAAATTGTTAACAAAGCTCTACATTCCTATAAAAAATGAGTATTCTCTGAGCCATACAATACCGCCATTTAAAACTTTAAAAACCAGGCGTTGAAAAACAAAGTAACCCATGAATCACATATATTTTATAGCTTTAAATAAGGTTTTTAAATCGTGAATCAAATCGTAACTCGATTTTTTAATTTTAAGAATCGAATCGCAAATTGAATCGTGAATCGTAGATTCATGGTTGATTATTATATCGTTATATTTTAATATGTATCCCTATAAATATCATTGAACAAAATAAAAAACTTAATAAAACTTATAACTTTTGACCTTTAATACTTATAAATTTTATATACGTTCAAATATCATCACCAATAGCCAACATGGCTCAGTGGTAAAGGTTAAACACTTGTGAGGTGGAGGGTTCATGTTCAACTCTCTGCAACCCTTCAGTTTTTATCAACATTAATGGCTCAGTGGTAAAGGCTGCACACTTGTGAGCTGGAGGGTTCATGTTCGATTCTCTGCAACCCTTCAGTTTTTATCAACATTAATTTCAAATTTCTAGTGGAAACCGAGATGTTGACTTGGTCAACGATTCAACAAAAAGTCAAAAAACATCAAAAAAATAACTCGAATTCCATTTAAATGACGCGAATCTACGAGTTTAAAAACCTTGTCTTTAAATATATAAAAGTACCACATGAATCACATATGAGACATAAAAAAAATCCTCATTTAAATAGTTTTTGTATATACTTAGATACATTTTTATGTTTTCTATGCATATGCATGAATATTCCCAAGTACACATATGATTTTTTTTTTCTTTTGGTTTATTCAAGGTAGACTTCCGTATGAGAATAGCCTCCGTATAAGAATTTTATTTTGTGGTCCCTAGGATATTCTTATACCGAGGTTTTCCTGTATCTTGCAAGTGAATAATTCCAGTATTTTCATTTACAGTATTACTTGTTTGTTTCTTGTCAATTAAATGGATTGTTGCTTGTCATTTTCATAGGAAAAATAACTTGTTTTGTTGCTTGTCATTTTCATAGGAAATTGAATGGTAGCTAAATTTGATGAACCAATATCTTGTATAAAGTATGATCTAAAACAACTTGGGTTTTCATTTTAGTTTTGTTCAAATTTTAGTATAACCAGTGATGGGGCGTCAACAGGCGAATTTAGATAAAATGAAGGCTCATCAAGATGATGGAACTCCTTCTCCCTCTAAGAAGCCTAAATGTATGTTGTTCATCTTCTTCCTGTCAAGATTATGGAATATGTTTCATTTTTTTTCTTTTATCCTGAAGCTTGTTTCTCTTGTAGACTCTAGGTTGATGCAGCAAAAATTTCCTTCTTACAATCCAACTCTGACACCTGCAAGTGTAAGTATAGATTATTACTCAAATAGTCAAAATTGAGTTAAAGTTTGAAACGTGTAGCCACACCATTACTTGGATTGTCAAACTATCCCTTTGTAACATTATCTCCTTCTCCAGCATCACAGTTCTCAGTCTCAAATACTTAACACAACAAACCCGACAAAAATGGTTTCTTTCTTGGCACACAAAAAAAAAAACATCTCAAATTCAAGATAAAGGATCTGCCCTCACACCCTCTTTCTTCACACAGAAAAAATATATCTCAAATGAGATAACCCATTTATCCCAACATAAAAGTGAGAATATGGATCAAACTCCACTACCGACTCTGTCCCATGGTAGTAGAAACACTCGTTTTCAACCTCATTTTCTTTCCCAAACTACAATTAATCTTCTCTTTAAGTTTTTTATTGATTGATGAAGATAACAATGAGAGATTGTAGCAGTTGTTGTTAGTTTTGTAAAAACTTGCCTTTTATTTTCAATCAAAAGCACTTTGTAACAAACTTGTAACAAATTTTTACCAAAAATTGTGTTTGGTAATTTTTTTCCAAGTGCTTTTGGAGAGAAGCACTTCCATTTTAGGCTTGCTTTTAAAAGCTACTCTACACTAGCTTTTAAAAGCTGAAAAACCAGAAGTTGTGGACCCGCATAATTTGATTTTCTATTTTAACCTTGTTATTTTATTATAAAGACAAATTATATCCTAGAATATTGTACAGTTATCATTATATTTCCAACTTCTGTTTTGTTCTCTTGTTTTCACTTTTTTTCTTTAAATTATTATTTAATTATTAAACAAAGCAAATAGTATTTATAAGAAGCAAAAAAAAATATCACAACACAGCACAACAGAAAAGTACTTTTCTAAAACTCACATCAATACCAAACTTAGGTTGGGAGTCAAGGTACAACCGATCCTAACCTATGTTGGAAGTCAAGGTAGAACCGATCCCATAGGCAAAACCGATTTCATTAAGTCACGTACACTTTAGGATTTGCGTGACTTGGATATTGGGTTTGCAAAATAGGAAAGTTCAAGATGTCGACATAATGAATAATTTGAACATGAGCTGAAATAGTTAGAGAATCTTTTTGAGTTTTTATTAAATTAATATGTTTTATTTTACCAGCAATCAAAACATATCTCTGGAAAGATATATTAGTTAATTTATCTTGCCTTGACTTTTAAATTTTTTGGTTATCTTATTTTACTAACGAGTTTTGTTCTTTTTATTTGTTCTCTTATATTGTTCAGCTATAGAAGAACTCCATACAAGAATATCTTTGGACATTAGGGATTCCAATATTCAATCGTTTTTCTTTTGTTGTTGTTGTTGTTGTTATTATGTTGATGAATATTGTAATGCTAATTATACTATATCACTTTGCATTTTATGATGAGTATGAGTTTTTAAAGATAAAGCTCACTACTGACCAGCGAGCGCAAGTTACTTTGCAGCTGATTTCAGCAATGAAAGGGTTTGAATACATCCCATCTTTCTCAGTTGTCATTAAATATCTTAATCAAAATGTCATTTGTGTTTCTTCCAAAAAGTATCCAACAAATTACAAAGACAACAGACCATTCATATAAATATTTCGTACATGTGGTATGCCAATTATGTTACATTGTCTCAATTCAAAAAGATGCCATTCACAGCCACATTTGAATGATTTCATATTTGCAAACAATACAAATTCACAATCGTCGAATAATAACAAATTGTTGCTGCAGATATACTAACATAAATTACAAACCAAGTATTCATTTTGTACAAATGGACACTTCAATACTTTTTATTGAGAAATTCAAAAAAAAAAAAAAAAAAAAAAAAAAGACAAAAGAGGTATTGCAGTTAAGAAATTTATGCATTCGAATTGTTTACCTCCAATCAATGTCTAAAATCCATAAGGTTATATGAATGACAGGCTTTTGGGGATTATAGGATTGTTTACCATGAAACCAGATCTAGATTTATTCATTCCGTAGCTCAAATTTCATTGTTATCGTTTCATCATTGAAAAACCCAGAGCATACTCTTATTTGATGTTTATCTTTTTAGTTTTGCTTCATCTTCTTTGATCGTCGGGACAGAGAGATAATAACATAGAAAATAGCATTTTGTTTTTCCCTAACTGTAGTCGATCAATAACATACTAAAAAAAAAAAAAATTGAGACATGTCAGGGCCACATCATCGGTGGGATTGATGGTGGGTTTGTTTTGGTAGGCTGAGTATAATTATTGTTTTGATAAATTCAAGCTTATCAATAAAAATTTGTGGATACTAAATTTAGTGCACCCATTACATCTAATCTTAGGTAGCATCCACATGGTTGCTTTCCCTTAAAATGAAAAATGACATACTGCAAAAGCCTAAATCTCAATGATAAAAACCAAGGAGAGAAATCTGAACTTCTTGCGGTTAAAAGTGAAGAGATTTCAAAGCTAAAATCATCATTACAATAGTACATACAGTTAAAATCCCATGATGATCCACAAAAAACTTACTGCAGCGTTCCGTGCCCCCATTTTCAGCTGGTTGAATTCCATTAAAACGAAATAATCTTTATCTAAGTATGGATCATAATACACCCTCCATTAATACATATTTTAGCACTAATTAAAACTAATCTTTCAACCGCATAGATCAGAGAAATATGTGGTATTGGTAAAAACAATGTTTTTCCATCAATGATCATGTTAATGAAAAACCCGGTTCAAATTGATCGGATCAGAAATCAATTAGAGAGATAAGTTGGAATCGGTTTTCAAATTGTTTATAAACTGATGAACTAAAACTAGATACTAGACCTATTTAGATGGAATCCGATGATCTTGGATAAAAAATCAATACACTCAATGCTACTTCAAATGAAAAATTATTTACGTATATTAACTTTACTTGAAAATATTTCTCCAATTAGATACTTATACCAATAATTGTGTTCGGTAAATTTTTGTAAATGTTTTGTCTTCAAGTTTTTCTCGAGTTAGATGAGTTGAAACAAACTTTGGATTTTCTTATCTTTTTTAAATCATGACTTAGAATGTGAATCAATTGAATTGAAAGAAAAAAGTACATTGTACCACCTGTGTTATCAAATCTAATCCATCACTCTGCTCAAGATGTTAAGAAAATGTGGTAAAAAAAGTCTTACAAGGATACCATGTAAGATTGGGTGCACCAAAGTGGTTTTTTTTAAAGCATCGCTAGGTCAAACTCACATGTTTTAGTTGATCACAACTATATCTTGATTTATATTCAATTAAGGCCAGTCTTGTACTAAGACATAAAGCATGGTAGTTGAATATCAGAATTCACCAATCGACCTTTAAGATTGAAGACTAAAGAACAACGGAGACATCTACAAGAACTTTATAAAATAAGGTATTTGAAGACTGACTATCCGATTTACTCATATTTTCTACCATTTTCTACTGAGACAATGTTGTATGAATTAAGTATATGATAAATATTGCAAAGAATAAATTTCGAGTTCAAGCTAGTACTTGATGAATTTCAAATTATAAATTCAAGCAGTGGAGAACTTATCACATAACAGTTTGAGAGAAATTTATTGTTCAACATATTATAATTCCTTAAGAATTATGATACGTCAAGTTAGTTTTTATGTTCACGAACTGATTTGGTCAGTACACGAACTTGGAACATATAAATAATAGACATGATGAATTATTATCTTATTAACCCACGTACACAAACTGATTTGGTTGGTTTGCAAACAAATTGATTTTGAGTGTTCCTGAATATTTTAAAATTCACAAGTACAAAAACTAATTTGGTCAGTACGCGAATTGATTGATTTTAAGAGGTTCCTCAAAGCTTTTTATAACTTAAGTACACGAACTGATTTGGACAGTTCGCGGACTTATGGATATGAAAAGTTTCAGAACTCCGAGGCGACAATTTGTTCACAAACTGTTTTGGATAGTTCACCTTAGTATTTTAGAGTTATCGAACCCATGATTGCTTGATAGTTCACAGACAACTTAACCATTGTTCTTGGGCTAACCGTTTGGTGCACATAGCTTATATCGATAAATATGTGGGTGGACATTCTTTTTTGTAATTCAACAAAAACTTTTCACATGCATACATGATCAATCTATACTTAGAACTTGAGTTTTCCTAGTTGCGCTAGAGTCATCCTATAAAGGCCTAGGTTTCTCCGTGAAATTGTATCATGTTACGACTTGATATCCAGTCAGACATCTTTTACTTGATATTTCTTGATATTCGAAATCTTACCTTGATCATCGTAATTCTTATATATTCTAAGGTCCGTCACTTCTGTTATACGACCATTCAAGAAGTATAGATCAGAGAATAAGATTGATAGAAATTACAAAATAGTCTTCGTCTGAGACTTTGTAATTCCACAGGTTTCATATATGTTAGATTGATCTTGTGAGGCATTGGATGTCATGAAACACCAACGACAGTCTCGACTGATTTCCTTTCATTTATCTACTTAGATGTTTCAGTTCTCTAAGTTTGAAGGTCCAAAAGTTATCCCGATACATATATATTGAAGGACTGTACCACCGAAAAGGACATTAATACTTGTACAATGTAAAATTTGGAAGGTGTTTGGATGCATTCTCATAAGTTGTTTTTCAACTTCTAGAAACGAAAAAGTCTGAAGTTAGGTCCGCAATGAAATTTAAGATTGGCTTATATACGCAAAAAAAAGACAATTCTATTGTGACGCAATTTTATTATACTTAGGACTTCTGAAATTAACTTATGTTTGTGATACACCTTAAATAAGTAAATTTCCTATTTTTAGAAGAAAAAATTTGAGAATAACTACTAACGGCGATGAAGGAAAATTGTTCTGTTTCTAACTTCTCCGGCTATTTTTTTTCATGTTTTTGTGTGGCAATGTGGCATAGAAGTTGTTTGCAAACCCTTTTTGTGGGCTTGGGTAAGAGTAATAATACTCCAAAGTCCACCCCGTTTCTGCCAAACCGCCACCAACAAAACCCCAAAACATCTTCTATAGCAGTAGTTAAACCCTAAATAAAACTTCAGCAGCAGTTCTCTGTTCCCTGTTTTATGCCCTAGACTAGATTATTATGTTCCACTGAAAAACAAACGATTATTTGATTCGATTGCTGATTAGGGTTTTGATTCAGTCATGGCTAATCAAGGAGGTAATCTCAAGTCTACCTCCATTAATGGCTGCAGAACTTATTACATCACAGGACAACGTTCAAATGCTACTTGGCTTGATCCTAAGAAAATCAGAGCTCTTCGGAAAGATACAGGTAGCTTTGAATTCTTATCTTATTTTGTAATTTGTTGTTTTTATTTAAAAAATAATAATTTATTGATTTTTTATTTGTTTGATGAATTGTGTGATTATTAGATTACCAGCAAAGAGTTGAATTAGTACAAGATTTGAGGTTTGAGACTGCAACAACAAGAATTAAAGTTAGTCCAGATGGAGATTATCTTATTGCGTCTGGTATTTATCCACCACAAGTTAAAGTATATGAGCTAAGAGAAATGGCGTTGAAGTTCGAAAGGCATTTGATTTCAGAAATTGTTGATTTTGAGGTATGATTTTATTTCTTTATCATTCACAAATTGGTCCTTTTCAGTTTATAGAAGTTTTGTTGTTTGGCGCATTACTGTGTAATGCTTTCGAGACAATGTAGAATGAATTTATGTGGTCTTCTAGTAAATTTGTAAGGAAAAAACTAGTTGAATATTGAGTTATGATGCACGAAAAGAAGTTGCTAGTTTCTCAGTTTACGTGCAACACAGCCTACTTCACAAATGGGTAGGTCGGATGTATCCGCAAAATGAAGTGCTTTCTAGAAGTTGTTTCTATTTATCTTGCGGTGTGCATCAGACCTTATGTGCATCGAGTGCGAAAGGGTGAATTTTTCTGTGTATTTCTGTCTGATCTTTATGGTCATAAAATGTTACAAAATGAAGATGTAAAAGATTTAATGGCAGCACCTAGATCATTCGCCGGCATACCCTTTAGCCACCAAGTAAAAAGGATTTGTGTAATTTCAGTAATTTGTGTTGAACGAGCGTCTTTTTAATGTTCTTCATGAATGATTCTCTGTCTTCTTGCTTCCTTTGGAGTTATTTATTTAAAAGTTTCAGCTGTACATTTTCCTAGATCCATGTTTTGCATGTCTTAGTCAGAGATTGATTGTATTAAAAGCAATAACGCTGTTGCTGCTGAAACAGATATTGTCGGATGACTATTCCAAGATGGCATTCCTATGTGCTGACCGATCGATTAACCTACATGCGAAATATGGAAGTCACTTCAGTTTGCGGGTTCCAAGGTGTCATGTCCTCCCTTTTGCAGATTTTTTTTAATCCTAACTCAGTATTAACATTAATGGTTGAACCCGTGAGCTTTCTTAACTCTTCAAAATCTTGAATAGTTTCTCTCTGTTGGCATTAATGCATTAATTGATTTGAGCAGGTAAGTTAAGTTTTGCCTACTACTAATATTGACTAGTTGTAAATAAAGGAAAAGGAAATGTAAGTTGCTAACTAGTTGAAGTATCTATTATAGGAACATCCGTTGAGAGCCTATTAGGGTCCATATGGGATTTATATGGATAATTGGGAAAGACATTATTAGAAGCACCAGTTCGTGGCACCAGGCATATATCATGTCTCGAACGCAAAACCCTAAGATGCAGCTTTTGTATCGGACTTGGGATAACTTCGTGGACGTCCTATTTAAGGGTTCACGATGAATGGTCCATCTTCTGGATCCGTTGTTCAGTATTTGAGAGCTCAATAAAAATTTCTCACCCTTCGCTAATTTCTTAGATTGAGTTCCAAATATTTCATGCACCACACACAAGATTATACCTTTAGTTTGGAAATGGGACCCAATTTCTATTGTTACTTCTGTTCATGGTTCTAAAATATTAGTTGAGGCGGACCAATTATGACTCAGAGGCATACACCTTCAACCCTGAATTCTCCTCTAAATTTTGTCATTGTTGGCTTGGAATTTCAAGTCTCCGAGTTGTTCTTAAACATGATGGGGTGTGAAGAGGTTCAACTCAAGTGCTTAATAGATATATTTCTTCTGCTAATTTGTTTTCTTATGAAATATTTGTTTTCTTTTTTTTTGTAACTTATGACATTATATTTAGTTCTCAAACATTTCAGCCATTTCTACATTTTAGCTGTTTCTTTTGTCTTAGGAGTTGAGGCATATGGCTCGCTTTTCCAAAGGAACCCTGTCCACCACATAAATGCATTTTAAAACCTCGCTTTCTTTTTTGCCAGACATTGGTTGAAAACTCGGCTGTTCGTTTATACTATTTGATCATATACTTGTCTTTTAACAGGATGGGAAGAGATTTGGCTTATGATCCCTGGTCTTGTGATTTGCTGTGTGCTGCTTCTTCCCCAGAACTATACAGAATTAACCTGGAACAGGTTTTACACCAAACTTCTTCATTATTTTAACTTCCATGGCCTGACTAATAAATGGCGTTAGGACCCAAGAGAATTATACAATTCTTTTCGGGAATTTTGGAGATGCATATCAATTAAAACCTTTTTATCTGACTGGTAATCTTCGGCTTCTTTAGCACTGACACCATCCTTGTATCTTTTTAGGGGCGTTTTCTGTCCTCACTAAGCACTCGGTCTCCAGCTCTAAACGTAGTAACTCGAAGGTAGTGGTGATGTTAATATTTTAGTAATATGGCCTTCACCAATTGTCATTTTTCTTCAAAGCCTTACTGCTGATGCAATTTTGCCTTTCTAATTCAGTAAGCTTCATGGTTTGATTGCTTGTGGAGGAGATGATGGTGCAGTAGAATGCTTTGACTTTAGAACGAAATCTTCAGTTGGTAGGATTAATTCTGCCGAACATGCTGGTGATACTAATCAGGTTTGTACCTGAATTTTCTCAACTACTGTAGGGTGTGACCAAAATACTTCTATGATTCCCTACCTGAAAATTAATGTAGTGGAGTTAGATAGCGTATACTAGTTATAATAAACACTGACCAGACACTGTTATGTACTAGTGATTGTAATGTACCTTGGAAATAAATAAATACAAAACACTTATCTTTCTGGTACAGTATAAGGTGTACAGTTTCATCCGTCGATCAGTTTCTTCATGCGGTCCGAGTTAATCTGTTTGAAATGGTCTACTAACTTTCTGGGTTGAATTTTTAGCAGGTTACTGCACTACAATTTGATGGAGATGGAGGTTATCAAATGGCTGTTGGGACCAGTGACGGGAAGGTACAACCAACATCATTCTAACAATTTTTCTTATTAAACTTCAGAAGGATATACATGCAAAATTGGTTGAAATTGGTATTTGATTATAAATATAGTTGCTAGCATACTCGTTTGTTACGTAAGAAAATAATAGGATACAGTTAATCATATTTCTTTCACAGATTCACTTATTTATACAGTGTATTCAATCAACTTCTGCAGAACCGTTATTGTGGTTATTAATGATTTGATCCAATACACAAGTAGATTAGTGCCACGTCTTTTGAATTCTAATTCCGGGATCTTATTTTTTCACAATTGTTAATTCATTCTTTTACCATCCCTCATTCCAGTGATGTTCTATTCTTGCCATTGGATGTGCAGGTATTGGTGTATGATTTGCGCTCTTCACACCCAACTAGAGTTAAGGATCATATGTGAGTAATTTTGTGGTATTGGTGTCTGGGAACTTCAGTTCATCATTATAGAGGCCTGCCATGTTTGTTAATTATCTCTTCCAATTGGCTTCATTTCGGCAGGTATGGAAGCCCTATACTAGACATTAAATGGCACCAGACCCTTAACTCGGAAGGAACAAAGTTGATCACCACGGATAGCCATATAGTTAGGATCTGGGATCCAGAGACAGTAAGTGATTTTATTTCTGAATCTTACTAAATCACATAAAAAATAACAAGATTTGACTATGTTCACAGAAACCCTTAAATAAAACCTTTTGCAATGTTGTATCTCTCTGTACTTAAGGTCGTACTTATCTCTGTCTAAATGTGGCTGATTAGGATTCCCTCTTTTTTCAGCTCATTTTGTTTCAAGCAAAACACAATGACCTCTTTAGTCTTAGTCAGCATGAAGTGCTAATCCTTGTGAATCTTAATTGGATGACTGAAAGGAGTCCCTCTATTTTGTTTCCTTCTTAAACAAAATACTATGTGTCATCTAACAATTTCTATACATCTTCCAGGGAGATAATATTACCAGCATAGAACCAACAGGTGGAACTATCAATGATATATGTGTATTCGACAAGAGTGGTCTGATGTTATTGGCTCTAGATGGTATGCAGATACCGTGTTATTTCACACCTGCCTTAGGACCTGCCCCTAAGTGGTGCTCATACCTGGAACATTTAACGGTGTGTTGCTCTCTATCTTTTATTGGTCAACTTCCAATTAATAAATATAGTCTTATCATTTTTGGTATCATTAGGTTATTTGATTCTAAATTCTCCACATTAGAAAATAAAACTTTTGTGATTGCAGGAAGAGCTAGAGGAAAATCCACAGGCGACTATATATGATGATTTTAAATTTTTGACTTCGGAAGAACTCGAGCGCTTGAACTTGACAAATTTGATTGGGACTAATCTTCTACGAGCCTATATGCATGGCTACTTTATTGATTACCGGTTATATAAAAAGGTATGAATGGTCATTAAAAGATATATCTTTTGAAACTGGGACAAGAAGATAGCTCAAGGTTATTTGGTTCTCTTGACTCCTACAATACATAAAAGATCAGCCTCTTGTGATTTGGCGTTGCTTTTGGTCTTTATGTTCATATAATCTATTATTGCAGGCTAAATCCTTGGCCAATCCTTTCGAGTATGAACAATACATAGAGGAGCATAAACAGAAGAAGTTGGAGGAACAACGTGGATCTCGGATTACAGTAAGATCTTTTAATTTTCGGAATTGTATAATTGCTACAAGCTTTTTTGTTAATTTTTTGCACTCTAGGTCCATTTGGAAGTAACTGTTTCAATTCCAATGGAGAAAATTTCATGTTTCTACAGCTGATGCCTACGATTTATCACACTTTTTTTTTCATTCTGCAGAAGAAACTACCAAGATTGCCCAAAGTGAATCCAAAACTTGCTCAGAAATTTCTTTTGGATGGAGAAGCTGAAGAAGACAACGTGGAAATGGATGATGGTGCAGATAAAAAGAAGAGAAAGAAGGGAATAGGCGCTGAGATCATGAAGGATGGTCGTTTTAATCAAATATTCGAAAATAAGGTACCTTGGCAATGAGTCCTCATGGTTTAGCCTAAATATTTATTTGTTGTTGTTTCTCATGTTTACGTGACACTCATAGACCAAGTAACAACATCAATTCCTTGGTGGTTGAACAATAGCAGTATATCCCTTTCTAGACACTTCTGCTGTCATGGGTATAAGGCGTAAGCACAGTTTGTATGCCACTACTAATACCACTACAACCTGTTAGTATACCACCTTGTATTCCATGTCTATTGACTATAGTTTGTTTATCTCACTCAGTTAGAAAAAATAAACGACTAGGCATTTATCAGTGGTGTAAATAGAATCGGCCTGTACTGTCCTAACCTTTTGTGGCACAAGTCTTTTAGAGTAACAATGGACTTGGGTGAATGTTCAGGATTTCGAAGTTGAGGAGCAATCCCAAGAGTATCTATCTCTCCATCCAATGCCTTCTAGCAAGAGGAAGCCCCAACACTTGGTCGAGGAACATTTTGTACCAGTTGATGAGGATTTGAGATCAAGTGATTCTGATTCATCAGAAGCAGCAGAGTCATCGGATGATGAGTTAAACAAAGGAAAAAGAAAGAAAGCACGGTTACCCAAGTAAGCTATTCATATATTTAAGTTCACAGCTGGTTCTGGTTTTTGGCGACAATTAATAGTTGATCTGTTTTGCTTGTAGGCTGTATGAAGCGAAGGACGAACGTCATGCAACTGCATTTGTCGATAATCGTTCACTTGCGAATGATGATATACTTCCTATTGGCGAGAGAGTAGCAGCTCTTCCAGACCATCACAGTTCACATTCTTCTAGGGATGTGAAGCTGGGACCAGGTGGGTCACGTGAAATCTCCTTCATTTCTAGAAGCTCTGCAAAGTACAAGGAAGATAAAGAGGAAGAACGAGAAGGAAAGAGAAGGGGAATCCAGTCCTTGGGTTTTCAGTCAGATAGATCAGACTCCGGAGGAAGAGGTCGGGGAGGGCGTGGTAGAGGTGGGGGCCGTGGACGTGGTGGACGTGGCAGAGGGAGAGGAGGGGGAGGAGGGTTTCGTGGAAAGAGTAGAGGCAGAGGAGGAAGGAGGGGTGGCTAACTTCGCCTCACCTCAATAATACACACCTTGTCAACTTGATTGTTCTTACTGCACTCAGTGAACCAGAGATGCAGATGAAGTGATATTCTGAATGGGAAAGTCCCTCTATTAGGTCAAATTTTATATGGTGAAGGAAAATCAGCAGGCACTTATTGAAGTTTGTAGTTGGTTTTGTTCTTATGAAATTTCTGGTGTAGCATTATTGATTTAGTATCTATATGTAAGTCAAGTTGGACGCAGTAACAAGATTTAACTACTGAAAGCTGAATCTTTAAGACAATATTCATTCTAGTATGAAATTCGCCATCTAGTTGTATTCTCAATATTCTCAAGTTTCTTAGTTTTAGGTTTTTTTAGCTTCAATTTGTATGTCACGCAGTTTAAAGAGATTGTACCCAAACTAACGCTTCTTTCACAGCTAAACATTCCCCTTCCTCTGGATCTAGTGCTTGAAGTCCATAGAATCCTTTAGCGCTCTTAGTTTTAATTTGTTGGTTTACACTTCTAGATTTATCCATCAATTCTTTGGGATTACATTATTAGGAACCTTTTGCGGAAATGGTCAAACCTGTAAATCCATGACCATCCAAGCAAAATATCCTCCAGCCGATACCCATCCTCCAACTTTTTCCCTACGGCATTACTCGAGTGGGATGATCGAACTCACTAAGTTGAACTTGTATAAGAAAATCGATATTCTAAGAACTAAGCAAAACTACGTGATAAACATTAAAACTAAGAAAAGAAGAAAACTTATACGAGCCCAACAAAATCATTTCACTTGGTTTATCAGTACATAAAAACCTAAGTATATCCAAGAACCTGTAAGCTAAATTAGGCAATAAAAACTTCTGTTGCTTACGAAATAATTTTTCCCTTCAGCACGTCTTGTTCTCAACTGCCTTGCCTTTGAACTAAAAAGTGATGGTCATCAAGGTTGTCATACAAGTCATTCCATGTTACTAAGCAGAGTGAGGTGATAATCCTACAAAATGCATAACCTAAGCTTCCAACCTTTTCCCCTTAAGCTTTGCCTCCCATCTTTGAAAAACTTGAATATGTGTTAAAAGGATTCTAGCAAGCCCTCTAGGCATAAAGTTGGAACTTCCGCAAACAAATCTCTGCCTAAGTACAACATAAATACATCCCCACTAAGCATAAATCAGCATGGAAAAACTATGAAATAGAAAAACTTATCTAAACCCAAAAACGTCAATACACTTGGTTTATCAGTCTGATCTAGCATTTCCATGCAAAAACAAGAAACAAACAAGATAGATATAAAATGTAGCCTAATTGGATCCTCTGTATTCAAAATTAAGAGGGATAGCAAAATAAAGGTTTTGTCTTAAAGTAGTAATAACAGAATTCCTGGCGTCACTCAAAGCAGAACAACGTTGCTTAACGCTTTCCACCACCACCACCAAGCTTTGCTCCCTTTGGTTGGGCACCCTTGGCCACCTTACCCTGAGTCTTCTGTGTCTTGGACATTACTTCTGCTTTTTTAGCTTTCTTCTCATCCTTGGACTTCTTAACTCTCTCCTTGACTTCACTGAAAAAACCACACAATACAAAATCAGTAAAACAGAACTACTATGTCAACAAAAATCAAGTTTCAATATCAGAGACTATGCTGATTAATTAAGAAAAGTGAAAGCAACAAAATCATACCGAAGAGCGGCTTCACGAGCTGCATCTCTGACTTCAGGTTTCTCGGCCCTTCTCTTTTGAATCACCTCCAGAGTAGCACCAACAATTGACCTAGAGTAGGGCTTCTTGGTAACACGACGCCTCTTCTTTACTGCCTCTGCAGCGATGTCCTGCAAGCAATAAAAAAAAGGATATCAGTCACACAAAACTCCATACTTCACACACAACAAAATGTACTTGATCATACGTTAAGCTTCCACGATTGTTCATATCCATGGCACAAAATTTATAAAACGAAAGGAGAACCCCAGACAATTACCTTCTTGTGTTGCTTCCTGTACATGGCTGTCCATGTAAGCTTTGAGGGCTTCAACTTGTTGTGGAAATACCTCTTACATTTTGAGTTAACAAAAAGGAACACCTACCACGCAACAAAACCACAACAAACTCATCAATCAAAAGGACCATTACAGGAAAAAACTTGACAATCCAGTTGCAACAGATAACAACTAATGTAATACATCATACACAAATTAATTACCTGAGAATCACTCCTGATAAATCTAATACCTCTGCCAGGGTAAATCTTTGCACCACTGAATCGACAAAGTTCAGTCCTGTACATCCACAACAATAAAAATATCAACACCAACTTCACCAACCGAAAACCCTTAGTTTTATCAATCAAAATAGCAGATTTAAACAGTACTGTAAGCCATCGTAAATCAATCAATAAAGCCTATCTGCATCTATTACTCAACAACCCTAACCCTAATCATAGACTGACCTTCAAAAATCAAGCATATCCACATCTATCAATCTAAACATAGACTAACCTTCAAAAACAATATACAACAATCCCTAGACAGATTACAGACTTTCATTTGAGATTAGATAACAAGTTCTACACAGATTAAGACTTCTACAGTTTCGTTTGAGATCGAGATAAAAAGTAATATAGAAAGATAAACCCTAAAATGATTTGCGAGAAGAAAACAAAGACTAACAATCTGAACAGTGAGATCTAGCAGTAATATTAATGGAGAAGAAATCAATAGAGAATGATGAAGAAATCTTACTTGAGAACCATGGCTGCTGTTGCTCCGCTTCTTCACGAAAACCCTAAAACTAGTCTCTCTCTCTCTCTCTCCGATCAAGGGGCTAATAAGAGGATTGGAAAAAGAAAGAGAACCTCTTTATAAACTCCAACCCTAAGTTGTTTAGCACCGGTTTTGTTTTTTTCTTGGTCGTGGAACCGATAGAATAGAACCCAAGTGGCACGGCCACTCCCAAACCAAGCCAATCTATTCTTTAAAGTAGTAAATAGCCAAGCACAATGGCGTTTTTTTTTTCTTCATAAAACAAGAGGAAGAAACCCTCTAACATTACATATTTAGAGTTCTAACCATAATCGGAACAGGATTCGACCATGATATATTTTCATTAAAATACCGGGAATTGAAAAAGTTTAGAAGATGGCCTAAGTTTTCTCCGTTCCAGCAATTTTGGAGTTTAATGATATTACAGTAGGCTGCTGTGTTAGCTGCCCACATTACACCAAATCTAGAGGTTAACAAAAGTTCTGAAATTTTAAAATTAATAACATCCAAGTTGCTTCTTTGGAAGTCATTACTAATGTTATATCTAAGTTTTCTGGCTTCAACGTACATTCCTTTGAGCAGCATCAAAGTAGGCATTGAATCACTGTGGAAAGCTACTTCATGACCACTCCACTTTGTTGCCCAGTGGAAAGATGTTTCTGCTCCTCTTCTTTCTAACTCCTCTCTAGTTTTGCAGTTGAAGGTAGTACCCCTGACTTCAATGGTGAAACCCGCATAGTCAGTGAGAGTTATGCCAATACCAGAAAAGGAGGTAGGATTAATCATTGTTAAAGATATGCTGAAAGTGTAAACCAATTTTGTTTCAATTTTCCTGTTGTCGGAAGTGCAAATGTTAAGACAGTCGTCTTTCATTGGATTGTAATACAATGTTTGGGTTATATTGTAGTTTGGGGCAGCAATACTAGAAATACTATTTATGAATTTGACTATCTTGTGCGCTGTGTCCGCACTGTTTTGTTTTTCCTTTCTGAAAACCCAATCACATCCAGATGTGCCAGGTAATGATGCTGCAAAATTCAGGCCAATTAAGTACAAAACCATTTCTATCAGTATTTGAGAACCAAGTATTTAACCAATCATGAAAAGTAGTACTATTTTCAATCACGTAATCCATACTAAAGTTTGAGTGCATCCAAACCTGTTTGGCAAAGTTGCAAGATAGAAAAAGATGGGTTAGGGATTCCTCACCGTCGTTGCAAAGAGTACAGGTAGTGTTTATATGTTGAATAACTGCAGCTACCCGAACACTATTAGGAAGGATAGCATTTGCAGCTTTCCAAACGAACGTCTTAACAGAGGGTGGGACTTTCAGGTTCCAAATTTGGCTCCAGTCTTTGTTATTATCCCCCGTAGAATTGATTTTGTTATACAAAGATTTTACCGTATAGTTACTTTTTGAGTTTAGGGCCCAAACGGCAGTATCTTCATCTTGAATAGAAAGGTTAATTTTGAGAATAAAGTTTATAGTATTTTGGTCAAAACATTTTCTCAGGTTATTCATGTCCCAAGTTTTCCTGTCAGTAATCAATTGGCTCACCAGAGTTATATCCTCAACTCCCCTACTAGGTTTTTGTATTGGAGGTTTGATTTCTGGTATCCAATGGTCGTTCCAGGCATTAATCCTAGTACCTGTGCCTACCTTCCAGAAGCAAAACTTCTGAATTTGTTACACTCCATTAAGGATACCTTTCCAAACCCAGCTGTCTCGCTGTTTTGGTTTAGTTTTCATATGGAGAATATCAGTATCCGGATAGTATTTAGACTTTAGCAGTTTAGAACAAAGAGAGTCTGGATTTTCCTTTAGCCTCCAGCCCATTTTTGCTAACATTGCAAGATTTAAATTTTCCAGATTTTGAAATCCCATTCCTCCCTCGGATAATGACTTACAAATAGACTCCCAAACTTTTAAATACACCCCTTTTTTTCCTTGATCATTTTTACCTTTTTCTTTCTTTCCCCACCCAAAATCTCTTTGTATGTTGCTTAGTTTTTTACAAATTTTCTTAGGAATTTTAAAACAATTCATTTGGTAAACAGCTAGCGAGGAGGTAACAGTTTTTATCGTAACAGATTTACCAGCTGTGTTAAGGTCTATACCATTCCACCCTACCAACCTTTTAGTCATTATTTCAACTAATGGTTCAAAACTTTTTATCTTTGATCTATTAGTAAAAAGAGGGGCTCCTAGATATCTATCATCTAGGGGGATGACTTTCACTCCTAAGATCTGTTGTATCTCAATCATCAAAGCAGGGTCCGTTTTAGGACTTAAAAAAACACCCGACTTACTAAGATTTATTAATTGCCCCGAAGCCTGACCAAAATCAGAGAACATTTTTACTAAATTAATACTTGTTGTTCTGTTAGCCTCACAAAATATTAGACAGTCGTCAGCAAACAACAGGTGACTAACTGACAGAGCATGTCTACAAATTTTAATTCCTTTTAAAAGACCGATCGATTCAGCATGAATAATGGTTCTAGAAAGGGCTTCAATACAAAACAGAAAAAGGTAGGGGAAATAGGATCCCCCTGCCGCAGACCTCTAGAGGGTTTACAAAATTCAATTGGAGAACCGTTAAGCAGAACTGCCAGAGAAGTAGACGATATACATTGAAACATTAAGTTGCACCAAAATTCAGAGAAGCCCATTTTTTGCATAATGGCAATGAGAAATTTCCATTCTACTCTGTCGAAAGCTTTCGACATATCAATTTTTAGACCCATTAGATAATTTTCCCCTTTTTTACTTCTCATAGTGTGAATTAGTTCGTGCGCAATTGTTATATTGTCTGAAATTTGTCTCCCTGGAATGAATGTCGATTGAAAAGGGGAAATAATCTTACTGAGCATTCCTTTCATTCTATTTGCCATCAGTTTAGAGATGAATTTGTAAGTAGTATTACCTAGGGCTATTGGTCTGAATTCAGCTGGAGTTGTGGGATTTAAAGTTTTAGGAATAAGGGAGATAAAAGTTGCATTAATTTCCTTTAACATATGGCCAGTTCTAAAAAAAAGCTTGATCATTTTTGTTAGGTCTTCTCCTATGATATCCCAATTTTGTTGAAAAAAGACTGGAGGAAAACCATCTGGACCTGGGCTAGTGTTCGGTTCCATACTGAAGAGCGTTTTTGTAATCTCTTCTATAGTAGGAATTTATTGTAGTATTTCATTGTCTCTTGCAATTATACATTCAGGGATTAGAGCTATCATGTGTCTGTCTATGTTAGGATTAATAGTAGTCACGATTTCCTCAAAGTGAGTTGAGATACAGTCAGCAATATCCTTTCTGCTATTGAGCCAATCCCCATTTTCATTTTTCAGAGTTTCAATTCTATTTCGTCGGAATCTTTGCCTTGCTTTACTATGGAAATATTTCGTATTTCTGTCGCCTAAGGCTAGATTTTGGTCTCTACTTTTATCCTTCCAGAATTTTTCAAGTATATTATACCAACTTTTGAGCTCAGTATTTAGATTTGACAAATCAGAAGCTTTCTAGATAATTTGGTCTTCTATTGGTTTCGTCTAGCTTTTTCTTAGTGGATTTTATGTTTGTTCTGATGTTACCAAAGGTATTTTTATTCCATGGTTTAAGAATATATTTCACATTTTTCAGTTTTTTAACAAAGCTAAAAGCATGCGAACCTTGGACATTAGTGTTCCAACAATCAAGAATAAGAGGTTTACATTCCTCATGTTTCATCCAATCTCAAAAATATTTAAAAGGAGTTGGTCCATCATTCCATATATTGTGAGTATTTAAGTAAATTGGCACATGGTCTGATATTAGAGGGTTCATATGTCTAATGCTAGAGTTAGGGAAATTTAGATTCCACTCATTATTCGTCAGAGCCCTGTCCAACCTTTCTTCAGTGAAGACCTAGTCTATGGTTGTTCCAAGTATGAGTATAGCCAGTGAAACCTAGGTCTAGAAGACCACAATTGTTTATAATGTTTTTAAACAGACTCGCTTCACCTTGGTTGAAAGGGTGCGAGCTATTTTCTCATGTTCATGAAGAACCACATTACAGTCTCCAATTATGATCCAGGGGTAGGAGACTGCAGTTGACATTTGCTTTATAATACTCCAGGATTCTTCCTTAAGGGGAGTATACAGACTGTCGTAGAAACATGTTAGAATCCAATTTATGTTATTATTAGTATTAATTATTTCGAAATTTATATGATTTTGAGCGTAATCGAGAATGTTTATATTCAAAGTTTTTTTCCAAATTAAACAAAGACCACCAGCAATACCTCTTGGTGGAACTAGCCAGAAATTGAAAACATTTACTCTTCGCAATATGGTTTTCATTTCGCTATTTTGTTGTTTAGTTTCAGATAAGAAAACTAAGTCCGGATTTTCTTTGTTTAAAAAGTTAGTTAGGCTGTTTATAGTAGGTATATTTCCTAAGCCTTGACAATTCCAAGCAATCATTTTGACAAATTTCCAAAAGTATGACACTACAGGATACTCTAGATCATGTAAGACAAACCCATTACATTCAAACACAGTCAAGACTATCATATAATACAAGCAAGAAGATTGAAGATTATGTTTCATTCGTGGACTAGTTTTTGTGTATATGCTTTTGGGGATATTTAAGGGAAAAGTTAAACTAGAGATGCAAAACCACAGAAATTCAGGCACGATAATAGTATTGAATTGAAATTCATTTAGACTAGAGTAAGTTTCAGGTTTATTATGGTTTCTCAGTCCCTGACAATTCCAAGCAATTATCTTAACAAACTGCCAAAAGTATGAAACATTTGGGAAAACTAGTTTTTCTAAATTATGGTTACTGTGATTTTGACTACCATAAATAGCATACCCTATGAATAAACAAGCATTGTTAACATATCTTAGAGCATAAATACTAGATAACAGTATAGATGAGTATATGTGAAATAAGTAAACCAAAAGACACATAATACTGCAAGTTAAAACATTACCAAATACGGGCATCATTCTGGTTTGATAATTTTGCACATAAAAAAGTATGCAATTCAGTATAACACTGGTGATTTGTTTTCTATCCTGGTTTGAAAGTTTGGAAATGTTCCTATTTATCATGTAGCTAAGATAAAAATTATAAGTATTTTGGTTTAGGCTTACCTCACTTGCGCTTTTCTGATTTTTATCATTAATAACAGAACCCTTTCAAACAAAACCCTTTATAGTCTGAGTACCTTCCCATGTTGATTGATTCATCAATTTTTTGTTGGCGATGTAGTCCCTTTGGCCCATGGTATCATCTGGATTAGCTTGAACTTTTACCAGATCCATCTAGATCAACTCAATTGCGTTTGTTTCCATCTTCACTGATGCCACCCCTTCTTTTGCTTCCACTGGTGCTTGAGGATTCTCCCCTGGCTGTTCTACTGATGTGTTTCCTCTTACAGAGATTTTTCTTGCTTATGCATGCTCATTTATTTCTTGTGGTATTGAATTGTTTTCCTTACCCTTCTTCGTATTCTTGTAATATGAACTTTCTTTCCCTTTCATCTTCATAAAATCTATCTTCATCTTTTTAAATTCCTTAATTACTTCCCTTTCTCTTGCTCTGGATTGTTTCCTTTTCCAGATTACTGATCTCAATTTTTCCTTCTTAATTGAATTCTCATGATGAAACACAGTTGAGGAGACTTGAATTGAAATACGAGTTGGGACCGCTTAATTATGACCGACAGGGAGAAGACTTTGAAAAGAGAAGATTGGTAAGACATCTCCCAAAAAAATTAGGGGTTCGTATCTATTTTGAATTCCCTTTTTGATCTTCTTTTCTACTTTGGTTCCTCGATTAGGGATTTGGTATTGTTTAGTTTGGGAATTTTTCTCTATCTCAATCACGGGTGGGTAATTCCACTGGTGGTATAGATGCAATCTGATGGTCCGATTTTGCGACACGTATCCTCTAGGATGCGTCGGGAGGGATTTGCTCAGATGAAACATTGACCTTCTAAATTCTAAGCGACACCTTCTAAGGAAGACACGCCTGAGGGAACTATAGTAAATTCGAGTTAATGGTGATCTATACTGATTCTATAGATGAAGAAAATTGAAAGAAAAGGAAATTTGCAGAGAAAGAAAGGGAATCAAGAATTCAGATTCAATAGAGACGCTGCAAGAAAATGATGGATTAGTACAATCAAAGGTTATCCGAGTATCAAAATAAAGGAGCAATATGTGTCAAACTTAATTTAAAGAAAACAATTATAGAGAAATTAGGTAGATTAAATCAATAAGGGTGAAAGGAAATAGAAGGAATGAGAGAGGCAGGTGCCGAGAGTGGTGATGATCAACTGGTGCCAGAGATTGCTTCTTGAAAATCGAAACTTTGTGTCTTAAGTAGCTGATGTATCAAGAATAAATGGAGCCTTAGTGTCTTAGAAACGATGTATCTTGGTGTCTTAGTATCAACGGTGGCTTAGAGGCTTAAAACCTTTGGAACTTTGTATCTATTGTCTCACTTATGTCTTCGTAGCAATGGAGTTTCAGTAACCTGCAAACTTGGAAGCTTTGAAACTTAATAAATAAGCATCAAAATTAATTATAAAGATTTGAAACTTGAAGGTTTCAAGGATATAAAAGAGATCAGAGAAGACTTAGGTAGAACAGGATCAAATCATAATCGATTTCTATGAACTCCGACTAAGATCCGGTAACAAGATGCCGTTAAAGAATAGTAACGGACAAATAACGGTAATAAATGGTCAAAATTCAGCTAAACATTATTTTTCAAACAAAATTTAGAAAAGAGAAGAGAGACGAGAGCTCCACAAAAGACCAATCGTGCAGCATCAATAATCTAAAGTTCCAAGCACAATGGTGTTGGATATCGCTTTGCTACATCTTAATTTTAATGTGATGAATTTTTTTGGCTACTTTAAAGAGTCAATCAGATCTGATATACTCCTTTTAGCTAAAAGCAATCACATGAAAACCCAATTTTTGTTTGAAAAGTTACTTTATAAAAACTCAGTTTTCGTATGATTGTGAACAAATACTTAGTTTCCGTTTCCAAATTTTAATTTTTGCTCCTAATTTTTTACTTTTAACTCGTTTATTTTACTATTTTTTTTCCTCTTAAATATCTCCATTTTTTTCACTTAAAACTTTTTTTACCCATAAATAATGCTAGATAGTAACCCGTGCTTCGCACCAGGTTGTAATATTATTTTGTGCTTGTGCATTTTTAATATGTTGACATTGTTACACCTGCACCTCATACATTTTTACATTGTTATTTATTTTTCTAAAAAAAAATTAATTTTATTATATATATAAGACGTAAAATGACTCTAATAAAAAAATTACTGAGTTGAACAACACAAAATCGAGACACATCAATCAGTATATTTACAAAATGGTTTCAAGAATCAAAGGTTTCACAGACACATAATAATTGAATCAGTGATTGGAATACATTATAGACACCTGCATAAGCCATTTTACCCTTTTCGTCAAAAATTATATGGAGTTTTTCTCTCATTTTGATGCCACAACCAAACTCCAGTCATAAGACATCAAGCGAAATGAGCAGAATTTGTTATTCCCTTCCTAGCAAGCACGTCACGGGATAGTACTACTGCCACACTTTGAAACAAATAAAACATCAACAATGAAAGGGATTTCTAGGTGTGAGAGGGAAAGCACATGAACTCCTATCTCTTCTGCTTCAATTACCGCGTCAAGTTTAGAGGACTTTTTTGTGCAAAAAATGCGTCTTAGATACAGTTCTGGGCACATTACCAATGAATACCTACACAGAAATCTCAATCCCTGTATTATTTTTTCTAATCTAATTCAAGAAGAGAAATTTGCATTACAACTGATTGCTAACCTCTTGACATCGTTCCTCAACGGATGATTCAATTGCTTGAGATGTTGCTTGTCCATCAACAAACCATTGAACCCGTCTTCGATCAAGCCCTTAGTGGAGCTAATTAAAGAACCAAAACGATGAGGATGGCACCAACCTTCCAGAGGCCTTAACCCTCATCATTAACAGCTGCAAACCAATCTCTAACATTAGTATTTTGTTTTTAGCTCTTAAGTTTATGCTCCAACTACTGCAAGATACCTGTTCAATGAGATCACCAAGTGTTTGTCAATCTCTTGCATGGCTAAATTCTTCTCTAAAATTCAACATGTTTAAACAAAGGTCGGCTATTTATTTAGCTAGTGAAGGAAGTCTCAGCTGGAAACACCACAAACATGATGACTGAACAGATAACTTTTCTGGGTACCAAGTCAAAATAGTAACGCGGAGTAATAATAATGACTCGCAAAAGCAACATAACTCATTTTTTTCTAATATACATATAATTAATAAACTACACGTGGAATTCACAAGTTATATATCCTAGAAAAGCTTTCAAAGAGATTTGTATAACAAGTATAAATAACAGTGTTAAATCATATTTGTTCAGACTAAATGTTACAGAGATGCTCTTTGTTCTTTTTATGGGATAGCTGATGAGACTTTGTCACTGTACACTCTCAAGAGCAGTCTGGCTTGGTAGCTTCCCTCAAGTCTTTTCAATTTTTGCTCATTTTTATAGTATGCTGGATTGGTTGTTAAGCTGGCTTGATAATAAACATTCATCCGAGTCTCTTTGTGATCATAAAAAATATGTAACTTTAATTTGGCAGATATGGAAAGCGCGTTGTAAATCCAATATTGAAAATATGAAAGAATATTTTATGAATGTTATATAAAAAGCAAGAACCAGATACAGTCTCTTTTACAAACTTGGTCTTTGTTTCAGACTCTTAAAAAGCATTATGTTAGCATAAAATCCGCCCAGCTACCTTATTGATTGACCAAAGAGTTTATAAATAATAATGTTGATTGTGATTATATGTTCATGGATGCTTCATTGATGCTCAAATATGAAATTGCAGGGTATGGAATCATCAGGTAAATAGCAAATGGACAATTTCGAGCAACAAGATGTTGGACAATATATGTAAATTCATTAATTGAAGCAGAAGTACAGGCCATGCTCTCAGAAATAAATTGGGCTACAATGTTGAAGCTGGAAAAAATTATCTTCGTATCTGATGACCTTAACTTATAGTTCATGCGTTAAAATGAAGTTCCTTCAACTATGCATTGGACATAATTTTATCTTGTGAAATGACTGTAAAGACGGATTAATTTCTCTCGTAAAATCAATGTGTATGCTTGTAAATAGGAAATGTAATCAGCGAGCGAATACTTTAGCAAAACATGCTAGAAAAACTCATGTAAAAGGGATTAGGCACAATTTCCTTCTGATGTTGTTCTAGAGGTACATGTCTCCTTTTTTGTGTGTGTAATATTTGTGGTGTTTTAATAAATCTGCTTTTCTTCAAAAAAAAAATTATTAAATGAAAATATTGAAAATTAATTTATTTCTTCTATAACATATAAATACAATTTGTCCATTGTTTTTTGGGTGCATAACAATATATGTCCAGTTTTCACCGGATGTATACACACCATGTATCCATTTTTCGATGCATATATATCATGTGTCGGCCATCAGACGGTACACACATATCATGTTTAAAAAAAAATGCAAAAATTCATCTTTTTGGATGCATACGTAGCATGAAGCCATTTTTTCAGTCAAAAGGAAAATAATCCTATATAGTTAAAAGTGAAGTGAACATTTAAGTATTGGAATAGAACTATAAACACTAAAATAATCGTCTTTTTATGCAAATAAACGTGTAGTGACAGAGAAAGAGCATTGAATATAAAAAACAGACATGGCACACAATTTTTAGACTCCAACAAGCTTGTTCATATCTTATACCACAAAAGAGAAATATTTCGAGTTTTCGTGAATAAAAACCACTTTTGAAAAGATTTTTAGGGAAAAAACATGATGAATGGATTTTGAGCTATATAAATAAACACCACTAAGATATGATATGATAAAAACCGATAAAAAGAGAATTTTGGGATTTGGATAATTTCTCAAGAGATATTTAGGGAATAAAAAATATAATTTGATATCTAACGATATTTGTGGAATGAAATGTGTTTTTCAAAAATATTCGGCATTGAATATGATGAATTGGAATCATAAACGACTGAGTTTGCATACTATATCTTTAAACGGAGAGTTACAAAAATGCAGTGAAGCAAATAGTGAAAATCCATTAAGACCTGTATATACTACCATGAAGATTTAGTAAGGTTTGGATAGAAATATAAAATCAGAAAACAAAGTTAACTGATGGTGTGATGAGATACTGATAGCATACACATGTTAAACTCTATGTTCGGTACCCATAAATAATGAGAAGAAACTCATGACGTTGATAGAGAACAATAAAACAGAAGACAGAAATTTCTAAAATCAAATCTATTTTCGGAATAAAACTGAATGTTCATGACCAAAAAGAACAAAAAGTTAAGACATAATAACGTATCTTTGATGCATAACAAAGATGCACGAAAATATCGATTTAGTTGACAGTATGATGATCAACTAAATTTTTGAGGAATATTAGCTCATAAAATATTAGAGCAAGATGTGAATAATAAGATCTGAAAGTAGATATAATTGAACATTTGAACAACTAAAGTTTATTGAGCACATGGGACAAAGAATTAATGTGATTCGGTCATTATCGACCTACGTCCACAAACAAACTCCAAATGGCGAAACTATTACTGATCTCCAGAGTTTGATTATTCTGGGATAAGAATACATTTACATAATGCACTCATAATATTTATAGAGTGATAAGAGATAGACTACTAGACTAACATTCTTTATCTGATAGTTATCTAATAGAACTACATTTACATGATAACCATATCTATAAATCTAATTAGAAAAAGATTACACAACATCTTTGACTTCTTTTCCAGTACGTGTATTCCTTGACTCCATGGTTCTCTCGGTTCTTAATTTCATAATAGCCTCAACTATTCATTACACGTTTTATACTTTAATTAATAACAAGAAAGGTCTATATTATCTTTTAAGAGCTCGATTCCAAAAATCTTGAAGATTTGCTACACTTTAGATCATACCGTCTTCTGTGATTGGTTTAAGAATTTCAATTTGAAAGATAAAGAAGTTCTCACTGATTGGATGTTTATCCAGTAACTGAGACAATCGAGTTCTACAGGTTCTTGTTTCAAGATTTTTGTGTAGTGATAAGGAATCACTCCAAAAATCTATGATTATCTTTTTGAATATGACATAAAGTTTGTATCTTACAAATCAACAAGAGAGTTGAATCAATATATTCAACGTGATTTTGACAAAAGACGAGTGATCAGTTATAGGACAATATCAAATATGGAAAAGATCAAGAAAATTAGCAGCGAAATTGGGGAGTTATTAGATAGCTAAGTGAGGTTAAATGCGGCAAAGCTAGACCCAGTTACTAAGAGTTCTGTTATGATTTCTCTTTTGAGGATGATGAATAGTCGTTGAAGTCAAGAGTTTGTTTGTCGCTTGATTTGGTTTTCTTCTTTAAGAGATATGGCGGTGGTATTATGTTGGATTTCTTGGGAAAACAGAGAGGAGAGAAATATAACTACCTTGCTTAACATTCTGATACATTTTTCATAAATCAAAAACAGGCTTGAATATGCTTTACAATTAACCGAAACTCTCAACCATTATTGGCCCACTCACAACTATTTCACTAACACAAGTTCCTAATTAATAGGATTTGATCCCTCATTTCTAACAAAGACATTTAATTCCCTTGATACTAGGTCATATCACACGTTTTCTAATCAATTAACAAATAACACAAATACAAATTAAATATTAAACCGTGTTTGGATTACTAATTCCCTTAATTCAAACACGTTTAATTATGTGTGATTTATGTCACTGCATCATTATCAAAAACATCATCTTCATAAGTTTCAGCAACATATTGATTGTCACCATCGTCATCATAGTGATCACCGATCTTCATCATGAACATCATCATCATCTTAATGATTATCGTCGTCACGGTCTTCATCTTAATGATCGTGTTTATCATATCATTATCTTTAACGTTGTAAGCCGATCAGCATCCCACATAATTTCGACTAACATAATATTTTAAACAAAATCTTAGAATCATATGTGCATATTTTGAACAAAAAGTCTTCACCAAAAGTTTTTTCATGACAAATTTTTTACCAACAAAAACTGCAATTAAATATGTTTTTTCAAAATAAAATTTCTTTCTAATTTTTTTGTTCAATGGAAACCTTGTTTTCCAATGACCCAATTAGTAGGGTTTTTTTAATCACACTTTTTCATCTCGTAGTTAAAAACCCCTATTTTCCAACCTTTTCTTCATCAACTAGAATCCTTGTTTTCTAACCTCAATTTTTTTTTCTTTCTGAAATCCTTGTTTTCCAAATACACACAATCTTTCTTTTCAATTTTTTCACCAATTTATTTTTCAATTGTAGGATTTGAGAACATAAAATAATGCAAAGAATAACCGAATATTACAACCTAAAAAAACTTAATTAAAATTTTTCCTTCTCTCCAATTTTTTCTTATCAAAAAATCTTATTCATCATAAACTTTTGCAACTTCTCAAAATTTTCACTCAAAAAAAAAAAAAAAAAAAAAAAAAAATCGCCATTTCTCGGGGATCACCTGGCTCTAAATGCCAAATGTTGGATTTTTTGGGAAAACTGAATGGAGAGAGATACGACTACGTTGCTTACAATTAACCAAAACTCTCAATTACTATTGGCCCGCTCACAATAATTTTCTATCTTTTAGCCACTATTTCACTAACATAAATTCCTAATTAGTACTCCCTCAGTCCAAGTTATATAGGCGGAAAATACAAATATCGTAGATTAAGAAAAAAAAATAGTTTTACCCCTTATTATATTCCCAATGCTGGAAACATAATTATGGTGATATTAATAAGGGCATATATTCCAAAATAGCCCTTATTAAGCCTACTCCCTCCGTTCAAGGAAGAAGATAAGTTACATAGGCGGAAGATGAGGCATGTTAATGGGAGGGAAAGAACGGATTTGAGGAGGGAACTAAAACTTTTGAGGAGGGATTGACTCTTTTAAAAAGATGATAAAATGTCTATAATATCCTTAATCATAATTAGGTTTACAAACCAAACAAGACCCAACTAATAATGAAATAAACTTCGTCTTCTTCCTCTTATATATTGACCATTGTTACAAATCTACACAATACGCGCCTCTATGTTTCCTGTTCGTGATCAAATGATCCCTAACAGATAGACGAGGAGCAAGGAGTGATCATTGAGAAATAAGAATTAATGGTCCCTGAAAAGACGAGGGTACCCAAATACACCACAATTTTTAATTTATCCACCTATAACTCCTCTTATCGAAAGTGATTGTTTATGGACAAAGTCGAGACAATACTACAAATCGGTATTCACACTTTGTGTGATTGTCTATGGATACGAGATCGAGACAATACGACAACCAAAGTGTGATTACTTGATAATAGGTTCGGACTTAACCAAACTTTATAGGATCACTATCAAGTAAAGCGGAGTTAACGTTTGTGTAATTTACTTTAAATTTTAATAACAACAAATATAATTGCGGAAAGGAAAAGTAAATTGACACAACAAGATTTTGTTAACGAGGAAACTGCAAATGCAGAAAACCCCCGGGACCAAGTCCAGAATTGAATACTCTTGGAATTAAGCCACTATACAAAATCTAAACCAACTTAGGATAGTTGAGACCAAGCAACCCTAGTTCACTCAGTTTCCTCAGTATCCCTGCGCTTCCGACTTCGATGAGTGCACGCACTGGAACAATTCCTTTGGATCGTATTCCAAACAGTAAAGGAACAACAAATCTGTTTGGTAAAAACTTTATTGATTCTTTAAGATAAGATATCTCAAGTCATATGCAAAGGATCTTCCATTTAAGCTAATAAACTCCTTTGCCTGGTTAGGTCAATCTACCTAATTACTACCGAAGTAGCCAAGTTTAGATTCGCACTCAATCAATATAGATTCCAACAAGAAACTATATAGTGATGCCGGTCTCACGCAACTAATCAATCGAATACATCCGATTCTAGTTGGATCCCAGCCGATCAAGGTTTGTGCAATACAAAGATATGGGAAACCAATAAGAAATCTTCTTCGTCTTCAAATCTTCTTTACTCTTCAATTAAAACCTGCACAACACCACTTGAATCTCTTGTGATCAATCACGCACAGAACGGAGTCTGTTAACAATGGATTATCACAAGATGTCTTTAGATCTACAAACAGTTTTAAAGATCTCGTCGATACTTCGATTTAGTTTGAGTGAATCTTATATCAGAAGAGAAGATTCTCAAGAATAAACAAACTAGGTGCAATCAAAGTTTCAACACCCGTTAGTCAATCAAATCAATCAAAAACTAATAACACTACAATCATCTAGTTTCCCACCAACGGTACTCGTAAAGCTTCTTGATCCCACAAAAGTCTTTAAATGAGAAGTCATAAGAGTACTTTCCTCTCCAATTAGACGGCTCCACCAGAAACAACAAAAAGATAAAGTTTGGCTGGCTCTTAGGATAGTTTGCTAGAAATGCAAACTTATGTATTTATAGACCAAGGATGTTTGGACACCAAGGAATTTCAAAAACCGAAAGTATTCTCAAGATATGCAATAAATGCCCATCTGGTTTTCATAATCCCAGTAAATGCTTTGTCCAATATTTTCCGAAATCTCTCAATAGAAAATCTCCAATTAGTAAATGCACATTACTAATTTTTATTCTCTAGAGATATGCATTTAATTTCTGGTAATTAAAGCATATAAACTAACAACCTTAATTAAAAGATTCTTAATTTATTTCGGAACGTGATCTCCTTGAGTACTAAGGAATATCTTTGAACAATAAAAGATAAGAGTTATTGTTCGTGTTCAAAGTATGTTGACATCTTTTCTTTGTAAATCTTCTTTCATATTTACAATCTTGGAATGGATTATACCACACTTCCAAACAAGTTTAGAATTGGTTCGTCTGTATTCTAAGTCAACTATGTAAATGATCAAATATCAAATCACATCCATGGGTTCAATCGGTTCTAGCAATCACTGGGATCGGTTATACCCTAATATGGAAGCACTTGTGATCGGTCACACAAGTTACCAGGACCGGTTACATCAGTTACCAGGATCGGTTACATCAATTACCAGGACCGGTTACCATATACACATGGTATTGCTTGTGATCGGTCACACCAGTCACTAGGATCGGTTACACCAATTTAGTAGGACCGTTACACCAATTACAAGGATCGATTACACAACTCTATTGTGATCGGTCACACCAATTACTAGGATCGGTCACACCTGTTAGAGCACTGCTCGGTCGAACTCGCAAGCGTTGTTATCTCAAGCTTGTTGTCAAGTTTAGTTGCCAAAACTATAAATCTTGATTTCTAGTCTACTTATAGCTAAGTCTCGGACTAGGATAGAAAGTGTAGTTGAGCTCTTGCCTCCACGGTGTTTATCATGCAAAGACGAAGAACTACTCAAGGAACTGGTGGATCTTCATCGACAAAAAGGTATGTGGAGACTTGAACTTATCTATCACTCAAAAGTCTATCTACTCTATCTCCTATCTTGAGACAAAAGTCGTATTGCTATATAGACTTCGATTATACACATTTGCTATTTCGAGCCGAGTTTATCTCGCTTATATATTTCTCGAATTCATCTTTACAAGTGACGAAAGTCATGTTGATTATTTCAATATCTTGAAAATCGCTTTGATGAAAAATAGTGTGTGAATAACCTCTATTTAGCATCCTCTAAGAATGTTTCAATGATTGAAATGAGAGTTTAGAATGTATAACCTTGAATGGATATAAATATTGTATGTGAACTCATACTTGTGTAAGTCCAAATCCTTGAACCAAAGTATGCGTACTTTGCTGGGATGTCCGGAAGCTAAGTCCGCGTACTGCCGTAAGTTCACATCCCGTGAATTTTTGCTGGAGTTTGTAAATTGAAAACAAGCTCAATCCGGGTACTTAAGTATGCGTACAAGTATGCATACTTTAGTGGGTTTTTTTCTTCTAAAAACGGCTTATTCGTGAACTAAAACATATATAAACTAAGGAATGCAATCTTTGCAAACCGTGGCTATAATGTTCATGAATCGATTCGAGTGAATCAAAATTGTTTTTGTTTCGATTGTGTCTTATATACTTCTATGATATCTAAGAAATCTAACAACTCTCTAACTAGTTCTTTTGGGTCATTTGAACTAGTTATGGTGAAGATGAATAAGGTTGATATGAAAGTGCTCATATGGCTAACCATTGGTTAACTACTGTTGAGCCTACTAGGTGTACACGTTTAGGTACGGTTACTCAAACCTAAATGAAGTTACATTTCATTTGTGTATAACAAGCTAAGTTCGATCTAACGGTTGAAAGATATTAGCTTGAATCTAATCAGGTTTTCATCTAACGGTGAATATTGAATGTTTTGTTACCAATGTATCTTAGATTGCAAACCCTGATTTGGAGACTATACAAAGGAGAACTCTACAACTGGGAAACCTAATCCCCACACCTCCTGTGTGATACTAGTTGTCTAAGCTAGAGTCGATTCTCCTTTAACCTTAGGTTTCTACCGAGACTCTGTAGGTTAACGACTTAAAGAGTTCATTGGGATTGTGAAGCCAGACCCAACTATTTTCTCTGTAGTTGAGTGATCTGATCTTGCTGTTTCTATCGTGATTGAGTGCAATCGTAAGATTGGCTTGAAATTAATTTCTCCGATAGGCAAGATAGAAAAGTAGTCACAAACATCTTCGTCTCATCGTTTGTGATTCCATAATATCTTGTTTCGCTAGTCGATTAAGATTATTGTGAGGTGATTGATAATTCTAGGCTGTTCTTCAGGAATATAAGTCCGGGTTATCGATTGGTTCCTGTTCACCTTGATTTATCAAAAGAACGAACAAAACTCGTAGGTATTTCTGTGGGAGACAGATTTATCTATTCTTGTAGACTTTTCTGTGTGATACAGATTTGTTTATTAAAGTCTTCGACTTTGGGTCGTAGCAACTCTTAGTTGTGGGTGCGGTCAACTAAGGGAATCAAGTGTGTAGTATCCTGCTGGGATCAGAGACGTAAGGAGCGCAACTGTACCTTGGATCAGTGTTAGATTGATTGGGGTTCAACTACAGTTCAGACCGAAGTTAGTTTGTAGTAGGCTAGTGTCTGTAGTGGCTTAATACAGTGTGTGTTCAATCTGTACTAGGTCCCGGGGTTTTTCTGTATTTGCGGTTTCCTCGTTAACAAAATTTCCGGTGTCTGTGTTATTTATTTTCCACATTATATTTTGTTATATAATTGAAATATCACAGGTTGTGCGTTTGAATCGATCAATTGGTAAATCCAACCTTTGGTTGTTGATTGAAATTGATTGATCCTTGAACATTGGTCTTTAGTACCATTCAAGTTAATTTCTCTTATATTCAATTAGGCTCGCAGACTTCTATTTGCTTGAGTAAGTATTGAATCGAGAAATTGAGATATAACTCTTTGATATCTTTTTATTAAGATTGAGTCTGACTGTCTAGTTGATTCTCTTAAAAGTATATTGGAGTTAGTCCATACAGATTGCTAAGCGAAATATTGGGTGAGGTTGTTAGACCCCCGTTTTTTCAACACCGATTACAAATATCGATCATACCATCTCATGTGATTACTTAGGATCGGTTACACTAATTAATAAAAACTAGTCATACCAAATCATAATTCAGGCATTGTGATTAGTTGTACCAAGATACATAACAAGTTACGATCGGTTCTACCATCTCACACATATTGGTAATCCAAATATTTGCAATGAATAGCCATACCAATAAGCCTAGCGATTTCCCTTTCGATTCATAAAACAAGTTCATGAATGTACTTCCTTTAAACAAATGTAAAACATTGTTTCCTAGGATGAAATCTTCACCTTTACCCATACACATAATCACAATAGCATTCATACGATTATGTCGATGTCATATATACGAAGTTCAAAAGATAAGCGTTTTAATTCCTTAACACTATGATCATGTGATCATGTCTCACTACTAGAGTATAATCATTTACAGCTTCGTAGTTATGTTTCAATATAGTACGACTTGAAAGATACGTTAGGAATGAAACAGTTCAAGTCAATATTACTAAACTCAAGAGGAAGGATGATGTCGTCGTTGTAGCTCGTTACTTCTTCACGTTCTTCAGGTCTTCGAGTAATACTTGTATGTCTCAACATTCCTAGACTTTCTAGTCTAACCTAAACGAAGTTGTCTCTAGTACATAATCAAGCGAATCTTAGATGAGTTTTGATTCACTAAAATATGACAACCAAACTTGACATGCCAACGCTTGGTGGGTTCAACCGAGCTATGCTCTAACAATCTCCCCTTTGTCAATTTTAGTGACAAAACTCTTAATGTATATGGATAAACAAATTACAAGAATTCATTATACATATGCTTGATTCCAAGTTTCAACAGGACAATAACCTGCATATATTCAATCAATAAATGCCGTTGTTGACATCTGAATAACAAAGCTTATACCCCCCCTAAAGGTAAGATAGGTAGATATTCAATATGAACATCTTTTTTATTCCCCTTTTGTGGTACAGAATGACTACACAACAATATGATTTGTTTCTCCACCTTAGTCAATGCTTTACTCTTTCGTTAGATATAACGTTTAAGCATAATTGTCCTTTCTTTAGTGATTGCAAATCACTTGTTTACTCCATATATTTCTCCCCCTTTTTGTCACAAAATGACAAAGGTTCGAGCAAATACAGGTCAAACCGAAAGGATCTTACAAATCTAAAAGACTTGTAAACAACCTATAAGAGTTAAACACGAAGGTTTCACATACCACTTTAGATAACCAATGTTTCAGTGAGTTATATTTGAAGATCTTGTTTCCTTAATCGTAGAATAATGTACTAATAAATTATCTGACTACACGAAGTGGAACTTTCTTACAAGTGCTAATTGTCACTAAAATCTAGTTACTAGTAGTGGCTTATATGTTGCTTTCAGGCAGGGACCCATTACTTACAAGTTTCTTTTTTAACACAATTGCTTAGGGTGCAGCTGCAATGGTTGGTAAAATGGTCATAGCTTCTCGACAAGCTGGAGCAGCATGCAATCATCCAATTGATCTCATCCATCTTACCTACTGTAAGTCATTAAGGTTACAAGAATCTTTCTCGGCTTTGTCTGGCAATTTTGACACTGAGCATCTCTAAAATAAAATAAAATATTACACATCCATAAACTGCAAATTTTATTAAATTTTTGAGGCTGAAAAACTCTTGAATCTGTAAAGTCAGTCAGTATCCGCCAGGATTTCTCCTAGCGGGAACTGGGAACTATATATATCATTTTTTTAGCAATCAAATCAACTGGACTACCTTATAAGAAATGCAACAGGCTGATTAACTGCATAAGGATTTGCACGTCATAGGTTCAAAGTGCATTTAAGGTAACAAGGAATATTTCCACGGTAAATAGACAGGAAAATAAAAGCACTGAGCACCACATAACGCAAGTGAAATTCAAGGTTGAAGAACAGAAAGTGGACTGTAGGGTTCAATTATTATTGAATGGTCAGGATTGAGAAGTCAAGACTCAAGTCAAGACCACAATTGCATTATGTTTATTATGTCTATACTCTATCATTTATCGAATCAGCTTTGCAACCCCTCTGTTGTTGGCACGAAAGCGCCGCAATGGCATTCGTTCTTGACATATATTCATCTGGTCAAGAACATCATAAAATTTTGTTCATCAATTGTGTTGAAAAGTTGAAGCCTTTAGAGGATGTCTCTCGAAGAAAACCAATGTCGAAAGAGCAACATATAATTACTCTGATGAATCTAAGTTCCTTGCTAGGGGCTCCTATTGGAGATAAAGAAGTTGAGGCGAAGAACATTTTTGGTGGCATTGTAGATAGATACAAATCCTTGAAAGCAGACAAGGATTTGGGTCCGAGCAGTGAGAAATTAGGTAGAGGAAAAAGAGCTCATGGCAAGAAGAAGCTGTAGAATTGTCGTGATGCTTTTGAGCTTTTCTTTTAGTTTGCTAGGTCTGTTAGCTTTGTCGCAGCTATGTGTTTGGGTCGGATTTTCAGGCTTCTCTTGTTGTGCTTAGGCGCCTTCTTATCTTGTATTCTCTTTTCCTTTTTCAATAAAATTTTAACCTTTTAACGTCAAAAAGAAAGATAAAAAAAGATAAAAAAAAGATAAACTTTTGGAGAGCCTGGTTGTGTGTTAGTGATCCGAGAGTATGTGGATAAAGATCAGTGTAAGGTATTGCTTTTGCATGTTCATGTAACAACTTTGATTCTTTTAATTGTGGTGTATGTATATGATGGCAGAACCGATCTTGTAATCAACGACATGCATTGATTCCCTAGTTTTCATTTTTGTCCAAGTGAAGTACTAATTCATCAGAAAAAGTTTGCATTTTATTTAATCATTTATCAATATCAGAGAACATTTCTTACATATCAATATCAGAGAACATTTCTTACATACTGATCATGACCATGGCCATTTATACACCAAATAAGTCTCCGCTGCTAAATTATAGCCATATATACCATCCGATCGAACATCATATTCGCAAGTGCCACCGCATCTGTCCATATCCCTTTTAGCTTTGAAAACTTGATATCCTCCTTGTCTAGGCCGACCATTATCATCCCACCAAAAATTACATCAAAAAAGTGTCGTATCCCAAAATTTGACATAAAATTCCCAGGGCCAAGCAACATCAAAAGCCAGACTACGCTCACCTAGATCGTCATCTGCAGATTTGCAATGATAGGTAAGCATTGTATTTGGAGATAATTACTACACCAAAATCAGGATTTTATCACAGTGTAACCTGTTACAGTTTATTTTTCAGTCACTGATACACCTGTAATAAGTCATGTAACAATTATAACTGTTAATAGTTTTTTTATTTGTGATAATGATTAGGAAATTTTTTTTTTTATTAGTAACAATAATATTTGTTGACAATTATCCAGACAATCACAATTATAATCTAAAATGATGTTTCCACCCAAAAATTTAACCACATCTAATACAACCCCAAATTAATAACTCTTAGGCTTTTTTTGTCACTACTTTCGCAACATTTATACAAACTAACAATTTTATTTAATTTTCTAAAAATCAATATTATTTATTTATCTTTTTATTTTTCTTAATATTAGAAAACAAGATCAAGACCAAGTCAACAAGCATGACTTTTTAGGAAATTTGACTTTGACAAATACTAACATTTTCTCTCGACAAAACCACAACAGAAATATCTGCTTCTTCCGAAGGCTATGAAAATTACCAGACTACCCTTATCGGAATAAGTGCAATAAAAATTCCGAAGATTGTGAAAATGACAGATTATACCCTTACCGGAAATAAGTACAATGAATATTTCGGAGACTGTGAAAATGACCAGACTACCCTTATCAGAAATAAGTAAAGTAAATATTATATATTGTAAAATGACCATATAACCCTTATTAGAAATAAGTGCAATAAATATTATGGAAACAATGAAAATGACCAAACTACCCTTATCGAAAATAAGTAAAGTAATTAGTACAGACTGTGAAAATGACCATATTATCTTTAATGGAAATTAGTGCAATAAATATATGGAGACTGTGAAAATGACCAGACTACCCTTATCGGAAATAAGTAAAGTAAATATTACAGACTGTGAAAATGACCATATTACCCTTACTAGAAATAAGTGCAATAAATGTCATGGAGACTAGGAAAATGACCAAACTACCCTTATCAAAAATAAGTAAAGTAAATTTTACAGACTGTGAAAATGACCATATTACCCTTACTAAAAATAAGTGCAATAAATATTATGGAGACTGTGAAAATGACCAGACTGAAGTATATATTACAGACTGTGAAAATTACCATATTACCCTTACTGGAAATAAGTGCAATAAATATCACATAGACTATGAAAATGACTAAACTACCCTTATCAAAAATAAGTAATGTAAATATTACAGACTGTGAAAATGACCATATTACACTTACTGGAAATAAGTGCAATAAATATCATGGAGACTATGAAAATGACCAAACCACCCTTATAAAAAATAAGTAAAGTAAATATTACAGACTGTGAAAATGACCATATTACTCTTACTAGAAATAAGTGCAATAAATATCATGGAGACTATGAAAATGACCAAACTACCCTTATCAAAAATAAGTAAAGTAAATATTACAGACTATGAAAATGGCAATATTACCCTTACTAGAAATAAGTGCAATAAATATTATGGAGACTATGAAAATGACCAAACTACCCTTATCAAAAATAAGTAAAGTAAATATTACAGACTGTGAAAATGACCATATTACCCTTACTAGAAATAAGTGCAATAAATATTATGGAGACTGTGAAAATGACAAGACTACCCTTATCGGAAATAAATAAAGTAAATATTACATACTGTGAAGATTACCATATTACCCTTACTGGAAATAAGTGCAATAAATATCACATAGACAATGAAAATGACTAAACTACCCTTATCAAAAATAAATAATGTAAATATTACAGACTGTGAAAATGACCCTTTTACCCTTACTGGAAATAAGTGCAATAAATATTATTGAGAGTGTGAAATAACCAGACTACCCTTATCGGAAATAAGTAAAGTAAATATTACAGACTGTGAAAATGACCAGACTACCCTTATCGGATATAAGTAATGTAAATATTACAGTATGTGAAAATGACCATTTTACCATTACTGGAAATAAGTGCAATAAATGTTATGGAGACTGTGAAAATGACCAAGGGTAATATGGTCATTTTCACAGTCTGTAATATTTACTTTACTTATTTCTTACAAGGGTAGTCTGGTCATTTTCGTAGTCTCCATGATATTTATTGCACTAATTTCCAATAAGGGTAATATGGACATTTTCACTGTCTGTAATATTTACTTTACTTATTTCCGATAAGGGTAGTCTGGTCATTTTCACAGTCTCCATAACATTTATTGCACTTATTTCCAGTAGGGGAAAAATGGTCATTTTCACAGACTCCATAATATTTATTGCACTTATTTCAAGTAAGGGTAAAATGGTCATTTTCATAGACTGTAATATTTACTTTACTTATTTTGAAAGGGTAGTTTGGTCATTTTCATAGTCTCCATGATATTTATTACACGTATTTCCAGTAAGGGTAAAATGGTCATTTTCACAGTCTGTAATATTTACTTTACTTATTTTCGATAAGGGTAGTCTGGTCATTTTCACTATTTCCATGATATTTATTGTACTAATTTCTAGTAAGGGTAATATGATCATTTTCATTATCTGTAATATTCAATTAACTTATTTCCGATAAGGGTAGCCTGGTCATTTTAACAGTCTCCATAACATTTATTGCACTTATTTACAGTAAGGGCAAAATGGTCATTTACAGACTGTAATATTTACTTTGCACTAATTTCTAGTAAGGGTAATATGGTCATTTTCACAGTTTGTAATATTACTTTACTTATTTATGATAAGGGTAGTCTGGTCATTTTCTCAGTCTCTATAATATTTATTGCACTTATCTCCATTAAGGTAATATGGTCATTTTCACAATCTGTAATTGTAATATTTACTTTACTTATTTCCGATAAGGGTAGTCTGGTCATTTTTACAGTCTCCATAATATTTATTGCACTTATTTCAAGTAAGGGTAAAATAGTCATTTTCACAGTCTGTAATATTTACTTTACTTATTTTGAAAAGGTAATTTGGTCATTTTCATAGTCTCCATGATATTTATTACACGTATTTCCAGTAAGGGTAAAATGGTCATTTCACAGTCTGTAATATTTACTTTACTTATTTTCGATAAGGGTAGTCTGGTCATTTTCACTGTCTCCATGATATTTCTGGTACTTATTTCTAGTAAGAGTGATATGATTATTTTCAGTGTCTGTAATATTTACTTTACTTATTTCTTATAAGGGTAGTCTGGTCATTTTCATAATCTCCATAACATTTATTTCCAGTAAGGGTAAAATGGTCATTTACAGACTGTAATATTTACTTTGCACTAATTTCCAGTAAGGGTAATATGGCCATTTTCACTGTTTGTAATATTACTTTTCTTATTTATGATAAGGGTAGTCTGGTCATTTTCATAGTCTCCATGATATTTATTACACTCTAGTAATCTTTGAACGTGGGATGTTCAATTCTGATAAATTTCATCTTCGGTTCATCCGAATGAGAAACTCGGGTCGAACTCTAATAATCTTTGAACCTGGTATGTTCAAATCTGATAAATTTTATCTTCAGTTCACCAGAAAGACATACTCGGGTCCAACTCTAGTAATCTTTGAACCTGGGATGTTCAAATCTGATAAATTTTATCTTCAGCTCACCCGAATGACAAACTCGGGTCCAACTCTAGTAATCTTTGAACTTGGGATGTTCAAATCTGATAAATTTCATCTACAGCTCATCCGAATGAGAAACTCAGGTCCAACTCTAGTAATCTTTGAACCTGAGATGTTCAAATCTGATAAATTTCATCTTCAGTTCACCCGAATGACAAACTCGGGTCCAACTCTAGAAATCTTTGAACCTGGGATGTTCAAATCTGATAAATTCCATATTCAGTTCATCCGAATGAGAAACTCAGGTCTAACTCTAATAATCTTTGAACCTGGGATGTTCAAATCTTATATATTTCATATTCAGTTCATCCGAATAAGAAACTCAGGTATATCTCTAGTAATCCCTGACTCGAGATGTTAAAATCGAGATTAAATCCTCATTCTTCTAATTTGTTTTCATTATTCGGATTCATATTCATTCTTATATATTATTTGGATTTGGTGTGATGTACACATCAAAATAAACGTAAATTACTAGATATTTCTTCTCAAAATTATGGACCCCTCTTACGATATCACATGGTTCCGTAAGTGTTAAAATGCACCACCTGATATACAACAAGGAGAGCCGTCCAATGAATTTACAAATAAAAAAAAAATTACAATAAGAAGAGCCGTCCAATGAAGTTGTTTTTGACACGTGGCAAGAAGTTAAGCATTTGATATTCTGAAACCAATCAAATGGGCGTCCAAGACATTAATCGTCCAGCTCTACTACACTATAACAAGGGTTTCCTACATAATGTTAGAAGAGAGAGAAAATCAAAATTAAAAACCTAAACCTAAATTTCTCTCCTTCTCCGCCTCTCCCTTACACTATCTTCTTCCCTTTCTACTGAAACCCTAACACACTCACCCTATTTTCTTCTCTTTCAATTGAAACCCTAAATCGACTAAATCGAAGTAGAGTTGTCAGTCTCGATCTGCTTTTCTTCCAAATCTCTTTATATTTCATGAAATTATTATTGTTTTCTATGAATAATTTCATGAAATTGTTCGAAGATGAAAACCCATCAAAATCAAAGTGGAAGCCCGAACTTCAGAATCAACAGCAAATCAACAAAACCCATCAACCTACATATTCAGATAAGTGAATCTAATAACTTAGATTTATGTTTCAGTGTCTTTTTTTAAATCGATTATGAGTTGTTTTTTGAGAGAATAATTATAATTTTTTTTTTTGTTTAATTTCGTCAGGTCATTTTGAGAAGAATGGGAAGAGGAGAAACCCTAAATTCATCAGCAAGAACAGATGCTAGAGAAAAGTCGAGTTTTTACTTTATTTTTCTTGTTTCCATTCTTGCCAAGTGGGTTTGTTCAACTTTGTCTGTTAGATTCTGGTATTCTTTTTAAGGTTTGGATTTTGTTTTACAATACCCAAATCTAAGTCTTTTAGTAGCAGCAGCAGATAAAAAATGGATGTGGGTCAGATGCAAAAAAGATTAATTGATTAAGCTGCTACTATATTTCAAGAAGTTAGTTTTTAAAGATGGGTTTGTATATTTTTCGTTTTTGTTTTTTAATTTTGTGTTTTAGGGTTTTAATGATGGGGCTGGTGTTGTTGTTTTTGGGATTTCTGGATGATCAGTTTACTCAGCTACAACAGCTACAACAGCTACAAGATGTGAGTAACCCTGATATTGTGTTTGAAGTTGTTTCTTCTTTCTTTGAGGATTCTGAGAAACTTCTCAATGAATTAGCCACAGCTTTGTAAGTATCTCTGATTTATTTTTTCTGGGTTTGGTTTGATTTCATTCCAGTTGAAGTGATTCTGAATATAAATTTCTTCTGGATTAGGGGCTTGTTACAGGAGTAACACTGTGCAGATTTCAAAAAGATTGATGCCCAGCAGTTCTCGGTAATAGATCTACCCCTTTTGGATACTGATCTCCTCTCATTTATAGGCTACAAGTAGAGATTATGAAGTTAAATCCTATGGTGTTTGATGGGTTAAATTTGTAATTTGGAAATCAGCATAGGAGCAAATAAAGTTAAATATGTTTGCGCTGCGTTCCAAAATAGCAGTGAGGAAAATAATATTGATGGGTGAGTTCTTATATTTTCGTTTGTCCTAATATGGACTTTATATGCAGTATGAAAATTGTGATTGGGAACATAGAGGTTTGACTAAAACAAGCTGTGATTCAGGTGTTTGAGATGTCTGCAAGACTGCAACAAATAAAACAAGAGAATTCTCTTGTGAAGAACGAGCTTGAAAATCTATTCAGGGTGAGTATCCAAAATACTAGTACCCGGTTCTCTATGTAAGCTTTGTAGTTTGTACTGTGACTTTGTCTCTTAAGTGTGTGAAGCTTTAATACTTTATCTCTTAGAGTAAGTGGAAATTGTTTGATGCAAAAGAGATATAACTTGAAGAGAAGAACAAAATATCTTCGAATGTTTTATTTAGGCGCTGTGATAGCAGAAGTAGAGGAAGTATTTATAACTATATTTTTGGGATTTGCTGCCACTTCTGCAGGTATATACGCTTCTTCTTTATCATTCAGTCAGTATGCGTTGTTGTGAGCATAAGGTGTTTGTTAATTTTACTAAGTCAGTTTACATTATCGTTCTTGATTTTTATGTTTAGTTGCGAAACCTTTTTCTTGACCTAGGTCCGAATCTAGTTTAAAATGGCGTCGGAGCATATCTTTTTACACTTGAGGATACTATAGAACTTACCGCAAATAAGGAACTTTAGATAGAACGAATTCGTTTGTACTTCTATAGACAGGAAAAGAGAACACTGCACTCGTAGACTTGTGCAAAATTTATCCCTCACTAAGATAATTATGTGGAGTATCACAAGTACGAAGAAGAGAGAGCTGTGTGAAATAGTGTGTACTTTTATATTGTTACTGAATCTACTTATTGCATCTGGAAAGTGTAAAAATACTTTTGAAACCATTAATTCCATGAAAAGATGGATCTTTTGTTGATTAATAAGAGTCTTCTGGCTGGAAAGTGATGCATCTTTGTAAATTGAGTTGGTCTGTTGTAATTAGATTGAAAATGGACTTTATTCTACTACAGATTTTGTTGGAAAGCTCGCCTCTGATATTGTTACTCCCTGGAATCCCATTTGTTTGGGATGTGGTATTCACTGCCGAAAAATATAAGTTGTAGAATGTATTCCAGCTGAATTTTTTTCTAACTCAAGAAAAATCTTCCTAATTTACTTATTTGCTAAGATGATAATAGTCTTGCTGTTATTGGTTCGTACGTGACATATTTAGATAGATGTTCAAATATAAAAAAACATTATATACTTATATGTGCAGTATCTAGCTTGACATTTACCTTGTTCCTTGTACTTAGGGAAACATTACACCTGCTCTAAAATGGGCCAAGAAAAAATCGTCGAGGATACTTCCATTTTGTATTAAAATGATAAAAAGGAAATGTCATTGTCCATGGTTTAATATTATTAGTAATATTACTTTCGCGTAAGAAGGATACTTCATGTTGTAATTTCCCACCAGTAACAGATATGACCTGTGACAAAAACCTGGATTTGGTGTAGTGATATTTGTCAGTAATTATTCTGTAACACAACTTCACAAAGAATTTATCTTGCATTGAGTAGAAGTGGCTTATATGAGTGAAGTATGGCATGTTATGTTCCTGATATTCCTTTTTTAGAAGTGGCTTATATGAGCTTCACATCAAGTAGTAGTGAAGTAGCATCTAAGATGCACTTCTGTCTGTTTTTTGTGTCATTCACTAATATTTATATGCTCAATTTTTATTGTTGGACAGGTCAGGCGTATTAGATGCCAATGCTGAAACTGATGCAGCTAAAGAAACAACTAGGTGCTTCTGTTCTTGATCTTGGTTGTGCTCTTCAGGTATATCTAGTGACCGACCTTCCCCCTTCTTAATTTGACTTCCTTAAATTTCTTGTCAGATCTCAGGTGTTTGAGCTTTGGAGTTGAGCATCCAGCTGCTTAAGTTGATAGATACATTTGCCATACCTGCAACCTTCATTCTTGTACCAACAAAGTAGCTGGAGAGGATCTTTTTTATCCGAGAGTACTTGAATAAGATTGAATTGTTCTTGGGTAGATTTCATAATGAATAAAAGTATTCTTTGTATGTGTGCTTCTGTATGGCTGGTAAAATATGGATAGTTGCAGGTTTATTTGTGCTTCAGACCTGTAAACTGAAAGTGCAGGTTCATGATTACAGGCCTGTAAACAAACTGGAAGCCCAGGTCCATGAAAATGGTTTGGCCTATCCATTTTTTTTTAATTGTAATTTAAAAAATTGTCACTGGTTTAACTGTGACAACAAATGTAATTAAAAAAACCCACGTGTCATCGTTTAAGAGTAAGCGCTTAAAAGGATGAAACGTGTTCTCCATAAAATTGTTGCAAAATAGTAGGCAACACTTAAAGGTGTTACTGTAATCGTGGTAAATATAGAGTAACAGATAAAACTGTTAATATAAATGTGACAAAATAGCCACGTGTCGCAATCATAAATTAGGTGAACAGTGGCCATTAATTACTGTAACGCTTTTATATGTGACTGTATAAGGATATTGTCACAGATAGTTACAAAACACCATCACAATTATTAATTGCGTCCTATTTACAAAAGGTTATAACCGTTACAAATTTAATAAGTAACAGGTATAGCCTGTGAAAACCCAAAAAATATCGTTAAAACAATAACGAGGAGTTTGGCAGATACAAGAAGACTGCTACTAGTATATATTACCATTGATTAAGAAACATGCCATTGTTTGTGGTTGGTTTTCTGCTCTAAATTGTGTTGCACCGGGATACATTTATAACGTTTTGGTGTTCTATAAAAAAAGGAAAATGATAAACATAATTAATTTTTCAATTAAATACGATTGATTTTGTTTTGCCACCAAACGAGCTGTCATCCAGTCACACATTAATTTGGAGAGGTAGAATCTAGTAAGTTAATTATAATAAAAAGATATTCACTCATTTTTATTGGATACAGGCATACAGCCGAACAGATTCAAAATCTTGAAATATAGATTTTTGTTATAGGGAAAGCTGGTTTGTTTAGGGGAAAAGCTAAAAACATTTGACTACGGTATATTTCTTTTGACTTTGGGTCATTAAAGGGGAGGAGTAAAATATTGTCTTTCCCCTTAACAAAATATTGAAGTTTACCCTTTGGTCCTCTACTTAACCTAATTTTTTTATTGATCGGTCTTAACCTAATCTCCGTTTTTTCCTTTTCACAAAAACTAGCATAACTAAAGAAGATACTGGCTGGAGCTATCATACATCAACCACGGAAGAAGAAAATCAAACAAAGATCATATAAGCTAAACTGGTAGTAGTTTTTCGGTGTGAAAACTTTTCACCGTCAAGACGAACGTACACAGGACATTGGAAAAACAAACAAATGGAGAAGATAAAGATTGTAGATGAAATTCTACTGGTTTGCAGACTTTAGGTGTATTTAGAGTTGGACCGAGTCCAATTATTTGGGGAAGAAGTTGTACAGTTTAATAATCGGCAAAAGTTAAATTTTTAGTTTGAATTCAAACACAAACAAACTAGGGATTTGTAAAATCTAAGGCCTCGCATCAGTCCCCACTGATTAAGGTGAGATTAATAATGAGTTGGTGATCTAATTCGCGTCTTTGATTTTAAGAGAAAAACTAATTGTTGTATCACGCTTTACATGGGTAGGGGCGATTAAGGATCGAACTGCAATAGCCAGTACATGCGAATGTGGTTGTGGAAAGTAAGCGGTGTGCCTCGAAACTGATTAAAATATTAGAATGCATCGGAAAAGAGCTAGAACATCAGACGATTCGTTGGTAACATAAAATAAAGTTTAAGCCATGAAAGAACATGAAAAGACTTTAAAGAATAAGACCCATAAGAATACCCGTGTTTTTCTCTTTTTGGTGAAATTTTTGGTTAACAAATCTTTTGTCGACTGTTACGTTGATCATGGTATGGGTCTGGTTAGAGGGTAATTTGGCAATACAAAATAATATATGAAAGTCAAATTCAGTTATTATTTCCCCTCTATACACATCTAATAATGAAAATTTTCTCTTAACATGCTTTCTTCCTAAATAAATCAGCTTTCCCTATAACAAAAATTGAAATATAGCCGATAAAGATTGCTATGTCTCTCAATATATGTACACCGTAACAAATAAACGGATTGGCCCTTGATTATGGTTGTTGATTGGGCATTAGTTAGTTACGGGAAACAAGTGACAGAATCGATTTTTCAAATAAATCCGATATGTATGAATTTTCTGAAACAAATGGGAAAGGAAATGTTCACATGATTTTTTTTTTGGATCGGCATGGGAAACCGTACCTGTTCATAGATGTAACTCTTAAGAATCGAGTTTGGTCCCTGATCCGAAGTCATAAGAGCCATTTGGAAGTTTACGAGCCTTGTGCCCGATTTGGACGCCCGAAAAATCTTGTCCTACTCTTTTGCACGATTGATAAAGGCAGATTCCAAACACATACGTTGGTTACGAGGGTACCATATACACCATGTGATCGAATACCACATCCGCAAGTATAAACACATCCACGCATATCTCTTCTAGCTATGTAAACTGATAAGCACGTAAGTGTGACGCATTTTCACCCATAACTACATTATCTAGGACTCATTTTATTTATAATAGAGTTGTTTTAAGTTTTTTCTAGGGAATAAGCTCTTGCGGCAAAATTGGCTCGAAAAGTGGTGTTTTACACCCCAGGATAGAGTACTAAAGTCACCCAAGAAATGCACCGGAAGCACCCCAAAAATGTGTCGGAGGAACCCCGGAAAAATTACTATCTACGCCCAAAAATTACTATTTGCACCCCATAAGACAAGTGCTAAAGGGACACCCGTGCAGGATTAGGGGGAGGACATCTTCTTCTCAAATTCAAAAAATGAATTTTGGCGGGAAAATATTTTCATTAACGGCAGAATTTCGATCGGATGTTTGGACGTGATTTGGTGAGATTCAATCCCTGAAACTTGGTGGGTAGACGTGATATGACTATAGAAAGCTAGTATGGGTGATTTTATCGATCAAATTTGGCTGGATAACTTGGTTTAATCCAAACAGGGAGTTGGAGGAAAAACATGAGCTTACACGAGTTGTGAGAAATTTAAACGTGTACTGCACGTGCTTGGAAGATTTAATCGATATTCTGGACCGTGAAGAAGGTATATAAGGAAAGAAATACAGCTGCATGCGCGTGGAAGATCAAAAAATGGAAATTTTGGCCATGGAGAATAATATTGATAATTGAAGATTATTTGGGAGATATGGCCTGATTAAATGAGGATTAAGAGTATAAATAGATTACTCCAGGTACAAGGACGGGGTGTCGAGAGTTTGGGGTCGAGAGGAGAGCTCAGGAGGCGTGAATCAAGAGTTTTCAGAACTCTGTTGTTGCTGCTGCTGCTCGGGAAACATCGACGGTTTCTTTATCCGTCGTAACGGTTCCTTCAACTAGTTGTAACAGTTTCTTCAACTGGTTTGCAACATTTATCTTCATTGTAACATTTTCTTCATCCTCTTCTGCAACATTTAACTTCAGATTTGTAACGATTATCTTCATCATAACAGTTGAGAGTTGAAACAGTCGGTCTGTAACGCACCTGTGCTGTTGCAGATTTCCTGTTTCATTATTTTCTCTTCTTGTAAACACTTTTTGAGCCATGAATACATATTTTGAGTATGTTTTCGACATGATGAGTTAAACCCCAACACTGGGACGACGGAGGAGGCCGAACTTCATACATGGGTAAATTTGTTTTATTCTTTTTTATGACTTTTGCACTAAAATTAATTGAAATATGATTTGATTAAATTGGTTGTCATTTGATTAGATGGGTCATGCTTAGCTTAGGTGATTTGATGTCCCATGCTTAACATTTACAATGAATGTTTTGAGAATCTACCTTGGCAAAAATAGAGTCCATGTTTATATTTCTTGAGCTAAAATTGTTGAGAATAAATAAGTGAACCTTATGTTATGAAGATTGGCTAAATCCTTAGTCCCAGTACCTCTTGCACCAATTGTAATATTATTGTATATTTTTATTAAATTTAAAAACTCGAATCTTCACAAGTCTCAACGAACCTTTTACTACAACAAAGTTGAAATCACATCATAAACTTGAAATCCTTCTTGTCTATGTTTACCATTTTCTTCCCACCAAAAGTTACACCAGTAAAGTGTTGTATCAAAAAAATTGACCTTAAACGACCACGCCAAGTTGGTTTCAAAAACCAGACTACATTCACCAAGATTGTCATCTGCAGATTTGCAATGCATTTTAAGCGTTGTATTCGGGGATAATTCATTCTTCACTATTACTTTCGTTGGTGTTTCATGCCATCCGATGCCGTCCGTTACGGATAAAAACTCAAACAATTTTGTTTAAACTACTAGATTTTTTTTTTGCAGATACAAAAGTGCTACTAGTATCACCATTGACGAAGAAACAAGCCATTATTTACACTTTGTTTTTTACTCATGATTTTTTTGGCTTAGGGATTTTACAGTATAGTATCTCGGTGTTAAATCAAAAAGGAAAACAATAAACATAATTAATTTTTTTTAACTAAAGACTCTTGATTTTGCTTTGTCATCGATTGAGCTGTCATCCATCACGCATTAATCTAGCCGTGTAAAACATGTTACGTGCACACTTGTTAAGGAGTGTTCAAGTTTGGACTCATGTAAAACACATAGTACTACTACGAAGCAGTGAGCACTCTGAATCTAGATACGAGTAAAATAAAATAAATTTAATGGCTACAAGATACGGACCATGAAATATAGGACCAGCACTCTGACCTATTCATTAAAGCTTTTAGATCTAAATGATCATATTTCCTGAAACTAGCCTGGTTGCTCGTTTGTAATCTGGGAGTAGGTGGATAAAGATTGGTGTGAGGTTTTGCTTTTGCATTGTTAGCAATAGTATGGTGTGTCTGTATGTAGTCACTGTCTGTGTCTGCTTAGTAACTCTGCTAGATGGACATGCTGGCTTTTCTGTTATTGTAACTGTCTTTGTCAAACAGCCTGTCAGTGTTTGGCCTCTCTGTATTTAAAGCCTGTCCAGTCTTGTCTTGTAAAACTAATCTAAACCATTACAACTGATCTACCATTTCTACATGGTATCTGATACCAAAAGGGGAATATTCAACTTCCGCCATTAAAATTCTGCAACTTTCTTGATCCTGTGTCTTCTTCTTTACAACAAACCTTGATCTACAATGTCATGAACAACACGAAATTCTTTGAATTCCGCTGCAAATCTTCACAACAACAACACTACTTCCAGAAATGGTGATAATCTTGTGAACAACAATACAAATTTTCGCCATTATTATCATCTCCACCTCAACAACAACTTCAACCAAAATTAAACTCATCAGATCCACAATCTTCTACACCAAAATAATCTGATGCACAACAATCTGTTTCATCACCATCAGCTCCACAATTTGTTGAACCACAACCAAAAATTCCTCAACAGTTTGTTCAACCTTAACCTTTTCTTTTTCCACCATCACCACCACAACAACATTACCACAATCATTTTGTTTATCGTTTTACCCCTTTACCTTTCCCAAATGTCTCTAATTTTGTATCGACAAAACTTGATGGATCTAATTTTCTAGTATGGAAAGATCAATTATCTTCCATCTTGATCAGCACTAATCTGTATGGATTTGTTGATGGTCCAATTGAGTCTCAACCTCAATTCTTGATTCATAACAATGTTCCTGTGGTCAATCCCATTTATCTTGAATGGTGTACTTTGGATCAATTTGTTGGTTCTTGCATCAATGCAACCATTTCACCTTCACTTGCTACAGAATTATTGGGGAAATCTACAACTCATGATAAATGGCTTCATCTCTCAAAGATCTTCACTCAACAATTCTTCGCTCGAAAATCTCAACTTCGCAGCTAGTTACATTCAATCCGGAGAGGTAGTTCTTCCATTTTTGATTATCTTCATCAACTTAAATCAATTTCTGATTCGTTAGCTGAGATCGGTAAGCCTGTTCAAGATAATGATCATGTCATGTATACTCTATCTGGATTGGGCAGTGAATATGCACATTTTGTAATTACTATTCCAAATCGTGAAGTGCCTCTTTCTTTTGCTGAATTACGATCTCGTCTTATTAATCATGAGCAATGGCTCAAAGAGCAAGAGTCTGTAGTCTATTCTCCTCTTGTAGCTGATCCTAGTAACTCATCCTTTTTTGTGCGCAAACAAAATTCTAATTTCAAGAAAGCACCTTATTTCCCTCTTTCTTATCCATCAAAACCTTCTCCTTCTTATCCATCCAAACCTACTTCTTCTTATCCATCAAAACCTACTCCTTCAGCTTCACAATCTCCTTCCACTCATCCTCCTGGTTTTATCTTCAAGAAAGGAGAATTTAATCCTAATGTGACTACTGATTATGATGAAATTCCTTGTCAAATTTGCAACAAAAAAGGTCACTTTGCAAATAGGTGTAAATTTCGATATGCTCCTTCAAGAAATAGTATTCCTTCAATGCAAAGAGCTTTTGCTGGTTTTGAAATGGCTCCTCCTGCTTTTAATCCATGGTCTTATGCGGAGCATATGCATTATCCATCTGGACCTGGTGAGTCTTCCACAGCTGCAAGTGGTCATTGGAGTTGTAATGAACAAGGTCCAATCTGGATACCTGACTCTAGAGCTACTAGTCATATGACCAACAATACTACACTTATGACTGAAACTGAGGACTTTGTTGGGGATGAGCAGGTTATGGTTGGTGATGGTAAGCTTCTACCAATTCCGTTAACAGGTTCTAGTACTATTGCCCCTTCTACTGGTGATACTTCTTTTAATTTACATAATGTCCTATATGTTCCTCATATAAAGAACAACTTACTCTCAATTGCCAAATTTACTCTTGAGAATAATTGTTCTTTTGAATTCTTTCCATGGGGTTATGAAATCAAGTCTCTTCCCAATAGAAAAGTGCTAGCCAAAGGACCTATGCATCACAATTTATATCCTATTCAATCCTCAACCCTCAGAAGAAATGATGCTCTTTCTCCTCCAGCAAACTCTCCATCACCTACTGCTTCTCTTGTCTCTTTGCTTGCTTCTCCAGCTTTGTGGCATCAAAGACTTAGCCATCCAAGTTCTCAAGTTGTGACTAAGCTTCATACTGCAAGTGCTATTCAGCTTTCACATAAGACTTTTTAGTCAGTTTGTACCTCTTGCCAACTTGGAAAAAGTCGTAGTTTTCCTTTTTACTCATCTCCTACTACATCCAGTCAGCCTTTGGCTCTTGTGCACTGTGACATCTGGGGTCTTGCACCTAGTTTGTCTCATTTAGGATTTAAGTATTTCATTCTTTTTGTTGATGATTTTAGCAAGTACAATTGGATTTTTCCAATGAAGTGTAGATCTGAGAGTCTTCAATGTGTTATGTTGTTCAAATCTTCAATGGAAAATTTATTGGACTTCAAAATCAAAGAGTTTCAGTATGATGGTGCTTGTGAATTAGTTAAAGGTCCATTCAGAAATTTTCTTGACACTCAGGGTATCTCCTTGAGAATATCTTGTCCTAATCTACATCAACAAAATGGGGCTGCTGAGAGGAAAATTAGACACATTACAGAAATGGGAAACACACTTAACTTCAATGCTTCTTTACCAAAAAGGTTTTGGTTTGACTCCTTCTTAAGTGCTACTTATCTCATCAACGGACTACCTACCAAATTGTTGCAATATAAGTGTCCCTTTCAAGTTCTTTTTGGTAAACTTCCAGATTACAGCTTTATCAAGGTATTTGGTTGCTCATGCTTTCCACATCTTGCTCACTGCAGACAAGATAAGCTCAGTTCCAAGTTAATATCTTGTGTGTTTATTGGTTACAGTCCTTTTCATAAAGGGAACAGATGTTATGATCCCATTACCAAAAAGGTTTTTACTTATGTTAATGTGGTTTTCAATGAAGCAGTTTTTCCATTCAGATCTTCATCTGGTAAAGTTACTTCTCCTACTTCAGACAACTTCTTCTCTACAGCTTCAGTAGCCTTACCCACTACTACAGATGCATTACATTCTCAAGCTCAGTCTCCCCTAACAGCACTACCTTCTTCTTCTACTTCTTCCACACCAGTTGAGGTACCCATTTCTACTTCTACTATTTGTACTAGATCAAAATCTGGGGTACATCATAAAAAATCTTTAGGCTCCGACTTTGTAGCATATTCTCATACTAAATATCCAGTTCCACTGGCTCTTAGTGCTACTCTTAAGAAAATTGAGCTTACTGCTCCAAAGACCTTTAAGGAAGCAGTTAAAAATCCCAACTGGGTTGTATCTATGCAAGAGGAGCATGATGCATTGTATTCTAATAATACTTTTGAGTATGTTCCTTATGTTCCTAGCATGAATGTTTTAGGATGTAAGTGGGTGTATAGAACTAAGCTTAAGTATGATGGCACTCTTGAGAGATTTAAATCTAGATTTGTAGCAAAGGGATTTCACCAGGTTGATGGGGTTGATTTTGAAGAGACTTTCAGTCCTGTAGTCAAAGCTACAACTATCAGATGTGTGCTTAGTATAGCTTTAAGTAACAACTGGCCAATTAAGCAACTTGAAGTATCCAATGAATTTCTGCATGGTGATCTCAATGAGGATGTTTACATGGAACGACCTCCTGGTTTTGTGTTATCTGATCATCCCTCTTATGTGTGTAAACTGAAGAAGTCATTGTATGGTCTTAAGCAAGCTCCAAGGGCTTGGTATGATAAGCTCAGCAGTTTTTTACTTCATTATGGCTTCTTTAGATTTGAAGTTGATCACTCCATGTTCATATTTAGACAAGGTGTTACTCAAATGATTCTTCTGGTTTATGTAGATGATATTATCCTAGTTGGTTCTTCAGCTGCTATTTTATCTGACTTTGTTTCTTCTATGAAGACAAACTTTGCTATGAAAGACTTAGGAGATCTTCACTACTTTCTTGGTATTGAAGCAGTCAAGCATTCAGCTACCAACTCTCTGTCTCTCACTCAAACCAAGTACTCTCTAGAGTTACTTAAAAAAATTGATATGCTTGACTCAAAACCCTGCAAAACTCCAGTTGCATCAGGTAAAAGAGTTTCTCTTTATGATGACACTCTTCTCACAGACCCTGCTTACTATAGACAACTTGTTGGTAGTTTACAATATCTCACTCTGACCAGACCAGATATCAGCTTTGGAGTTAATTATATTTCTCAGTTCATGCATCAACCAACTGATGTCCATTTGCAGCTAGCCAAAAGAATTCTCAGATACATTTAAGGCTCCCTTGGGTCTGGTATTACTCTTCATGGAAAAGATTGTTCTATAATTACTGCCTATTGTTATAGTGATTGGGATGGTTGCCTTGACTCTAGAAAATCCACAGAAGGTTATTGTGTTTATCCTGGTTCAAATTTGGTAGCTTGGTCCTCTAAAAAGCAACCTACATTGTCCAATTCTTCTACAGAAGCTGAATACAAGTCTTTAGCTGTTGCTGCTTCTGAAGTCAGATGGGTTTCTTATCTCCTTCATGAGTTACAGATTGACTGTCATTTTCCGTGCACCATTTACTGTGACAAGGTAGGTGCTGCTCATCTGGCTAACATCCAAGTTTTTCATGCCAGAACAAAACATGTTGAAATTGATTATCACACTATTAGAAGCTTGGTCCAAACTAATGCAGATTGCAGATGTCTTCACCAAAGGGCTTTCTAAGAGTTTATTCACTAATCTTCAGTCCAAACTAATGCCCTGTCCCAGTTCTTAGTTTGAGGGGGCTGTTAGCAATTGTATGGTGTGTCTGTGTGTGCTGAGTAACTCTGCTAGATGGACAGGCTGGCTTTTCTGTTATTGTAACTGTCTTTGTCAGACAACCTGTCAGTGTTTGGCCTCTCTGTATTTAAAGCCTATCCAGTCTTGTCTTGTAAAACTAATCTAAACCATTACAACTGATCTACCATTTCTACATGCATGCTCATGTAACAACTTTGATTCTTTTAATGGTGGTGTTTGTTGATGATGGCGGAGAGCCGATCTTGTAATCAACGACGACATGCAGATGATTCCATGGTTTTCATTTTCATCCAAGTGATTACTAATTCATCAGAAAAAGTTTTCATTTTATTAAATCATTTGTTTCTCATTAGAGAACATTTATTACATATATTGATCATGACTATGGCCATTTATACACCAAATAAGACTCCATCGCTCCTCTGTAACTGTATATGCCATGTGATCGAATATCATAATCGCAAATATCAGGACATCTACGCAAATCCCTTTTAGCTTTGTAAATTTGATATCCTTCTTGTCTAGGCATACCATTTTCGTCCCACCAAAAAAGTGTTGTATCCCAAAAATTGACATAAAAATCCCAGGACCAGGCAACATCAAAAGCCAGACTACGCTCACCTAGATCGTCATTTGCAGATTTGCAATGATAGGTAAGCATTGTATTTGGAGATAATTTATTCCTCACAATTACTGTCGTCTGATCGCGATGAACTCCGAAGCCATCCGTTACCGATGAAAACACAAGAAATATCGTAAAAACAAGAAGGAAGAGTTTGGCAGATACAAGAAGACTGCTACTAGTATTACCGTTAATTACGAAACAAGCCATTGTTTGTGGTTGGTTTTCTGCTCTAAATTGTGTTGCACAGGGGATACATACATTTATATCGTTTTGGTGTTTTATAAAAATAAGAAAAATGATAAACATAATTAATTGTACAATTAAAGACCATTGATTTTGTTTTGTCATCAAACGAGCTGTCATCCAGTCACACATTAATTTGGCGCGGTAGAACATAGTAAGTTAATTGTATAATAAGATATTCATTGGTATTCAACGAATTTAATACCAAAAAAAGAAGAAGATTACAGACCTTGAAATATAGCCGATAAAGATTGCTCTTTCTCTATACATATGTACAGTATATAAATACAAATATATGGATTGATTCTTAATTGTGGTGGTCGATTGGGCATTAATTAACTACGGGAAACAAGAATCGATTTTTCAAATAAAGCCGATGTGTTTGAATTTTTAGATCGTTTGCTTTGCGATGTTTGTGGTGTTAGTAGTATTTACGTTTATTACTGTATGCGATGCAGCCCTGAACAGACGGCTAAAAGAATAGATTTTGCTCCCCTGGTACGAAGCCGGTAGGAGCCACTGGAAGTTTACGGGTTCTCTATCCAATCTAGATGCTCGACAAAATCTTTGCCTACTCTTCTACGCGATATCAGCTCCCTGATGATTTAAAAAAAAAAAAAAACACGAAATCATGTAAATTATAGTATTACTTTGTTTTAGAATTTATATGTTCTTTTAAGGATTTCCCCAAAGACTTATATCCTAGCAAATTTTACTCATAATAAGAAGTTACTGTGAAATTACATGTTGAACAAATCAAGAAAAGATTATCATAAGTTGAGTGATCTACCTACGGCCACTGGATTTACTCTGGTAGAGGTGTTATCAGGAGTGATTCTCAGGTAAACTATTTGTGAATAAATGATTTCTTACATTAGATGTTGAAGACTTAGGTTTTGTTGCGTGGTAGGTATTCCTTTTCGTTAACCCGAAATGTAATAGGTATCTCCACAACAAGTTGAAGCCCTCTAAGCTTACATGGACAGCCATGCACAGGAAGCAACACAAGAAGGTAATTGCGTGGGTTTCTCCTTTTGTTTAATAAATTTTGTGCCATGGATATGAAATGAACGATTTTTTGGGCACTACTCAAAAATAGAGGGGGACTACTAAGTGATAAGAATTTCTACCCTATACTTATAAGGGGTGTCCTAAAATGTGAAAATGACTAACCTACCCTTAACCTAATTAAAATTAAAAATAATCTAATAAATATACATATACCTAATCTAATCGTTAACAAAATCAAAATAAAAATCATAACAAATCCATTACTTTTAATTTTTCATAAATCCGTTACTATTAGAGGGTTCATTTTCTTCTCTTCTTTCCACTTCATTGTCTCGATTCAAAGAAATTTCCACAAACCCATTACTTGTGATTCGTTTTTGGTTGAAAAAATGAGTAGTAATCATCAAAATGAGTTGAAAATTAAAGTTGCAGAAAGAAGTTCGGCTAGGAATTATGTGAAACAGTTTGTCGAACTAGCCGAACTCAGCTTTAATGGAGTTTTTTCTTTTAGAAAAAAGTTCAGTTACCTCGTAAAAAAATTTCCCAACCGAACTTTTAGTTCGGTTACGTCGCAACTTTTTTTCATTTTTTTTTCCAGCCGAAATTTTAGTTCGGTTACGTCGCAATTTTTTTCTCCTAATCGAACTTTTCTCTGAAAGAAAAAACTCCATTAAAAATGAGTTCGGCTACCTGTGTTTTCAGAAACATTAGCCGAACTACACTTGCAGATGAGTTCGGCTACCTGTTCTTCAGATGTCGTAACGGAACTTTATTTCTATGGTCGAAATCAGTTTATAAATTTTTTATTTTTTCGAAAGTTTCGGCCAATTCAAGCAAAATTAACTAAATTTGAAGTATACCAAAGTACCCGAAACACCCGACTAATTAATCTAACCTCACTAATCACTAATTAATTTAACTTAATTATTTAACTAATCTTTACACTAACTAATTTAACTAAGAAGGGTAAGTTTGGTATTAACATAAATACTTAGATAAGGGGTGATCCAAAATTACTCCAAATATCCACCCAAAAAATGAAGAGTAGTCCCCTCCATTTTTGAATAGTGCCCAAAAAATCGTTCGATATGAATAATCATGGAACTTATAGTACGATTCAAGTAAATTGGCAAGCCAATTTGAATTCCAAGTTACTAATTTGTTTTTATGTGAAGTACGGAGTGTGTTTTTGTGACTGACATCCGATATTGCTTGCTTGCAAAATCCGTTTACAGGTTCATCATATCACTTTTTGGTTCAAAGGCAGGGCAGTTGAGAACAAGATGTGCTCAAGTTAAAAAGATTCTTTTTTATTGCGTAATTTCATCCTAGAATTGAATAAAACTACAAGTAAATAAAACTACAACTAGATGACATATTTCATTCTAGAATAAATATTGTCTTAAAGATTCAGCTTTCAGTAGTTAAATCTTGTTACTGCATCCAACTTGACTTACATATAGATACTAAATCAATAATGCTACACCAGAAATTTCATAAGAACAAAACCAACTACAAACTTCAATAAGTGCCTGCTGATTTTTCTTCTTTACCATATTAAAATTTCTTCTTTTTAATATAAAAAGCATAAAAGAAAAACAAAGACAACACAAGGCAGAGTCCTCCAACTGCAAGGTACAGAAATCCCAAGAACTGGTGCTTCCCACCAAGCCAGCTTGTGGTTGTAAGGACCAGTTTCTTTTTACCACCAAAACTGTAGGAATTGTAATTGTTTTGAATCACAACTGTGATTGTTTGGTTCGCCTCCAAATCTGTCTCAATTCTCCCATACATTTTTCTGAAATTAGGGAGGGCCGCTAGACGCATCCAAACCATAAGATCCTCATGCTCGCTCAACTGTTGAATGCTAAATTCAGATAAGAAAAAAAATAAATTGGCCGTGAAATAGAATTCGACCAAACCCAGTTTATAACAGTTCTACTATTTTTCCAAAAATCATATGAGAGAAAAGACATTCCGACAGCAAACTTCATGATAGAAATATAATAGAATACCAAAAAGAGAGATCTACAAAATGCAAAGCGCAACAAACTTCATCCTAAGAGAGCAGAGGATCTAATCTATGTGGATAAAAAAATTTATTCGCACACCAATCGGTGGAGAAGCTCTAACCCGCCTATACCTTGACCTTAATTATTCATCTTCTTTTTACTCCATCCAAACAAATTCAGTAACTAACCTACCTGAGATTTTTTGAAGAAAAACCTACCCAATATGTCAGCTCAGCGGTTAACCACATTAGATAATGATTGAATAGATTAATTAAGACACCAACAAACGTAAACATCTTTATTCGGGAACCTCAAAAAGGATGGTGCATATGGCAAACAATAATTGCATCGGAAAATAACAAACAACGAATATGAAAAGAAAATTAAAAATCATCTTCGTCTCCCTCCAAAAATTTATGACCGAAATTCAATAAATATAACAAGTATAAGCACAATTTTTTTTTTTTTGAAGCACAAGTTGTAATTGCAATTAAGCAATAGTAGCAAATAGTACTGAATTCAACCAAACCCAGTTTATAAATGTTCTACTATTTTTCTAAAAATCATACGATAGAATAGACATTTCGACAGCAAACTTCATGACAGAATATTAGAAAACTAAAATCAAAATCCATTCAGCCTAAACCAAATTCTTTTTCAGTGAACTCAAACAATAGAATTTTTAAATTACTCTTTTTTTTGCAAAATCATCACCATGAACAAAGAACTTAAGCAATTTCATCAACATTCGTTAGGGTTTCAACTAGAACATCACAAGAATAATGGCCCAATTTCTCATCTAAATGCTACTTGTGTGGCAATGGACAAGATAATAAGGAGCATATTTTGTGGGAACGCAACTTCAGTAATGGAATTTGGCATTGAATTGGAGGTATGTTCAAATTTTCCATTCCTACAAGTTTTGATGAAGTAATTAATTGTGTCAAAGATAAGAGCACTGCAGTTAGACAGATATGGTATATATGCACTTTCTCTATAGTTGTTAAACTGTGGTTGACAAGAAAAGAAAATGTATGAAGGAACAATAATTGCATCGGAAAATAACAAACAACGAAATTGAAAAGAAAACCAAAAATCGATTGATAATGTGACTTACCGGTTTAGTGGCATTTAGTTTGGCGCCTCCAATCAAGCCCCCAGCTTGGGAATTTTTTCGGAAAGACATCCTTCCCGAACTTGTGCTTTCGGTCACTTTCCCAAGCAATGTTTGTCTTATTCACATTTTTCAGTGAGTTATTCACATAAAATGCGTAGGTATCATTGAATAAGCTCCAGGCAAATAAGACCACGGTACGATTCGACTTTTATCAGGAGTAATTTTTTCATGCTTGCATGTCTTTGTTTCAACCTCATACGCTTTGCTCCTTAACTGCTTGTTACTTTTGTCCTTAGCATAGCTGCAGATATGTAATGTGATGTTATAGAAAATTGTCGGAGGGAAAACTACTTTTGTTAGAGCGAAATAATGTTATCGCAACCTATTAGACAAGATGTACACTTGGGTTCACAAACTTCCATGTACAAAAATCACTATCATCTTTTAGATTCACCAAATATATATCTCCAACTTAAAGAAGAGGAAGACACATGACCAATAAAGTTTCTAGTGATTTATGGCAAAAGAAATCATTAACAAGTCAAAAATAAATAACTCATGCTAAAGAAAATTAGGCCAACAAGTAAACTCACTGGAACCTACTACTAAAGTGTATGACTATTAGATTCACAAACAAAATTGTATTACGAAACAAAGAAAAAAGCTTAGTAGATTTGTTAGAATGTCAACATCAAACAGAAAATTTGTATTACAAGATCAAGGTAGCATTCATCAGCATTCACCAAAAAGCTTAATCAAAATGCGAAATGTCCATAACTAAAACATTATTTAAAGAACTTCATTCATTTCCAATATATCATAGTAGGACTAAAAACAAAAGCTAACTTCTCGGACACATTTGCAGTTGTTTATCAACATTATACCCATAAATCATATGTCATCGAATCCCATTAAATCATCTGAGTGTTTTCATCTTTTTCTCTCATTCTTGTAATATCAGGAAATGCGTGCCAACAAAAAATCTACATGAATCCCATTAAATCATCTGATTGTTTATCACTACTTTTGTTAGAGGGACAACCTATTTAGCATTTGCTACTTTTAAATTATGCTGTTAGCTCTCAGAAGGTATCGAACTCCAAAGTCCAAACATACCGTGTCTCCCTAATACAACTTTTTAGTTTTATCTTATTCCAAGGAAGAGGTCCCTGGAAAGAATGATACACACCGAAGATGGTTCTGATGGAAACCATGAAGCTCATAGTAAACGAACACTGGGCTCTTCATTAGTTTTCGCACCTGAAAACAGAGCGCAACTTTAGCATTTTCTTTTTATAATATATACAATGTAATAATGGTAGCACTGAACTGAATAAGAAATCTACTCACAATTATCTTTCTGATGCATGTTTTGCTTGTGTTAGTGCTTCGTATGAAGCCAACTTTGTTTTCCCTAAAGTTTGCTGGAACACAATCTGAATCATAATGGTCCACAATTTCCACAACCTACAATTAAAGAAAAATCAACAATTACTATGTTGTTCATAAAACAAGAAAGAAAAGAAAACTGTCTACTTCAACAGAGTTTAAGAAATAGGGGATTTCTTCATCTCATTTTTCTTCTTTGACTGACGTGCATTTTTCATGTTTTCTTCACCTTTCCAGAATTCATATCACGGTTAGAATTCATATAAAGAAACTCCCTTCAAGAAACCAGTTGAGCAATATACACACAATTACTTCTTTATTTTTTTGTACAAAGAAAGGGCAAAGTTTAATAAACATGCACATCAAGAGTTGCACCCAATTACTTTGAATGAGGTTGTTTGAGAAATTAACTTCATCTTCACCTATCTTTCTCTACAAGTCTATGTAAATACTAACACAAGTTACCTTAACAATGGGTTTTTCTTAGTTTGACGCAAAGATAGTTAAAGAAACCGAAGAAGATTAGTTCTTGATGAGAGGACTGTAAAGGATGAACCTTTGGTACAGAAACAGTTGATGTCATCAAAAAGAAGAAGAAAAAATGGCCGTCATGATAATGGGAAGAACACAGACACCAAAATCTGAATCATGATTTCCAGAAATGAGACAAGCAATTTAACTAAGTTTCTTACCTTGGATGACGCATGCAAAATGATAACACCAATAGGGATGAAGACGGCGCCTATCACCGCGAACACTGCGACAATCTGAAATATACTTTTAAATTAAATCACCTTTTCAAAGTTATCACCTCCTAATCTTCCAAATTAACACAAATGGTCTCAAATATTACCATTGCCGGTGTTAGCCTAGGCTTGTAACTACGAGACTCTTGCTGCCAGAATTTTGAATCTGCAATACAAATAAGCGTTTCATTTTTCACATGATATTTTAACTACTAATACCAAATATACAAGAGAGAGACATACATTGAGGTTGATAGAAGATGAAAAATCTCCTTCTTCCTTCTTCGAATTATTGTGCCTCCTAGTCACAGATGCAGAAGACTCTCCCTTTTCCATCTTCCGTTATGAATGAAATCAATAAACACTTTCTGTAGAAATTAAAGGCCAATGGCAAACACAGTTAGTGGTGTCTATATATATAATTTGCTTATAGGGTGTTTGGATACACCACTAGAAGTCGAAAAGCCAAACGGATAATAATCATAAGACGAGAAGATTACAAGAACATCAAATCTGACACATTCCTTTCAGAAGGGTGGTCCTCAACAGAATATATACTAACAAGGTTATTAGACCAAAAAGAGCTTTATTAATATGCATTATCATCGTGGCCAGCTATACAGAGTGCTACTTTCTTGCTACAAGACTTATATGTTAAGTTTTGCTTAAGACTGAACCTAATACAAAAGTGATATACACATATTATCAGAAATTAACAACACCACAAAAAAGTATGTACACTGTGCACAGATTAAAACAAACACTTTGGCACTCCAACCTATCTACTAGAAGCCACTCACTCAAGCCAAACGTAGTATTCTCCTTCCGTATCCTTTAGTTCTTTCTCAGCTGCAGTAAAAATAGTAATTACAGATAGAAAGTAGAACAAAGGAAGAACATAATATTACCCAACCAAAAGAATATCATTATATCATTGACTCATTAACCAAACTATCCTCATGAAGAGCCCACCCAAGCCATGAGATTAGTATCAAAAAAGAAACCAAACAATCAAGTGGAGTATGCATAAGAATGGATCTCCTAAATAAACTGAAATCAAATCTTGCATACTTCAATCTATGGAAATGCAGTTAGTCACGTCATATTTTAGTGAATTATGTGATGGTGCACGAGGAAGTTCGGTATCAGCTAAATAGGACAGATGGAGTGAATCAGTCTTCAATTGAACAAGAGTAGATTAGGATGAAGATTATAATACCACCAGGTCACATAGTACTGAGTCTACTGACTGAGAATGTTTGGTAAATAACTTCCAGTTTTTCAATGAAACTGGTTATTAACCCAAACCCCTACCAAATATATCTGTGACTGGTAAATATTCCAGTTTTTACCACAATTAACAAACTAGTAACAAAACTAACAAAAAGGAAGGATCATATTAGGGCATTGACAAATCTCCATTCAGTCACTATAAGATTAGCAACAATAATTAGCTAACATAGTGTGGAATGCTAAGGGTGTTCGACATGGACACAAACCATTTATGACAATAATGTAGCAAACATAATGAATTAGTGGAAAGTGGAAGCAGAAAATAACTGGGTACACTAGAAAATGAAAACGAATAAAGTCAAAATGTCTATGATAGAACTAGCGCAGCAAGGTAATTTACATATATGCTTTTTGGTCACCAAAGGATCATAGTATTGTTAAAACCAAATGAATCAGATGTAAGGTAAGAAATTCATTCTATATTTTACTTATTTCAAAGCTTCGTTAAGAAAAGAGTAAGACTTGATGGACATGACGAGCTAAAATCTAAATGATGATGCTTTGGTGCAGCTGCCTAGCTACAATGTATAAATATTATGATATTTTGGTACATGAAAAAAATCACAAACTGTATGCCCTTCCAGATCTTGTAAAGGCACCCTAAGAAAACTTTTAGAAAATCTGGTCTGGTGGTTGGGAATGCCACATAGTTCGGTTCATGAATAACGAGCAGTTAAAGGATTTTTTGTGTTATCTTATTTCTGTAAGTTAAAGAGGAGTTGCTATTCTTGGTGGCGTTGTTTAATTAATCATCACCAAATTAAACACTATCTTCGTGAGACCTATGAAATCTAATCATAACTTCTGGTTTGTAGGCCCTGAGCTATTTTCATCAGTAGACAAAAGCACATTTATGTATGCATTCAAATTATATAAATTGAGAAAAACATCATTCTATATTTAGGACTCATGAAGCTAGTGGTGGTTTAATATGGAGAAGCATCATGAAGTACAATTCAACACCAGCAGCAGATTTAGGGACTCTTTTTTCATATTGCTTGACCCAGTTGTTAATTGCTTCTCATTACCTTTAACAAAAGAAGATCCAAAAAGCCAGCCTTCAACATTTACTAAATTCCTATGAGCAATTTCATCAATCAGTTAACATGCAAGTAAGTTTTCATAAAATCTCATTTATTTAGGAATTAGGGTCTGATTTCACAGTACAAAGAGTAAAATCATGAGAGTGAGTTACTGATTCAGACTAGTCTGTCTTCCCTTTCTAAAATCAAACATGCAGATTATGAAACTAGTAGGTAAATCAAACAAAATCCTCACAAGTTCACAATATAATCAAACCTCAATTTACCTGTGGTAATTCCTCGTTAGATTGAGATGGAGCAAGAACAGGAGAAAGGGTTTCGTTGAAAAATTCAATTGAATGATTTCTCCTGCTAGATTTGGAGCTGAGTTTGATTTGGGAACAGGGAGAAAGGGTTTCGACTTTCCAGCTTCGATTTGGAAGAGAAAAGAGATAAGGAAGTGAAAAAAAACAACTTCACTTTTTTACCCGTGATATGTTTCAAAATGACGAAAAAATAGGCAGGAAAAGATAACAATGCGAGGATTATTAAGTCATTTCAGATATTAGCAGGTAGGATAGGATAATTTCAAGTTTCACCCATCACCCTACCCATTTGATGGCGGGTAAGAAATGTTTAACCGTCACCCTACCCATCAAATAGCGGGTAGGATAGGGTACGGGTAAAACAGTGGCGGGTAGGGTAGAAATGCGGGTACGGATAGGATATGTGCACCCCTGCCCCTTACTCCTAACAAGCTATATTACAAAAAAAAATGAGTTTATCGCAATTAACCAATCTCTAAATGACAGTCTATTTCAGCTAAGGTTTTATATCTATATGTCAATTTTCAATACTCTCTATCATTCTGAATTCCTTGTTTAAAATCCCTACATCTCTTCTAGTTCAATCCAAAGCTAATTCAAAACCCATAAATATAACCAACAAAAGGAAATCAGTGTCTCTATTATGGAATTGAAAGTTAATTGCTCTTGTGAAAACTACTAGCCTACTGATTTAAACCTAACCACAGTCATAAGTTCAATTATCTCTGATACTTCGAAATCAGATTATGAAAGATAAAAATTCAAGCATAACTTAAACTCACCTCAATTCAGATTGAATTTCACCTCTCTTAATCTTCTTCTCATTCAAATCAATTTAGGTTCCGCGATTCAAAGCTATATCCTCAAATATCACTTCCCAGGAACAGATGCAAGATTTTTCTTATCAAAGTTCTCTAACCTATTCAGCAAAAATTATAATTCCTTTCTCGTCTATACCTAATTTCCCCTCTTTTCTATCTTCAGTTTCCTATTTTATCCCTGGCACACATACACGTGTTGTCCTAAGAGTAATACACATCTTGTTTTCCAGCCAAGCATTCTTTATTTTATTTAATCCAACTAATAACATGTAATGAGTGTCATGTATGATATGTGGGTGCAGGTTATGTGAGTGCGCGGCGTATTCGTGTCTAGTGAGTGAAAGTCTGAGAAATCGAGTATTTATACTCATGTTCTTTCCTCTGTAAACAAATTAATTCATCGTTACTACCAACATTTTGAATGTAGAAGGAAAACTAGCAATTTTAATTCATAACACTAGCAATTTATAACACTTCCAAAAGCAGGATAGTCAGAAGTGGTTTGGGTACAAAATTTCAGAACGACTTTTAGAAGCAAAAAAACTAACTTTTAATTAACAACTAATGGAACGAATTTTAAAAAATCCATTTTTATTTGATTATTTGCATTTGACCGGTACTAGTCAAATTGAAGCAGAAAATTTTCATGCTCGAAAATATAATGACCATACCTCAATAAAACAGTTCTGGATGCTGAGTTTGTATTTCTGGTTCTTTCTCCCATGAGATGGGTCAATCACAAGTATTCGGATAACTCATTTACAACTGACTTCTAGTAGAAGTAATAAAGCAGCTTCAAAATGAAGCAAAAACTTTCTGGTTCTTGCTTCCATAGAAGTTGCTTCTCCTCGCGTGTAAAAGCGTAGAATTCCTTTGTTCACACTTTTTCCACTCAAACAACTGTACTACCTGTAATAAGAAATGCAACAAACTAAATTAAGTCATATAGAAATGCAATTTAAGGTAACAGGAAACATTATCAAAGTGCTAAATAGGCAGGGAATAAATGCACCAGGACCACATAATGCAAGTCCAATTCAAGGCATTAGAGTAGATCAGAAAGTGGACTGGAGGGTTCAATTATGCCAACCATGAGAAGTATGCCAATTCAGTGAGCCATCCCGGAACAGAAATTGGACGATGATGTTTACGGTAAAGTTCTCATTTATTTGTATACAATTATTATCCAGTTGATGCAACTAGCTAATTAGATGAATCTTAAATAAAAACCCTAAATCCAATAAACCCTAAAAATCGAAATTTAATCTAAATTTGGGGAAAACGACAAGAAATTGAAGTGTGTTTGATGCAATTTACCTCTTTTGATGAACCCTAGCTTCCATTTGTGTCTTCGCCTTCCTTTAAACATTGATTGTGATGGAAATGGAATATTTAGCCAGCCATAGTCCTCCATCTGTATCCCACTATCGTTAAATCGGCTTGATCAACTAACAATAAACCCTAGATTTCACTCATCTTTCCTCTTCAATTTCACGGCAGCTGCGTTCGTCCCTCTCACCCCCCATTTTTATCTGTTTTTCTTTTTTCTTTTCATCTAAAAATGGACGAGAAGAGAACCAAATAGGGCTGTAGCCAGCTGGTGAGGGTGGAAAGGTCATTTGACATGTCAACTTAACGGGTTCCAACTTTAAAACAAAGTCCATAACTTCAAAACAAAGTCCATGAGTTGCGACAATTCTTGAGTTGATACCAATTAATTACTGTTGTTTTATTCTTCATTTTGGTTATTCTTCTATTTTTCAGCCAAAATGAAATTTCGGACTAATGAATCAAGTATTACAGGTCATCGTGTCAATGGTTCTTTTTTTTCTTCTTCTTTTTTCTGAAGCATAGTTCTCTCATTTGATGTGTACTCAATAAAGGTTGATTCTCAATCTTATGCCAATAATTAGTAAACTACCAATTGATGTGCAAATTCTTTTTACATAGTTAGATTATTTTGTTTGGACAAAAAATATGCCAGAAATAGGTGTTTAATCACAAAGGTTGACTATAACTTACTTGTAAATAACCTAAATTTTTTGCAGATTTTAATCTTCATAATAACTTAATCTAATGTTGTTTTTAAATGGTTCTAGGGAATTCATTACAGGTTTTCGTTATATCGGATAAAGGTGCAATGATCGAATTTCAATGCCGGGTTTCTCGGTGAGGTTCAAGTCCTTTTCGGCCAACATCTTCGTATCTATGTATTGATTGCCAAATACAAATTTAAATGTACATTTTTGCTCTTGACCAACTTCTTGGGCTTGGAAGTGCCTTCACCGTACCATGAGTAAAATCAAACCATTTATCTTACTAGTCCACCAATTGGAAAAGGGAAACTTTATTATCCTTGGTGTGACAATTGGATTCCTGGAAAAGGGACGGCTACACTAGTCCTGATAAAAATCTTAGAGTTCATGAATTGATAAATCATGACTCTAGCATGGGAACACAACAAGAGCCAGATGATAACTATCATTTTCTATAAATCCTATACCTGAAAAATGATTAGGAATCATAAGCTTTTGTGTCTATGGAAGGATCTCATCAAGTACTTGTAGCTTACCACTTGCTTTCACTCCAACACTCGAATACTCTTACGGACCATTCCTCAACAATTTCTGCAAAGAAGGATCCCCAAATTACAGATGGTCACGGCACATCAAAAACATATCCCACAAAAGAAACAATGCAAGATTGACGCTACCTACCAAGAAAATATGAAAGTAAAACGAAACAGCACTCTACTAATTGGCAGATATGAACCACTTGCAGCAAGTGAAGGAGGCCTCACCTTCTTAGTAAAAATAAGAACATCATGGAGAGCCTCCATACTTCCAAGTTTTGAACATGAACAAAGTAATGCTTAATTAGAAGGTAGGATACCACAATACTGCTCAAGCTGCACATTGGAAAGCCCCGTGTTCGAAAAACTTGGAATTCGATCCGGGACACATACAAGCTGCTCCTTCAGGTTCTCAGTACTTAAAATTACTGTTACTGCACAAATTATGTTTTGTTGTATCAACGACTTTCAGAATATGCCAACTCCACTTTCTTCCGCATCCAACTTGGACTCTACAACTTCAGGTATAGATTGCAAAACAAGCTTAAGTTGCTTGTAAAGAAGTGGAAGCCAACAATCTTAATAATTCAAGAATCTAAGCTTACTATATGCAACTTTTTGATGATCTTTGTAATGATCTTGAGCTTGTGGATTTGCCTCTTTCCGGAGCAAAGTATACTTGGAGTAAGAAGAGTAAAATTGACCGCTTTCTATTCTCCTTAGATTGGGAGGAGCACTTTCCGAATCTCAATTTAAAGCGACATGCAAGACCTTTTTTGAATCACTTTCCTATTGAGTTGTGCTCTATTGTAACGGATTGGGGAGCTTGTCCTTTCTGGTTTCAATTAGCTTGGCTTGAAGATACTGACATAATTCCTTTGATGAAAGAATGGTGGGAATCTTTCTTTTTTGTAGGTTCCGCGAGTGCATGTTTTCAAAGAAGTTAAATGCATTGAAAGAGAAATTGAAGGTGTGGAACAAAGATATCTTTGGCTGTGTTGATCGGGCTATCGATATGGCGCTTGAAAAGATGAAAGAGTTGGAAGATATTGATGATGATGAAGCTAGGAGTCTCACCGAGGTCGAAGAGGACTTGCTTGTGACGGCGAAAGTGGAGTTTGAAACGGCCCATAGACGTAAAGAAATTTTGATTCGCCAAAAATCAAGAGTCAAAGTGATTCGGGATGGTGATCGAAATACCAAGCATTTTCATCGTGTGTTAAAGAGTCATAGAGCAATTAATAATATTCATAATCTTCGAATCAATGGTAGATGGACCGGGAATAAAGATGAGATTAAAGAGGGTGTTGCAAGTCACTTTGAGGTAGCTTTTAAAGAAGTTTCTAATCATAGACCGAGGATCAAGAACATGTGTCTAAATCGTATTGATGAGATTGCTAGGGATTGGTTGGAGAGACCTTTTGGTGAAGAAGAAGTTAAGAAAGCAATTAAAGACTTAGGTGTTGATAGAGCACCGAGTCCGGATGGTTTTCCTATGAAATTTTACATTGTTGGATGGGATTTATTAAAAGAGGTCTTAATGAAGGTGTTTCAAGAATTTCATGATCATAATATTCTTGATAGTTCTCTTAAGAAAAACTTCATAGCTCTCATTCCGAAGAAGGTTGGTGTTGAGGAGGTCAAGGATTTTCGGCCTATTAGCCTCATAGGAAGCGTGTATAAGATTATTTCCAAAGTTCTTGCGGAAAGGTTGAAGGTATATCTTCCTACTTTAATTTCCCCTTTTCAATCTAGTTTTATAAAGGGCCAACAAATTCTAGATGGTGTTTTGATAGTGAATGAGTGTGTGGATTCAAGGCTTCGTAAAAATATTCTGGGGTTAGTGTGTAAGTTAGATTTCGAGAAGGCTTTTGATTATGTTAATTGGAGCTTTCTGAATGAAGTTTTATATAAAATGGGGTTTGGAGGTGTTTGGCGAGCTTGGATTCGAAATTGCTTATCTTTCTCTAAATTCTCAGTTCTTGTAAACGGGACGACACATGGATTTTTTGGTAGCGATAAGGGTATTCGTCAAGGTGATCCTCTATCTCCTTTCCTTTTTACCATTATTGGAGAAGTGTTGAGTCATATTCTAAGTAAGGCACAAGATGTTGGTGAAATTTCGGGTTTCTCGGTTAAAAACGGGGGAACTAAAGTTAACCATCTCCAATTTTCCGATGACACTATTGTTTTTCTTGATGCGAAGCGAGAGCAAGTGGATGCTCTTCGGTATTTACTTCTTTGTTTTGAATTAACCTCGGGATTGAAAGTTAATTTCTCTAGAAGTTGTTTGTTTGGTGTTGCTCTTGATGAAGATATTGATGGTTTGGCCAATATGTTGGGGTGTAAAAGATCTAATTTTCCAAGTGTTTACCTTGGTCTTCCATTGGGTGATAAATCTTGTGGCACTCAAATGTGGGAGAAGATTTTTGAGACTTGCGCGTCGAGGCTTTCTTCTTGGAATGGGAGGACAATAGCGAGAGGAGGTAAGTTGACACTTATTAAAAGCGTCTTGGCAAGTTTACATATCTACTATCTATCTTTATTTCTTGCCCCTTGTTCCATTACAAAAAAACTTGATAGAATAGTGAGAAATTTTCTTTGGGATGATGGTTCTAATAAGAAAAGAACTCATAATATTTGGTGGCCTTTGGTTGTGAAGTCTAAAGAACATGGTGGTCTTGGAATTCGGAAGTCCAAACATATGAACTCGGCGCTTCTTAAAAAGTGGTGGTGGAGATTTGGCACCGAAAAGGAAGCTTTTTGGAGAAAGATTGTGGTGGAAAAATTTGGTGAAACCTCAACCGGTTGGGAAACTCTTCAACCTAAAGGGCCAAAGGGAGTTAGCTTGTGGCATAATATTTATGGTGAGCTTGAAGACTTTAACAAAAATGTAAGATTTAAGATCGGCGCGGGAAATGAGACTAGATTTTGGGAAGATCTTTGGATTGAAGATGGTATCTTATGCAATAGATTTCCAATAGCTTTTGAAGCTTCAAGAACCAAGGGGTGTGTGGTAGCTCGTTTTTATGAGATCTCGAGTAACGGGATCAAATGGAAGTTTATTTCCCGAAGGAGGTATCCTCAAAATACAATGAGATAGGTTGCCTCCATAAACACGCTACTAGATTCGGTGAATATCCAAGAAGGAGCTTTAGACTCTAGATTATGGATAGTTGATGAAAATACTACGTCGGATACTTATACGGTCAAGAATGGAGTTAATTCCCTTGTGGAAATCGGTGACATAAATTTTCCAAGCGAGATTATTTGGAGCCGGTATTACCCATGCAAGCTAAACTTCTTCCTTTGGCTTCTATATCATGAAAGATTGATGACCTCCGATGAGTTAAGTAAAAGGGGCATGAATGTGGATAGGTTGTGTCATTTTTGTGAGGAGAAAGATGAAACAAGTTCTCACTTATTTTACGGTTGTTGGAGGACGAAGAGAATTTGGACATATTTTGCGGAAGGATGTAGTTTCCATTGGACCTACAACTCTAATGTCGCCACAACTATAAGAAATTGGAGTCATGATTGGGGCGATGAGCGTCTTAATCTCATTTGGAATAATTTACCGGTTGCAATATGGTGGTGCATTTGGAAAGAAAGAAATGCAAGGACCTTCAACAACAAGAAGAGAAATTTGGCAAGTTTGATTAGAGATATCAAGCTTCAAGCTTTCTTTTGGGCGGAGTCTAACACTAAAATGCTAGGTTTAACGGCCAACATGTTGATAACATTGCGGGATACGAATTTCTATCATTCTCATTGAGTTTGATTTTGAGAAGCAAGTTCACAAGACCTTCTTGGTTTATTTGTTCTTTAGTTTCTTTTCGTTTTTCTTTAGGTGACCGAATTCCCTTTCGGTTTCATTTTTTTATTTCGGTTGATTTTATTGGGTTGAGGTACCCCTCTTAAGTACCTTTTTTCAATGAATTTTCCTTTTGACCGGTCAAAAAAGAAAGAAGGTATTTTCCTTTTGACCGGTCAAAAAAAAAAAAGGTATAGATTGCAAACCTGAATTATCTTCTTCTTAACACAGTAGATAAATTTAACCATTTCCAGCGGAAATACCACACATACGATGAGATGAAACAAATTACAAATTTAATGAAAGTCATTCTAATACAGGTAGCTTGACTATCTCTACTTTTACACGTTATGAAGTTTATAGGATGAACGAACCAATTCATGTCACCAACTAGCGTAAACTCTAGATGTACTTACATGTGGATTTACGTATGAACTGTAATTTTGGTTGTCTCTAATTTCTCTAAACTACGAGAAGCTGTAATTTCGTAACCGTTTGCACATATCTTTTGGTCTAATACAAGCAAGTGTTACCATTCAGGCATGCAACAACCTTTCTCAGTAATAATCAGGAAGTAACATATGGTCCAATGTGGAAAATCTATTTATTGTTCTCACAATATAACTGAAAACATAATCTAAAAAGTAAGAGAAGATGCAGGTATCGACAAATAGATAATTCTCCCATTACATAGTTAAAACAAAGAAAGGAAAACCAAACATGGCTATTAAGACTAAAAAGTAATGTTGCAGAAGCAAGAATGAGGTGGGTGCATTTAAGAAAATAAATAAAAAAGCTCGGGGAAATCTCCCCCTTCGATAGGGTCTTTCAGGATGCGCATGACTTTTGAAGGGGTAGTACCCGAAAGTGATAGCGGCAAATTGGGCAGCGACTCTTTGCATCAAGGGAATGGATGATGCATCTGGTGTGAAAGACATGAGTACATGGCAGCTCTGATAGGCTAATATCATCTCCATCATTCTTCTCGTCATAGTCTTGCAAACAAATCGAGCATTCACCCGAGCTGTTGGCTCCATCGAATTTCTTCATCTTTAATAACTTAAAAAACGTTGAATAACTGCGTGAAAACAATTGCTCTATTTCAGGGGTTCGAAGGCAACTAGCATGCATATAATCATGGGAATGAACACCCTCAACTTCATCGTAATGATAAAAAGTTTCAAGTACTTTTACGACTTGTATAGGTATGCTAACTGATAATAAACTAGGCTTATTTTCTTCGTCGGGTCGCAAAAAAGGGTCATTCACGAAGTAGGATTTGATTTGTTGTTTGCAGTCATTCAAAAAAGATGTGCACGGGGTCGAGCCAGGAACAAAATCTTCAATAGCAGACACGAGTGAGTTAAGATCACAGTTACCTAACATATCCGGAGATAACAAATCGTCGAATTTTATAAGAAACTGGTTCACGATCGTAGGTAATTCTTCGTAGGAGAAAGTAACTCCAGGAGGAACTGTGGCGGTGGGGATGGTTGCAGCATCAGCAGCACTATAGCTTTCGTCTCTCCCGGCATAATCAATTCGTTGTATTGTTCTGATGACTTAAATTTCTATTACCACTTGATTTTGATTGATAGAATTCTTATAAGAGTGAACACTGGGTTCTGGCATATTCGTCCATGATCTGCTGTACATGGTGCAAGTTCCAAATATTGGACGCTCCATAGTGTATTTAGAAGAGAGAAATCAAAAAATTACTCTTCTTAAACCTAAAAACCCTTTCTTTCTTCGATGTGTGTAGTATTGCTGGGTGAAATTGCTAGGTGAAACTGTACCTATTTATAGGGAGGGATAGAAGTTGATTTCAAAATCGAAGAGAGATTCTAGATTATTCTCTGAGATGGCTTTCAGACTCGGAAATGGAAACCCTTATCTCACCGGGACATGGATTTTCCTTTTCTCTTCCCTTTCTTTTCTGCGGCATTTCCTATGTTCGTTCTCTCTCAATTTCTTTTTTCTTTTTTTTTTCTTTTGCGGTATTTTACATTACCTCCCCAAGTAAGATCACTAATGTGTGTTACCTCCTCTATGAAGATTAAATTCGTAAAACCTCCTTTCGTCATATACTTCGTCTGTTCTCCAGTTAGCTGACCTGGCAATATTATACAGTGGCAAAAAAAATAAAAAGAAATTGGTGAAGTGCCCAAAATATCCTCATTTTCCCCGATAAGTTAAACCCAAAATAGAAAGTCTAACACATGAACGGTTCGTATATAACAATAACAATCGAAAGAATTATGAACTCAAACAGTTGAAGTAAACCCAAGTCGAAGATACAGGTGCTAGTGCTCGAACAAGAAGAAAGTCGGTAATTTTATAGGTTCAGACGAGATGAAATCTTGTTGCTGTGTTTTAGGTCTTTTGTCGAACAACTGTTGTGAAATTTTTTGTTGGGAAAGATCCGTTTTCTTGTGGTATTAGCGCCTTTCTTTATACCTTCTCGTCCCTGCAATTCCCAATAAGATAGACATCCAACAACTCAAAACACAGACTACTAATCAATTACCATCAATTATACCCATTTATCACGTTAAATTAATATCAAAGACAACACTATGAGCTGTTTTCCGGTGAGCAAAACAGACAAATGCAAACCAAATTCTAAATAAAATTCCCTACCTTACCTTAACTTCTAAATCAAATCCTGGCAGCTTTAAAATTAAGGTGGAGAAAATATTACAATAATATTGCTTTAAAGTCTTAGTACAATGGACTTTGAAGTAGGTCAAATTAACTATGCACACCGGCATAACAACCATTGAGTTTTAAATGCTCTAACTTGAGTATTCTCATCAGTTGTTACAAGTGTTAGAGCATTGCTCGGTCGAACTCACAAGTTGCTATCTCAAGCTTGTTGTCAAAACTATATCTTGATTCTAGTCTACAATTAGTTAAGTCTCAGACTAGGATAGAAATGGAGTTGAGAAATAGTGGATCACGGCAATCATCATTGCACTGTACCATATGAAGGCGAAGATCAACCGAAGCTTTTGGAGAACTTCATCAACAAATGGTAAGTGAAGACTAAACCACCTATATCTCAAGTTATATTCATTTTCAATCATTTGAGACGATGTCGTATAACTAATTAGACTATTATGCATAGACAAGAATTTCGAGTCGGGAACTAATGAATTATCTAGTTAACGAATTTCTCGAAATATAATGACTAAGCTTAACGAACATTTGTTCATACTTGATGAATTACGGTTAAGGACAATGTATTATTCGGAATCCAAATCATGATTCAAGTGTATCATTCAGAAATAGTCTGGAACAGTGATATGTGTCGTTGATGTTATTCAGGAATGTTTCGAATCGATTTAGAGAAATATAGAACTACTATTGATTCAGATACAAGACAGTGGTATCAGTTTTACTGGGAAAACTGTTATATGTCTGAACCCGTATTACATGTACTTGTACACGTACACGTAGCGGAGTAGCTATATAACATATCGACTTACAGATTAGTGATACACATATTCTTATGTATATCATATCAAAATATGTTTGCCTCGTGAACCGGATTGGTATGCATACTTGTATGCAAACCATTTTTGAACTGTGGTTACTGAAAAAGCGGGGGTCTAACAACCACACCCAATATTTCGTTTTGGCAATCTGTATGGAAAAACTCCAATATAATTCCAAGAGAATCAACTAGACAGTCAAACTCAATCAATGAAAATATATCCAAGAGTTGTATCTCGGTTTCTCAATGCAATCAGAAAATCAAACAGATAGAATCCGTGAGCCTGATTATTACGAGAAACGACTTGAACGGTACCAAAGACCAATGTTCAAGTGTCAATCAATTTATATCAACAACCAAAGGTTGGATTATCTAATTGATTGAACTACGCACAACCTATGATATTTCAATTATATAAACAAATATAATGCGGAAAAGAAATAACATAGACACCATAAATTTTGTTAACGAGGAAACTGCAAATGCAGAAAACCCCCGGGACATAGTCCAGATTTGAACACCACACTGTATTAAGCCGCTACATACACTAGCCTACTACAATTTAACTTCAGACTGGAATATTGTTGATCCCTAACCAATCTCACACTGATTAAGGTACAGTCGCGTTCCTTACGCCTCTGAATCCCAACAAGACTCTACGCACTTGATTCCCTTAGCTGATCTCACCCACAACTAAGATTTGCTACGACCCAAAGTCGAAGAAACAAATCTGTCTCACACAGAAAAGTCTATTCAATAGATAAATCTGTCTCCCACAGAAATACCTACGAGTTTTTGTTCTGTTTTTTGATAAATTAAGGTGAACAGTAACCAATTGATACACCATACTTATATTCCCGAAGAACAACCTAGTAATATCAATCACCTCACAATACTCTTAATGGTATGGTAGCGAAACAAGATATTGTGGAATCACAAACGATGAGACGAAGATGCTTATGACTACTTTTTATCTTGCCTATCGGATATTAAATCTCGAGAAAATCTTAGAGAAGATAGTACTCAATACGATAGAATCAAGCAAGACCAGAACACGCAACTACAGAGAAAATAGTTCGGTCTGGCTTCACAATCCCAATGAAGTCTTTAAGTCGAAAACCTACAATGATTTTTGGAAAAACCTAGGTTAAAGGAGAATCGACTCTAGTCGCAACTAGTATTGCATTCCTTATTTTATAAATATATAAGTTCATGAACAAACCGATTTTAGAACATAACCCACTCAAGTATGCAAACGGGTACGCATACCTAAGTAGCCGTATTTGGTCTGGGTTCGCCTGTATGCGTACGGGTACGCATACTGTCGTACACCACCAAACTCAGTTGAATTCCCGTACTTGAAATTTACGCCGGTACGCATACGGGTATGCATACTAAGTTCTCATACTTCAACTAACAAACCAGTATACATACGGGTATGCATACTATCGTTCCCAGACTTGGAATAACTTGCAACAGTTAGCATACAAGTACACATACTGTGCTACATCCAATCATGGTTAATTATTCTAAACTCCCATTTCAGTCATTGAAACATTCTTAGAAGACGACAATAGCCGTCTCACATAGACTATTTGCTTCAAAGAAATTTTCAAGTGATCGAATGATCAATACGAAACATTCCGAGTCTACACCAAATGACTGTCTCACACAAATCATATAAGATGTTACTAGGCGATTTTCACATGTTCATCTTTTGACTTTCGTCAAGAATATAAGATGAACTTGGTTAAAGCGAAAGCTTACCAACACATATTTCGACAAATATGTAAGCGAGTTAAACTCAGCTCGAAATATCAAATGTGTCTATATAGCTATACAACTTTTGTCTCAAATAGGAGATAGAGTAGAAATAGACTTTTGAGTGATAGATGAGTTCAAGTCTCCACATACCTTTTGTTGATGAAGTTCCACAAGCTCCCCTTAGTAGTTATTTGTCTTCAATCTATGAACGCCGTGAAGTCTAAAGCTCAACTACACATTTTATCCTAATCCGAGACTTAGCTATAAGTAGACTATAAATCAAGACTTATAGTTTTGACAACTAAACTTGACAAACAAGCTTGAGATAGCAACGCTTGCGAGTTCGACCGAGAAGTGCTCTAACAGTTACGGAATCGGGTTTGTTTTAGACTTAGTGCACGTAGTCATATGGTGCTGAAGGTCTTGGGTAATGGCATGGATGATAGCATTTAATCCATCGGAATTTTTCTTTGCAACAAGAATCTCGGCAGGATCATAAGCACCAATATCCTTTGGAACAGTTACATCGCCTTCTACAACAACCGGAGGATCATAGCCATTAACTACACGAACCCATGATTGAAAATCACGCGCTTGAAGAAAGGCACGCATAACAATTTTCCACCATAGATAATTCGAGCCATCGAAGACTGGTGGTACGTTTATAGAGATAGCGTTTCTGTCCATAGAGTCAGATTCCTACAAACACAGACTTATAAGGTCTTAATCGTGTTTGCCTGCTCTGATACCAATTGAAAAAGCGGGGGTCTAACAACCACACCCAATATTTCGTTTCGGCAATATGTATGGACAAACTCCAATATAATTCCAAGAGATTCAACTAGACAGACAGACTCAATCAATGGAAATATATCCAGGAGTTGTATCTTTGTTTCTCAATGTAATGAGCAAATCAAAAATATAGAATCCGTGAGCTTGATTATTATGAGAAACAACTTGAACGGTACCAAAGACTAATGTTCAAGTGTCAATCAATTTATATCAAAAACCAAAGGTTGAATTATCTAATTGATTGAACTACGCATAACCTGTGATATTTCAATTATATAAACAAATATAATGCAGAAAAGAAATAACACAAACACCAGAAATTTTGTTAACGAGGAAACCGCAAATGCAGAAAACCCCCGTGACCTAGTCCAGATTTGAACACCACACTGTATTAAGCCGCAACAACACTAGCCTACTACAAGTTAACTTCAGACTCGAATGTAGTTGAACCCTAACCAATCTCACACTGATTAAGGTACAGTCGCGTTCCTTACGCCTCTGAATCCCAGCAGGACTCTACGCACTTGATTCCCTTAGCTGATATCACCCACAACTAAGAGTTACTACGACCCAAAGTTGAAGACTTGATAAACAAATCTTTCTCACACAGTAATGTCTATTGAATAGATGAATCTGTCTCCCACAAAAATACCTACGAGTTTTTGTTCCGTATTTTGATAAATCAAGGTGAACATAAACCAATTGATACACTGGACTTATATTCCCGAAGAACAGCCTAGTAATATCAATCACCTCATAATAATCTTAATCATATGGTAGCGAAACAAGATATGGTGGAATCACAAACGATGAGACGATGATGTTTGTGACTACTTCTTATCTTGCCTATCAGAGATTAAATCTCGAGTAAATCTTAGAGAAGATAATACTCAATGCGATTGAAATAAAACAAGATCAGACACGCAACTATAGAGAAAATAGTTGGGTATGGCTTCACAATCCCAATGAATTCTTTAAGTCGTTAACCTATAATGGTTTTTGGAAGGAGAATCGACTCTAGTCGCAACTAGTATCACACAGGAGGTTTGGGATTAGGTTTCCCAGTTGCTAGAGTTCTCCCTTATATAGTCTTTAAATGAGGGTTTGCAATCAATGTTACCTTGGTAACAAAGCATTCAATATTCACCGTTAGATGAAAACCTGATTATACTCAAGCTAATATCTTTCAACCGTTAAATCGAACTTAGCTTGTTACACACAAATGAAAAGTGACTTCATTTAGATATAAGGTAACCGTACCTAAACGTGTACACCTTGTTGGCTCAACAATAGTTAACCGAAGTTAGCCATATGAACACTTTCATATCAACATTGTTCATCTCAATCACAACTAGTTCAAATGACTCAAATGAAACTAGTTCTAGAGTTGTTCAATTGTTTATATTCTGATAGAAGTATACAAGACACAATTGAAGCAAAATCAATTTTGATTTACTCGAATCAATTCATGAACATTATATCCACGGTTTGCAAAAGATTGCATTCCTTATTTTATAAATGTATTAGTTCATGAACAAAACGATTTTAGAACATAACCCACTCAAGTATGCAAACGGGTACGCATACCTAAGTAGCCGGATTTGGTATGGGTTCGCCAGTATGCGAACGGGTACGCATACTGTCGTACACCACAAAACTCAGTTGAATTCCTGGACTTGAACTTTATGCCGATACGCATATGGGTCTGCATACTAAGTTCCTGGACTTCAACTAACAAACCAGTACGCATATGGGTATGCATACTATGGTTCTCGGACTTGGAATAACTTGCAAAAGTTAGCATACAAGTACACATACTGTGCTATATCCAATCATGGTTAATTGTACTAAACTCCCATTTCAATCATTGAAACATTCTTAGAAGACGACAATAGCTGTCTCACACAAACTATTATCTTCAAAGCAATTTTCAAGTGATCAAATGATCAATACGAAGAATTCCGAGTCTACACCAAATGACTGTCTCACAATAATCATATAAGATGTTACTAGGCGATTTTCACATGACCATCTTTTGACTTTCGTCAAGAATATAAGATGGACTTGGTTAAAGAAAAAGCTTACCCGTACATATTTCGAGAAATATGTAAGCGAGTTAAACTCAGCTCGAAATATCAAATGTGTATAATCGAAGTCTATATAGCTATACGACTTTTGTCTCAAATAGGAGATAGAATAGAAATAGACTTTTGAGTGATAGATGAGTTCAAGTCTCCACATACCTTTTGTTGATGAAGTTCCACAAGCTCCCCTTAGTAGTTCTTCGTCTTCAATCGATGAATGCTGTTAAGTCTAAAGCTCAACTACACATTCTATCCTAATCCGAGACTTAGCCATAAGTAGACTAGAAATCAAGACTTATAGTTTTGACAACTAAACTTGACAAAAAAGCTTGAGATAGCAACGCTTGCGAGTTCGACCGAGCAGTGCTCTAACAGTTACGGAACCGGGTTTGTTTCCAAACCAGTACGCAAACTAAAACAGATCTGTGTTCCTGAACTCAGAAGCGTTTCCAAACCGGTACGTGATAGACACATTTATGTGTATGTTTTCATCTCTATTGTGTATATTGTTCGTACCCATTTTTGTACTTATTATGGTGTTTTATGTGTTTGTAGGTATTTTTGGGAAATAAACATTTTCGGAAAAATCGGCTCGAAAAATTATGCGGAGCACCCCTGGAGGATATTTGTTATTCGAACTCTCAGTTTGGATAAGGGGCACCTCAATTGGGCACCTGCTATTCGCACCCTGGTTTGGTTAGGGGGACACCCTTCTTCTTCATTGTTTAAAAAAAAAATTGGCGGGAAAATACAGGTTCAAATTTTGTTCACCTTCGGAGTTTTCTGTTTTGAATTTGGAGGAGCTGTGGCGAGATTCAATCACTCCAATCGACTCATTCCAGCCTGTTACACTCACACAGAACTGGTAAGTCCTTCATATTCGAAGAAATTGGGCTATAATCACGGTGGGACGAATACAGGGAAGTTCGTGTATGCAGAGAGAGATTCTCGGGATTTCTGGCTATTCTAGGAGCAATGAACGAGTCTACAACGTTGTCTACTCATTCTGGAACGTGTTCCAGTCAATTTGGAGTTTGTCAGTTGAAGATTTTAGCGAGCATAGATATGATTCCTTCTCTTGCATGGGAGTAAAAGAAAATATGTTTGATTGATTTCCGATATTATGATTTATTCTCGGTCCAAATGGGTATATATACGCTTCTGGGGATACTGAGAAGAGGGAGGGAGAATTGGGAGCAGTTTGGAGCAGTAGAGAGCCGGAAAATCAAAGTTACAGGAAGGATATTTTTTCTGCTGGTGAAGAACGTACGAAGAACATAAGACACTCAAAGACAGTCGTTCTTCAACAGTTCTAGTGACGGTTATTTCTTATCGTTTCCTGTAACAATTGATTTTGTAACAAATATAAGTGTTACAAACCCGATTTTAATAATTTTTCTCCCATTTCATCATTTGTGAACCATTTTTGAGCATTAATAAAGATGAATTTTGAGCATGTTTCCATGATGATGATGAGCTAATTCTCGCGTAATCAAGGCACGGAGGAAGTTATTGATGCATGCATAATTGGTAATTATTTTACTTTTCTCTAATTCGCATTTTATAATTCACTCAAATCACTGCTTTGCAGAATTTTAATTGTTTGCATAATTTTCTTAATTAGTTGTGATTCAATTAGATAGGTTATACTTTGTTTAGATAATCTATGCTTAAGGAATACAATTAATGTTTGAGAATATGCCTGATTATTTGTGAATTAAGAAATAAGAGATTTTAAAGATAATTAGAGTTTTGGAATTTTTACCATCATTCATTCATGTGTAATAGTGGAATCTAGTGTCTTGGTTATTTTCAATCTTGAAAACAAATTTGGATTTAAATTTTCTCTATTTTTTGTTTAAATAAGTCTAAAATCAATTGCTTTCACAAGTCTCAACGAACCTTTTACTACAACAAAGTTGAAATAACATCAATTTTTAGCGCCGCCGACGCAGACTTGTTTTTAAGTTAGAGTTTTTAGATTTATTATTTTTTTAGTTTTTTTTTAGATTTTTATTATTTTCTCTTTGTTCTATTTTACGTTTCTTTGGGTATATTTCTTTGTGCTACAGGTTTGGAGTTTGGACCGAAAAGAATTTAAGCCAAAGACTTTGGTGACTAAGAGATTAGGTGCCAAAGATAAAAGCTAAAAGAAAAGGAAAAGAAAGACAAAGAAATTTTATTTTAGTTTTTATTTCTTTAGATTTTCTTTTTAGAAATTGTATTAGGATATCTTTTATTTTTGTAATTTTTTTTCTTTTGCACTATATTTTTGGACTTTGGATTGTGAACTTTTGGACATTATTATTTTATTTTTAAACCCTACGGAAGGGTAGTTTTAAATATTAAACCGTTTACAGAGAAGGACGACGATTACGATATCGTCTCGGCCCCTCGGGTTCGTACATGACATAGGAGTCGTGGCCCGAGTCGACTTCATCGGTTCATCCCCCGTCTGATACGGGAGGTAAGTTTTTCGAAACACCCGCGAATCCCCTGTCAGCGGGTTTACTGTCTGCCTTAAGGTGAATATATGTTTAGGACTGAATACGGATTTTAATTTCCTAGTAATGGGCAAGGACAGGCCATACAAGATAAGGGTTCGGATTTCATCACCGTTCTCTTCTTGCCCTCCTTAGGAAAACATAACTTACGCGAACCCAAGCCTAAAATATTGACTAGAACGAGACCTATAGGGTAACGAGCTTAATAGGAAAGTCGTTCGAAAAATATTGGTTGCTCTTTTAAGCATACTTTGAAGTTCAGGAAGATTACTGTAAGTCGATTAGAGACGCCTTGTAACCCAGGGAAGCGTTGTCAAAGAGGTGGGGGTATCAAAGCTCCTCTGAGCTTCCCCTACTTCTCTTCGACTCACTTTATTCGGATCGATCCAGAGAGGTTTGCTTAGATTGTAACGAATTCTTTTTCGAAGGATTAGAAGCTGGTCTAGAAACAATCTAAGTGGAGCCATCATGCTTGTTGTTTGCTAGAAATATTTAGGTTTGCTTTGGTGGAGTCAGCCTGCTGTGTGTTTGCTTAGAACCTCCCTTCCTTAGGATTTTATTTTATTTATTTTTTATTTTTTTATTTTTTTAGTGTATGCCAAAATTGCTCAAGTCCATTAGTGAGCGTGCTTGGAAAAGAGACACTTTTGGCCGTTTGATTAGTGACGAGCCTAGAGGTTTTTCTTTTGTAGATGGGGAGCTCGAAGACTCTTCTTTGGAGAGCCCTGTTTTTGGAAACTTCAATTTTGAGAATTTAAGTCTTAGTGAGGAATTCACCCCCTAGGATTTTTACTGTGCCAACAATGACAACTTTGAAGGAGTACATGTACCCAACTTGGACCAACCGACCATCATGCATAAAGTTGCCAGCCTCTACGGCTAGTTATGAGTTGAAACCTGGTATTCTTCAGATGATCCCTATATTCTTAGGAAAAGATGATGAAAATCCTTACTTTCACATTAGGGACTTTGAAGAAATTTGTGGAACAATTAATATTAAAGACCTTAGTGAAGAAGTCTTGAAACTTAAGATGTTCCCCTTTTCCTTGAGAGATAAAGCCAAGACCTGGCTGAACAACCTACCATCTGAATCCATAAAAACATGGCAGGAACTTATTGATGCCTTCTATTTTAAATTCTACCCTAAGCATAAAACTGCAGCTGTTAGGCAGAAAATTAGTACTAGTGTTCAACAAGAGGGAGAATCTCTTTATAGGTTTTTAAAGAGATTCAATGATCTCTTATCCCAATGTCCTCACCATGGGTTTGACAAAATGAAACTAGTAGGGATTCTTTATGATGGTTTAGACTATTCGGCCAAAGCCACAGTCGAATCTTTGTGCGCTAGTGAGTTCACTAGTAAAAATGCTAATGATGCGTTTTCCTTCTTAGAAGATGTCGCTGAAAAATCCCAAGAGTGGGAGTCTTGTGTTGAACCCCCTAAAAGACTCTTGATCAATAGAAGTAGCACCAATGTGGTTGATACAGGCTTTGGGTCTGATGCTAAGTTTACTGCTTTGTCTAGAAGGTTAGAAGCTTTGGAATTGAATCAGTCTAAACATAGGTCTTTTGTTGAACCTGATAATAGGATTAGAGCCTCTCAAGTCTCTAGTTGTGGAATAGAACCCAATAACTCGTTTTGGGAAGGTCAGGTTAGTGAAGAGCAAGCCCATGCTGTCTATAACAATGCTAGATTTGAAAACCGTCAGAAGTTTGACCCCTACTCAGGGACCTACAACCCTGGTTGGAGAAACCATCCTAATTTCTCTTGGTCTAAAGGACAGAGTCAAGGCCAGTCTAGTAATTCTCAGCCTCCCCCAGGTTTTGGTTATAATAAGAACCCTTCAGGTCAAGCCCAGTTCCAGAACCCTTCTGAGAATAGAATAACTAGCTTAGAGGATTCTCTTAGTTTATTACAAAAGAGCCAGGACATGTTCGTAAAGACCCAAGAAGTATTACTAAAGAACCAAGCTAGTTTTCAAGAGGAAACCAAGCAGAATTTTCAACATAATGCCAAGACTCTTGCTAAGTTAGAACTTCAAGTTGGTCAAATGGCTAAGATTCTAAGTGAGAGAGATAATGGGAGTTTTCCTAGTCAGACTCAACCTAATCCTAGAGGAGTTCATGAAATAGGAGGAAGATCATCTGATCATGTAAATGCAATCAAAACCCTTAGGAGTGGTAGAGAAATAGACAATAAGGTTGCCATGCCTGATAGTGAACATGCTGTAGTTCACCCTTCTGAATCAGAAGCTGAAGAGATTGATGGAACCTTTAAGGAGACTGATGAGGCCCCTGATAAGCCAAACTTTGTTCCCAGAGCCCCATTCCCACAATTGCTAGTACCAACTAAGAAGGAGTCCACTTTTAATGATATTTTGGAGGTTTTTAAGAAGGTAACTATCAACCTTCCATTATTAGATGCAATTAGGCAGATTCCTCCTTATGCCAAGTTCCTTAAGGACTTGTGTACGCGAAAGCGTAAGCTCAGTGTCCATAAGAAAGCCTTCCTATCTAGTCATGTGAGTTCTATTATTCAGAATACTACTACTCCTAAGTATAAAGACCCAGGTTCCCCTACCATTGCCTGTACAATAGGGAAATACCGTGTTGAGAAAGCGCTGCTTGATTTAGGAGCCAGTGTGAACTTACTCCCATACCATGTGTACCTTAAGCTAGGACTTGGTGAGATGAAACCTACCCAGATAACACTTCAGTTAGCTGATAGGTCCGTAAAAATTCCTCGTGGTGTGATCGAGGATGTTCTTATTGAGGTCGAAAGTTTATTTATCCAGTGGATTTTGTTATCCTCGATACCCAACCTGTCCCTGACCCAGAGAACCAGATACCGGTAATTCTAGGTCGCCCGTTTTTAGCTACATCCAATGCGATCATCAACTGTCGAAACGGTATTATGAATTTGTCTTTTGGTAACATGACCATTGAGCTGAACATTTTTTATATTAGTAAGCTACCCTCTGAACTAGATGACTCGAGCATAGAAGAGGTCAACATGATAGGAACATTAGTCGAGGAGTCATTACCAAACACTTTGTTAGAAGATCCACTAGAGAAATGCCTAGCCCACTTTGGGATTGATTTTGATGATGATAATGTGATTAATGAGGTGAATGCTTTGTTAGATTCAACCCCTTTGTTGGACACTAGCAATATTTGGAAATCTAAGTTCGAACCACTACCAGTTTCTGAGTCTACTCTAGTTCCTTCGTTAGGAGACCCTCCTAAGTTGGACCTTAAACCATTACCAGATACCTTGAAGTATGTGTTTTTAGGCCCAACTGAAACTTTACCTGTGATTGTAGCATCCAACTTGGATAGTGATCAGGAAAGTAGGTTAGTAACCGTCCTTCAAAACAACAAGGAAGCTTTAGGATGGACCATAGCAGACATTAAGGGTATAAGTCCTACTGTTTGTATGCATCAGATTTATTTAGAGGAAGATACCAAACCTTCTAGGGAGATGCAACGTCGACTAAACCCTAATATGAAAGAGGTAGTTCGAACAGAGGTTCTTAAGTTGTTAGATGTAGGCATTATCTACCCTATTTCAGACAGCAAGTGGGTCAGCCCTGTTCAGGTTGTCCCCAATAAATCCGGTATTACTGTAGTCCAGAATGAGAACAATGAGTTAATCCCAACCCGAGTGACCACGGGTTGGCGTGTTTGTATTGACTATAGGAAATTGAACAAGGTCACTAGGAAGGACCACTTTCCCCTTCCTTTCATCGACCAAATGCTAGAGAGATTAGCTGGACATAGTCACTACTGCTTCTTAGATGGCTACTCCGGATATAATCAGATCGTTACTGCCCCTGAAGACCAAGAAAAAACTACTTTTACCTATCCCTTTGGTACCTTTGCGTATAGACGCATGCCTTTCGGGCTTTGTAATGCCCCTGCAACTTTTCAGCGTTGTATGATGAGCATATTTTCTGACATGGTAGAACGGTTCTTAGAGGTCTTTATGGATGATTTTTCAGTATTTGGTTCGTCTTTTGATGAGTGCTTGCATCATTTGTCATTAGTTTTGACTAGGTGTAAGGAGAAGAATTTAGTGCTTAATTGGGAGAAATGTAATTTCATGGTTCGTTCAGGAATTGTTTTAGGGCATATCATATCTTCTAAGGGTATAAAGGTAGATAAAGCCAAAATTGACCTTATTAAAACTTTACAGGTCCCAAAAACCGTAAGAGATATTAGGTCATTCTTAAGGCATGCAGGTTTTTATCGTCGATTCATTAAGGATTTTAGCTTGATTTCTAGACCTCTTTGCAATTTGCTTGCAAAAGATGTTAAGTTTGTCTTTTATGATGCTTGTTTAGAGGCTTTTGAGAAGCTTAAGACTTTACTCACTACCGCCCCCATAGTCCAGGCACCCAACTGGAACCTACCCTTTGAGATCATGTGTGATGCTTCAGATTTTTTTATTGGTGTTGTGCTAGGTCAGCGAGAAAACAAATTACTCCATGTGATTTACTATGCTAGCAAAACT